>CM061536.1:19915848-20221208 GCA_030545055.2 Neoaliturus tenellus | reverse complement strand
GTGGTATAAGAGAATTATATGAAGTAAAAGCTAAAAGAGGACATGAAGATGTATCAACTGCTAGTGAAGAGGAAAAAGAAGATGAAGCAAGGGAAGGTCCGTCAAACATAAGCTTGTTGGGTGAAAACATTCATAACAAAGGACCTTTAGGAAGGAAATACATGGTAAAAATGTTACTCGGAACAATTCCTAATAAGACTTACCATAGTTATGGAGCGAGATTAACAAAAGATGGTTTAATGATAGGTAATAGCCCGTTAAACGTTGACGAACATGATAATATTGTCATTGCTGATCAAAGGTATAAGGGCACAAAAGGATTATTTGAATTATTATTTGAAAATAAGCCTTCAGTATCGGTAGTGAAAGAAAAAGACATGGAAGCATATAAAAATATTTTGGAACAGACAAATGCATATAAGAGAAAGTATTTACCTGACCAGCCTCCTTTTAGATCTAAGTCTTTAAAATATAAAGAATTTGTATCCAAGTTAATACCAACTAGAAGACAAACAATGCCGTTAACACAAAGAAAACCTGTAAAACGAAGATTTATGGCATCCACTTTGGATGTAAGTGCTCAGGAACGAAGAAAAAGAAGTAAGTCCGTTACGGGTACAGGTTTAATGAAGAAACTATATAACACAAATGTGATTTATTACAATAATATCAATAAATTGGTGGATAGAATGAAACTAATACATGAAGCTAAAGAAGCGGGTCATACTGGATTGGAAAACGAATGGGTGGCTTTAGTGGATGAACTCCGAAACCGTGGGGTAATCTCATAAAAATGCGTTACTCCCTAGATTACTATTCAGTTGCACCATGAGTGTCGACAAGTTCGGACGTTACTCCTCGGATGGGTTATATTACGCAAATAATTTAAAAAGAGGTGCTGGTTTACCACAAACACCTGATGGAGATTATGATATAACTAATAAAAGGTTAAAAAACATAAAAGATCCCACAGATGAAAACGATGCAATAAATTTAAAAGTATTAAAAGAAAATATATCACCAACATTAAGACTACAGAAAAACACATATGACGCAGGTAATCATAGAATTGTCAATGTTGGTAAGCCAAATCAAAACGCTGATGCATTAAACAAAGGTTATTTATCATCAAAATTAAAAAATACGTTAAAATTCAATGGAAAAACGTATACTGCTGAAAATAAACGTATATCCAACGTAGATGATCCTAAAGATGCAAAAGACAGCGTAAATAGACGCTATTTACATTCATTAATACCTGAAAAGACAAAAGATGGTTTTTCTTTTTATAAACTTGTTATTAACGATATAGGTTATCCGAAAAATGAAAATGATGCTGTAAATTTAAAATATATAAAAGATCATTGTATTACACGTGATGTAGGAGTTATTGATTGTCTAGGTAATTGTTTAGCGAATGTTAAAGATGGTTCGGCACCATCAGATGGTGCAACAGTGGGTCAAATAATGGAAACCTTAAAACAAGAAACAACCTCTTTTGTAAAACAAGATCAAGTAGTATCAAAGCAAGGGGATGAATTTGTTCAAGGTAATGAAAAATTTAATTTATTAACATACAAAAATAATGCTTGGGATTGCATGGGTAAAGGGTTATCAAATATGAGATTGGGTTATACTGCTCAAGATGCAGCTGCTTTATCACAAACCGTACATCTAGATCCAGATCATTCTTTTAGATTTTTTACATGTAAAAATAAAGTAATAAAAAACTTGCATAATGGAAGAGATCCAAATGATGCTGCAACTGTAGGACAAACATTACAATATGACAGTGCAAATAAAGAGTTTATTTATAATAAGCAAAGATTTAAATTAATGGATGTAAATGATTATCAAAATATATTAATTGCAGATCCAAATTCATTTAGCGGATTTAGAAAATTGTCTGGTGAACAATTTATTCATAAAAATCATGTGTTTCGAAATGAATCAGACGGAGCATTAGTTAGTGGAAATTTTAAATATTTTAAATGTCCCGGGAGCGATGAAAATGTAACTGATAAAGACTAAGAATTTGTATAAAAACTGATACGGGTTAGAAATCGAGACTAATATTATAAAAATGGGTTACACTCTAGAATGTTATTCAGTTGCACCATGAGTGTTGACAAGTTCGGACGATATTCCTCGGATGGATTATATTACTTTAATACTTTAAAAAGAGGTGCTGGCTTACCACAAACACCTGATGGAGATTATGATATTAGTAATAAACGGTTAAAAAACATTAATGATCCCACAGATGAAAATGATGCAATAAATTTAAAAGTATTAAAAAAAGAGATATTACCAACACTGAAACTAGACAAAAACACATATAACGCGGGTAATCATAGAATTTCCAACGTCGGTAAGCCAAATCAAAACGCTGATGCAATAAACAGAGGTTATTTATCATCGGAATTGAAAAATACGTTAAAATTCGATGGAAAAACGTATAATGCTGAAAATCGACGTATATCTAACGTAGCAGACCCTGTAGATGAAAAAGACAGCATAAATAGACGCTATTTACATTCTATAATACCTGAAAAGACAAAAGATGGGTTTTCTTTTTATAAATTTGTTATTAACGATATAGGTTATCCAAAGAATGAAAATGATGCTGTAAATTTAAAATACATCAAAGATCATTGTATTACACGTGATGTAGGAATTATTGATTGCTTTGGTAATTGTTTAGCGAATGTAAAAGATGGTTCTGCACCATCAGATGGTGCAACGGTGGGGCAAATAAAGGAAACTTTAAAACAAGAAACATCTGGTTTTGTGAAACAAGACCAAGTAGTAACACGACAAGGAGATGTATTTGTACAGGGAAATAAAAAGTTTACTTTACTTGAAGAAAACAATAGTGTTTGGGATGGTAAAGGAAAGTCATTGACAAATTTAGGTATTGGTGAAAAGCCTGGTGATGCTGTTACTTATGAACAGATAATACAATTAGAGCCAACTGGAAAACAATGGTGGAATTGTGATAACAAACGATTAACAAATGTTGCAGACCCTGATTATGCTGATAACGCTGTAACTGTTAATTTTCTTGTTAAAGTAATAGGTAATTTATTATTTGATATGCATAATTATATTGCAGCCGGACAACATAAACCTATTGATGAAAAAATGAGAAGTGCATGGATTAAACAAGAAATTCTTTATAAATACTTTTTTAATCATAATACACAAAAGTTTAGATCAACAGATTGGGGTACTTTTGATATTTAATTAAATAATACCATAAATTACATCATTTATGTGCAACCTGTCATAGAGGTAACACATAGGTTACGCTTTTCGAATATAAAAGACAATCATGGCATTTCATTACACCAGTCCATATCGAGACACTGTAAGGAAAGGAGGTGGGATCACGTCCACAGCGGTTTCTCTATTAAGTAAAGCCTTAAATCGAATTCCAGTAGGATCTATCATAAATAGAGCAATAGACGCTTTACCATACGAATTTCATATACCGGGAGGTTATCAGTATTGCGGACCAGGAACTAAATTGAAAAAACGACTGGAAAGAGGTAATCCAGGCATAAATAAGTTAGATCAGGCTTGTAAAGAACACGATATCGCATATTCCACGTTTACCGATTCAAAAAATAGGTCAATCGCTGATAAAAAGCTAGCGAATATAGCTTGGCAACGAGTAAAGTCTAGTGACGCTAGTATTGCGGAAAAAGCAGCAGCTTTAGCGGTAACAGCAGGTATGAAGGCTAAAACAGCGGTAGGAGGTGGAAAAAGGAGGGGTAAGAATAAAAAAGGATCAAGCAAGAGAAAACATGGTGGTAATATTAGACTAAAACGACGTTCTCCAATTAAAAATAATAAAAAACCGACAATATGGTCAATGGTAAAAAACGGGGCTGGTCTATACCTAAGACCGTATCGTGCATATTAAATAAAAGAAATCAATTGGTTATACCGCATAAAGCGTTGACTAATGTTGAATTATTTAAATATATTTCCTGTTTAAAAATACCATTTTTCCGCGGAGTATTTATGAAAGACAGTTTACCAAAGAAAATATGGAAAAATGAGACTGGAATCGTAAATTTGGATAATACTGAAGGGTCCGGCACCCATTGGGTGTGTTATAAGAAACTAAATAGTAATGTATATTATTTTGATAGTTTTGGAAATTTGCCACCACCTAAAGAACTTGAACATTACTTTAAATCTGCTAAAAACATATATTACAACTATAAAAGAGAACAACCTGATAATACTTCAATATGCGGCCATTTATGTTTGGAATTCCTAGCTAAAAGTATCAGTCACTATTGAGATGTCTTCCTATACGGTATCATTAACAGGAAAATCGTCCACTTTACGAAGTATCCTTTTTCCAGCGTTACGCTTGCAAAAAGGAAGATTTTGGGAGGCAGCACTGTTGGATTTTACAACTTACAACTCTATTCCCAATGTTACGGAAGGTAAAAATAACTTATTGCATTATTATAAAGGAAAAGATGCCAGTGGTAAGTTAACAGACTTAGAAGAGTGCAGTTTACCCACAGGTTCTTATGAAATTGATCATATTAATGAATTTTTGCAAAATAAAATGGGAAAAGACAATATATCGCTAAAAGGTAATAATAATACAATGAAAGCTGAGCTTACTTCAAAATATTATATAGATTTCACTAAGCCAAACTCAATTGGTGATTTATTAGGATTTCCCAAAGATGGAGCAATTTTAGAACCAAATAAAACACATTCCGGTAAACAAACTGTAACAATATTAAAAGTCAATAGTATAGACATAACTTGTAACATTATACAAGGAGCTTACAGAGATGGAGCAAATACTCATATAATACATACTTTTTACCCCAGTGTACCACCTGGATTTAAAATTGTTGAAAAGCCGCAAAACCTGGTATATCTACCTTTGAACACCACTTTCATTTCAGACATCGTGTTGAACGTATTGGATCAAGACGGTAACTTGATAGATTTCCGAGAAGAGCCTATTACGGTTAGATTACATTTAAAATCAACACTTTAATACAAAATCATGGGTTTAACATTTAAAAGCGAACAACCTACGGGAATCCGCATTAGTAGCTCTTCAGCTGTGGAGGAGTTAACACGCGAGAACATTCGTTTCTTAGAGAGAATTGGATTAAAAGTAACCGATAATGGATATACTGGATGTAGCTCAGGGTCCAACATTCGACGAAACCCTATGGGAAAAAGAATATCACACCCACAACCCTTACACTTCATCAAAATTATACAATAACGATGAAATTCGTATTCCCATACAAAATCAAGACATTTACACACTACCATGTGAAAGTTACTTGTATATTGAAGGAAAAGTTACTAAAAAGGACGGTACTACTACTGGTACAACAGTTCCATTTATAAATAATCCCATGGCTTTCCTGTTTGATGAAATTAGATATGAAATATCAGGTGTAACAGTTGATTCTACTAAAAAAGTAGGTATTGCAACAACTTTAAAGGGATTAACATCTATATCACCTAATGAAACCAATTTAATACAACCTGCAGGATGGGTTTTACCTGCAAAAGACACAATCACTCCAGATACAAATGGAAATTTTGATTTTCATATTCCGTTACGTTTGTTGCTTGGTTTTGCTGAAGATTATAGGAAAATAATATTAAACGTTAAACAAGAATTAGTTTTGTTGAGATCTTCAAACGATAAAGATATTATTAAAGCTCCAGACGGTACAACAGATGCAACTTTAGAATGGAAATTAACATTAGACAAAATTGTATGGAGAGTTCCACATGTAAAATTAGCTGACGAGCATAGAATGCTACTATTAAGAAAGTTAAAGGCTGATCGTGATATTGTAATTCCTTTTAGAAGTTGGGAATTTCATGAACATCCCAGCTTGCCAACTACGGATCGACACACTTGGACAGTTAAAACATCTAATTATGTGGAACGAGCCAGGTATATTATATTTGGTTTACAAACAGGCAGAAGAGACACCATCACCAAACATGCAGGCCAATTTGATCATTGCAACTTGAAAAATATTAAAGTTTATTTAAATTCACAATTTTTTCCATACGATAATTTAAATGTGTCATTCGCTAATAAAAAGTACAGCATATTGTACGATATGTATGCAAGATTCCAAAGTTCATATTATGGTAAAACGAATGCACCTTTACTATCACCAGAAAAATACTTAGATGGTTACCCTATAGTTGTAATCGATTGTTCTAAACAAAATGAATCGGTAAAATCATCAAGTGTAGATATAAAAATAGAAATGGAATTCAACGCGCCTATATCGGCTAATACAACTGCATACTGTTTAATTCTACATGATAAAATCGTAACATACACACCTTTAACTGGAATTGTTAAAAATGTATTGTAAAAGACCGGTTTTCCTACATTCCAATGCATTCCGCGAGTATAAAAGCAGAGCGTTCAGCTCGCTCCTTATCAGTTTGTTGCCTGTTGTTGTATGGGTAGCATCTTATTCAATATGGCTTCTCCTAGTGGTACACAAGAAAATGTAGTAGATATTGAGAAGGAGATATCCGACTTTTTAGATCTTCAAGGTCAACCGGAGGGAGATGAACACAACGCTTGCGGACAACTCCACGCCAGTAATAATGTTGAGGAAAAAGGTAAAAGAAGAAAGAATGCACACAAGAGGAAAAGGGATATTGAAGATAATATTTCTCCTAACATATTAAGTGAGGTATTCTTGCGAATATTTTACCCAATCTCTTCCAGTTTGGACAAAAGTGTTTTAATCGGTGTTATGAAATCTACAGATTATTCCCCTACTGTAATTTTAACTCATGGACCCAAAATGATTTTGTTTACGGACACTGCTTGGGAATCGTTTATGAAACACTTGCATCTGCTAGAATGCTATTTAAGTAGTAACATGTTTGGAAGAAAGACAAGAGTAGGCCTTTTGGATTCAAATGTGGAAATCGATATTGTTAAACATCGTGGTGATCATCAGTTGCGGTTTAGAGACACAACAAGACATGATAACAAGATTCAACTTAATCGAGAAGAGTTTTTTATTCTAACTTGTGCAACTGAACCAATAACGAGATACTTGAGACAACTGGTGTTTTCAAGTTCAATTATTAAAGATTATCTGGAAGACACTTTGGACAAACAACCGGACGCACCTATATTGTACGGACCTGTAGATACTTCTATATTCAATAGGGTTCCTCATGAAGTACAAATGTGGAGACAATTGGAAAAGTACGCTCAACTACATAAGAAATCAGTAAAACATGAAAAAGAGGAAGAAGAAGGAGGAGAAGAATCAAGTGTTAGTGATGAAAATGAAAACAAGGAAAATGTAAAGATGGAAACCTAAATGACAATTAACTACACAGCAATGGTTAATTTTTAAAACAATATCAAACACTTTGTGGGGTTAGGCCTACCGGGGACGGTGCCCACGTTAAATATACACCAACGCGCCAACAACTGTACGGCCGGGTATAAAAGTCGTACCTACCGTGGTGTGGAAATCAGTTGACCTTTGGACTTCGTCATGAGCAGACGAGTGATCTTCGCAATGGACAAGGAAGAAGAACAAGTAAAGTCCAAACCTGGTATAATTGAGTTCCAAGCGTTTCGGGGTAATGATGATAGATTTATCATAAAAGAACTTGTGTTTTTCGACATCAATACAAGTGTTCCTTATTCGTTTTTATTTAAACCACCATGTTCTTATTCATCTTTAACCAGTAAAGCCGCTACTACCAACAGATGGATTTCAAAACACTTCCATCATATCGATTGGTATGATGGTTTTACAAGTTACACGGACTTGTATCACATTATGCATCACTTTTCAGACAAGTTTACCAATATTTACACAAAGGGGCTGGAAAAGAAAAGATGGATCGAAGGATTTACTCATGTTCCGGTTAATGATGTGGAATTGGATAAAAATTACAAGTATACGATGGAAAATGTTTGTATTTGTACTAAAAGTCCAGAACATGAAAAAGATAGACATTGCGCTTTAAAAAACGTCTATAAACTCGCATCTTACCTTCAAAGTGGGGAAATGGGGAGTGGTGGGGGTAACGGGGGTTATATAAGTGAGGAGCAGACCGGGACCTGGCATGAGTATTACTCGAGATTCCGAGACGACAACATCTCCCAGCAAGAATACGAAGAAGACGATCTATATCTCGACCATGGCATCTCACCAGTTCCTGCAAACTTTGGTTGAGCAGTTCAATGCTCACTCCAAATCTACCATACTACCCGTCAAGAAGTGTTCCGAACTTAAAGACGAGAAGCACTACATTATCCACGCCATGAAGAAGATGGAGACTACAATTGGAGAGGCCATCTGCTGCAGTCTTAGCGAGGCACCGTTCACTCCGGGGGATGAGCCCAAGTTCCAAGTCTACCTGCCGAAACGGTTCGTCCATCTCCTCCAGAACGAGGATCTGCGCTCCATCCAACCCGGCTGTCTCTACCTGGTTTCCCACGGTTGCACGGGTAGCAATTCCACCGAGTTGACCATCCACATCGCCGACAAGCAGCAGTGTTAGATTTAAGTTTTACTGTTGTAAATATGTTATTGTAACGTTTTATAAATAAATAAACCATAAAAAACAAAAAAATACAAAAGACAAAAAAATGCAACATATCAATATGTGAAGTTTGTCACATATTGATATGTTGCATTTTTTTAAACTTCGCGGGTGACCTTGACCTTTGACCTTTGCATTTCACAGTTACCCCCACCACGCTACAAGTCAAACCTGTTTGAATGCAAACACCCCCACCACTTTTTCATATACCTCCAAGCGCTGTGCCTTGGCTTCATTTCTACTCCAGCAGCCAACCTAGCAACATCAGGATGTCTCTCAACGTAAGCTGTGCCAGCTATGAGGAGGTGACTATCAAGACACAACAGGAGCTGAACGATTTGTACAAGGAGTTGCAGCTAATGGTGGCAAGAGGCTACCGTATAAATGTGCAAGTCTACGCTTGCAATATACGGAACACCCGGCAGCCAAAGGAAGAGCCTGGACACTCATCGACAGCTTCCTCACCGACGTCCATGAAGACCGAGCCGGACAACTTGGATTACTTCA
Organism: Neoaliturus tenellus; assembly: GCA_030545055.2. NCBI lineage: Eukaryota > Metazoa > Arthropoda > Insecta > Hemiptera > Cicadellidae > Neoaliturus > Neoaliturus tenellus. The sequence goes on along the minus strand of CM061536.1, from coordinate 20,212,085 downwards.
GCTGATTAGCAGTTGTATTTCTTGTTCTAACCATTGTAGAATATGTTTATTTTTTCATTATATTAAAGAAGTAAAAGAGCAAAAACACCTATCTTGTTACTGACATATTAGCTCAGTAACAAGATAGGTTTTTTTTAAAACACAATTTGAATGACCTTGAAACTTCCCCCTCCACTGCTTTGCTACCCCCACCACTTCACTATTGGTGTACATGGCACATCACGATTAGAAACCTCATTGCATCTTCAACAGCCAAACCGACAACATCAACAATGGCAAACCTACCAACAGATGAAAGATGTCCTCACGCATGCTGCGACTTCATCCACGAGTTAGAGAAGAGGATGCAAGAGAGGGAGATAAGAAGAAAGCAGATCCACTCAGAAAATATCATGATAGTCAACGGCTATCTTTTATTGTTCGGCCTTATTATGGTTGTACTTTTCATACTATATGGTATAGTCACATGTGTCGGCAAGGTTGCAGAAGAAAACGCCCGCCACCATCAGTTGGAAAGTTTCAATGTTACTTTGTAGGTTTTCCTTTTTTTTAAAACTCCGTTTGGATGACCTTGAAACTTCCCCCACCACTTCACCATGTTCCTGCATGAGTATCACATCACCCGTCATTCCTTGTTCGACAAGCAACCATGGCGGACAACACCATCAGCCAAGCTGACTCCACTACTGATGTTGGAACGACCTTGAACTTTCCCCTCCACTCCTTCCTTTTTTAAAACCCAATTTTAAATGACCTTGAAATTTCCCCCTCTACTTTTCGATAATGTTACAACTGACTGCAGCTCACCTCATTCCTTGCTTAGCTGCCATGGCGGAAGGAACTCTTTCTCAAGTTGACTCCACTACGGACGAAGCATTTCCCTTGCGGTGGACTGTTCATTTACAGGATGCGACAGAAGTGGAAGTCTTGTATCAAAAATTACTCAATGTATTCAACGGGAACCCTGGACCTCTTGAATGTAGAATGGATTTGAATTTTGATGCAACCAGGGTCGGCACAGAACCTTCAACTTCAAGCCAGCCTCAGCAACGAGATTTTACACATTTATACACTCCAATATCACCGGAAGATGTAACTGTCTGCGAGGCTGACTCAACTACACGTTATGTTCAGCCAAAGCCTTGGGTGTTGATTATTAACAATGTGTACAAAGTGGAATTGGTATGTAATAGATTGAAGGAGTTGATGGTACAAGATCCCGGCCTGCGCTTTCAAATAGATATACATTTCATCTGGAGAGCACCTGCACGGGGCTCTTCGTCTGACAGCTCTCCAAGTACGACGGACGAGGAGGACGACTAGTCATCTTTTTTAAAACTCTGTTTGAATGACCTTGACCTTTCCCCCTCCACTGAGTTTATTTAAGGTGCACTCTCACTGACTACAGCATTATTTCATTGCGCACCTTCACCGCAGCAACATGGAAAGTCAACTCAACTACTGTTGCGAACAGAAATGTTTTTCATGGCCAAATGACATTGATGTGGTGGATGGCCTGGCTTGTAGAACATGTGAAGCTTTTGGTCAGTGCATGTGTAAGTGCAAGTCTTGGAAGAAGCCGAAACCGAAGTTGAAGACATTCCATGTGTACCAAATGAGAGGGCATAAGTACACTTGTTGCCCTGAACGTTGCATTGAATTTAAACTAAAACAGCTAACTGGCTGCAAATTGTGCAACAATCATTTTGCAGGTTTTTGCAAACATTATTTAGGAGCGTGTCAATACAGATCAACTTGGCATACCGAAGCACTCACTATCAATGAAATCGCTATAGACTCACAAGAATAGTCTTTCTACTCTTTGACTTTTTTAAAACTCCGTTTGAATGACCTTGAAATTTCCCCCACCACTTCCCCATATATCTAGAGTACGCAGGGCCTGGAGGTCAGTCGCTCGGCAGCTGTCGTAGGGTGCACATCCGTGTTGTGCAGTCTGCTGTGCAGTTTTAATTTTAACCAGTTCAAGGTCACCACACTTGAACTCTGGCGAAAACGTCAAGCTGTTAAACACAATCCTAAGCCCCAGGTTCACAGTCGACCTCAAGGTCATCACACTTTAACATGTAAATTTAAGGTAGCACCGAAACGGTGCTACCTGGCTTGACATTTTCGAGTTTCCCGAGGTCTTCGCAGTTCCCCCCACCACTTCCCATATACCTAGAGTGCGCGGGGCCGGACAGTCAGTCGCTCGGTGTCTGTCGTAGGGTGCACATCGCGGTTGCAGTAATGGTTAAAGTAAGGCTTTTGGGCCAGTTCAAGGTCACCCGAGCGGTGTCACATGACGGTTTAGGCAGAGTCACGTTGCAAACTTCAAGTTTCCTCAGCACTTTTGCTGTTTCTCATCGCAAATTCGCTCCAAGTTGTCAAGGTCATGGTAACTGTGACTGAAACTCGGAGCGTAGTGCGAGAAACAGCAAAAGTGCCAAAAAATTTTAGGTTTCAGCGTGACCTTGACCTTTGTGACATCAATGACGTCATCTTGGTGACGTAAGGGGTGATGACGTCATCAGCACGTCATTTCTGTGACGTCATGGGTGTGACGTCAAGGAAGTGACGTCATTGGTGATGACGTCATCGATGATGCAATCGATGACGTCATCGATGGGGTCATTGACCTCGATGACGTCATCGATGACGTCATCGCTCGGGTGACCTTGAACTGTTTTAAAAGCCTTACTTTTACACTACTAATGAATACTGTAACAAGTTAATGTACAAGTGAAACCTCTGGATCAAACTACGGAACATTAAATGCTATGTCTAGTCTATCTAATCTAATATATATAATTTCGTAAACTAATCGGTCCCCACTAAATATCTCGAGTTAGAATAAAGATAGGGTAACGTATGATGGCTCATTTTAAAGCTTGAGGGCCAAGGACGCAAGGAAAAAATACCAGAATCTTCAAAAGTTACCTGGGCTTCGCCCCATTGGACCATGAAGTTCCAATGTTAATCTAATGTGAAGACGATTTTTAGATATACACGTGTGATTAAGCAGATGTTCCAGTGTTTTATCGTAAACCCAGCTGGTTATTGAGCAGATATTTTTGGGTCAAGATAACCATATGGTTATAACTTTTTAAATTGGTAATGCACTATAAAAAAGGAAAACACTAATAGTCATGAACGGATTACGAATCCTCAGGAGATTTCATTTTCGTGACTCCATTTATGTCATTCCTAAGAAAACAGGAGTCGAATGATTTTTAAGCTGAATATACCAAAGTTAAAAATTGGCTTGGACGTGGCATGGTTGATATAATGGTTGTCTTTACTCGGTAAATGTCGTCTAGTTATTACGTTACTGCTTTATACATTGGCTATTTAGTAGTTAGAGTTGAAGAGTTGAATCGTTTTGTTGAGTGTTTGTTTATATTTTCGACAGAAATCATTATATGTAAACTACTAACATTGGATAACCTCCGTATGAGGAATATTTTGTTTTTGTTTTATCCATAATTTGCTCTTTTCTTTACGTAGGTTATAGGGAAACAATAAACGCCTGTTAATCCATAAACATGTAAATGATAGTGTTCTACTTCATTGACGAAAAGACAAAATAGACTAAAATCAAAGTACGAGGGTCGTCGGTGGCATGGGGACATGGGGGCACTGGAGAGACGTAGGGCACAGCTGGGGGCACAGGAGGGCACGGAGGTACGGGGAAGGACTGCGGGGATGGGGATATGGGGACCCGAAGGGTGTCGGTGGCACTGGAGACAGGGGGGCATGAGGAGCACTTTGGAGGCATGGGGAACATAGGGGCACAGGGAGGAACGGCGAGCATGATGGCACGGGAGCATGGTGGGTACGGGGGTGCTGGGGCATATGGGGCACTCTGGGGAGGTATGGGGATGCACTAGGGCATGTGGAGGCGGAGGGTGTGGTGGCACAAGGAGCACTAGGGGTGTCGATGGCAAAAGGGGTGGATGGCACGGGGGGCACTGGGGCCACAGAGAGCAACGATGAGCCTGGGGGCACGGAAACATAGGGGGCCCAGGGGCACCTGGTGGCGCGGGGGTTGGAAGGAACAATGGGCACCAGGGGCGTCGGTGGCACGAGGAACGGGTGGCAGGTGGGCGTTGGAGCACGGGAGAGGCTTGGGGAACATAGAGGGCATGGGGACAATGGGCAAGAAGAGTAGGCATGAGGCATGTGGGTACAGGAGAACCGTGGGTGCGGAGGCATGGGGTCACGAGGATTGTCGGGGGAACTGGGGTTAGGCGGCATTTGGAGGGATGTCGGGCATGGGGCACGGGCAATGGGGGCATGGGAATGGGCTCACAAGGGGTACTAGAGACGTCGGTGGCACGGAAGGTGGTTGGGCATTGGGGAGGGCATTTGGGGGGGGGAGGCATTGGGGAGGTATTAAATACTAGAAGAAATTCAAGGAAACCATCTTTTATTCAAAGATAACAAAATGCAACTAAGAAAGTCAACAAAACATAAACATAAATCAATATCACATGGTTACTGATTTTTACATCAGCTGCTTATTTATCAATACATAACACTCCTTCCCCGTACAGTAGTCCTTGAGATATGAAGGAGGGCGACGGTTTCGAACAGACCTAGGGCTTCGAGTGAAGATTCTGCTACGGTTTAATCTCTCTCTAGAAGAATCTTCTTTGTGTAACTCAGAAGTAATGTTTGGAGTCTCTTCTCTCTGATTGATGGGATCATTTGCTATTGGAGTCTCTGGAGCAACTTCATTTTGGCTAGGTTGTTGCTGAATTACTGGTAGGTCATCCAATATAGGGTTTGAGACACTCTGGCTGATAGAATCTGATCCCTTTGAATTGGGTTGTTGTGAGTTGTAAGCACCATTGGTTGTGCGAGGTCTGAGTTGATCAATATGGCGTCGTATTTCAATACCATCATTTGTAACAAGGCGATAACTTAATGGACCTGTTACGCTTGTGATCCTGGCAGGTATCCAACTTTGCCCTCTTTGGCTATAATTCTTAGCAAAAACACAATCATTCTCTTGGAACTTCCGAGGTGGTTTGTGTACATAATTGTGAAATGTTTGCATTTTTTCATTTTCTTCCTTATTGTTGGAGTAGTAGTCGGGATGAACACGGTCTAGGATTGTTCTAATTCGCCTTCCGTAAAGTAGCTCGCTTGGAGATACATTAGTCGTGCTGTGTGGTGTTACATGAGATGAAAGTAAAAACTGAGCTAATCTCTTCTGCCAGTCTCCATTTACTATTCTTCTCAAAGAATCTTTTGTTGTTTGGACCATCCTTTCCGCCTGGCCATTGGATGATGGATGGTAGGGGGCTACAAAAATATGGCGGATACCATTGTTAGTAGTAAACAATCTGAATTCTTGTGAATTGAATCCCGACCCATTATCTGAAACAATTGTGTCCGGAATACCATGTGTTGCAAACATAGTTCGGAGGGCTTTTATTGCTGATCGGGAATCTGTAGAAGGCACCAATACTACTTCTAACCACTTGCTGTATGAATCAACAACGATCAAGAATAGCTTACCTTGAAAGGGACCTGCAAAATCGATATGGAGGCGGGACCATGGTTGTTTAGTCTTTTCCCTAGGAAGAACTACTGCTCTTGGAGGATTGTGTCGACTTTGCTGGCAAGTTTGACAAGACTTTACCATGTTCTCTATATCTTCATCAAGTTTTGGCCACCAGAAATAACTTCGGGCTAAAGCTTTGGTTCGAACAATCCCCTCGTGTCCCATGTGAAGAAGTTTTAATGCTTGATGCCTCAGAGAGGTTGGAATTATAACCCTGGTTCCCCAAAGTAAACATTGTTTGTAATGAGAAATGGAGTGTTGACGTGAAATGAAAGGAGTAAGAGTTGGATCTGAATTATGAGCAGGCCAGCCCCGTAAAGTCCAAAGAATTACCTTCGACAGTGCAGGGTCTTTTGCCGTTTCCTTTGCAATAGTGTCAGCAGTTATGGGTTTAACTTCATCTGATTCAATATACAGAACATCATTTAAGATTTCATTAATGTCTTGCTCATCAGTGTTCAAGGGGCATGGGAGACGACTCAACCCATCAGCATTTTTTATGGAGATTCCAGGTTTGTAAACTAAATCAAAATCGTATCCGTTCAAAAGAAGACTCCAGCGAAGCATACGTGGAGACAGTGAGTTTGGCGTTGGTTTACCAATGGTAAAAAGATCCAATAGTGGTTTGTGATCTGTTCTAATTTCAAAATGTCGACCATACAAATAGTTATGAAATTTTTTAACCCCTCCAATGATGGAAAGTGCTTCCCTATCTACCTGCGCGTATCTACGCTCTGACTGACTCATTGTCCTAGAATAGAATGCTATTGGAACTTCCTTCCCACCTTGAACTTGACTTAAGACACAGCCAATACCGTACGGAGATGCATCACAAGTTAGGATAAGGTGACAGGAGGGATTGTAGTGTGCCAATACCGCATCAGAAGAAAGCAGTTTTTTCGCTGCATTGAATGAATCCTTATGTGACTCATTCCAATGCCATCTAACATTTTTATCCAACAAACTATGTAAAGGTTCTGCAACACTTGCCTTGTTAGGCAAAAAACAATGATAAAAATTAAGTAATCCTAAAAATGCCTGTAGCTGTTCTTTATTAGCAGGCTCGGGGGCTTCTTGAATAGCTTTTACCTTATCAGGGTTAGGGCGAATACCTTCTAAAGTAACCACAAATCCTAAAAATTCAACTGAAGAGGAAATCAAAGAGCACTTTTCACCTTGGAGGGTGATTCCTGCATTCCTAAAACGAGTGAATACTTCCCTTAAAGTTGTAATAAGTTCATTTTCTGTGCACGCTTTAACCAGGATGTCATCAAAATAGGGAATAACATTGTCCATCCCAGAAAGCAACCCCTCAATAAAGCGTTGGAATATAGCTGGAGCCGAACTGATCCCAAATTGTAGTCTTTTGACTTTAAATGCACCCTTATGAGTGATGAGTGTCTGTGCAAGTGCAGACTTGTCATCCACACGCAACTGCTGGTAAGCTTGAGCCAAATCTAACTTAGCAAAATACTTCCCTTGGTTTAATTTTGTTAACAGTTGAGAAATTGGAGGAATGGGGTAGAGATCATCTTGTATTGCTTTTATTTAGAGTCGCTTTATAATCCCCACAAATACGGATCTTACCATTGCTCTTCATAGAAACAACAATTGGTGTCGCCCACTCTGATGACTGAACAGGTTCTAATACCCCTTGTTTTACTAACTTGTTTAGTTCCTCTTCTACAGGTGCCTGTAAAGCATAAGGCAAAGGGCGTGCTCTTAAATGAACTGGGACACAAGTTTGGTCAATCTTTAATTGAATCGGGGGTCCATTAAAACAACCCAAAGAATTTGAAAATACATCAGAAAATTCATTTTTCAAATTTTGAACATCTTTCTGAGCTCTCTTTTTAATTCCTGATTCATTGCAGTTAAGCAAAAGTACACCGTTTACTTCTATGTTAAGACTTTTGAGCCAGTTACGACCCAGTAAATTATTTCTATTTCCTTCAGTTACAACTACAGGAAGAAATCCATTGAACTTACCGTATCTCACATATACGTCAGCTTGACCTAGAACACTGACAGGTTTGCCACTATAGTCTTTAAGTTGCCATGGAGAGGGTTGCAGTTTAGAATTTTGGCGAGAAATTTTCTTCCATAGTTCCTTCCCTATTATAGAGACATCGGCACCTGTATCCACTTCCATTTGAACTTTATGATTGTTAATGTTTACTGTGGTACATAGTTCGGGTACCTTAGAACAATTTATTTCCTTCAAGAATTGAATACACTCTCCCGTTTCGTAACCGCCTTCGTCTATCGAAACCTCATGCGTGTATTAAGTACACTCTCCCGCTTCATAACTGCCGTCGTCCAACGAAACCTCATGTGCACGCTGTTGACTCCTAGATTTTCGAGCCCAATACTGTGTAGGTCTTGGTTTGCCACCATTGCAGACCCGTGCTAGATGGCCGATCTTTTTACAATTACTACAAATAGTCTGGAGATGGGGACAATCCCTTCTGTAATGTTTAAGCCCACAACCAAGAAAAATATTAGGACTGCTGGAAGAAACATTGGAATTGTTGTTAGTCAATATGGAAGATCTACACTTCGAGTACTCAATTTTATTCGTATCAACCGAGCTTGAATTTGCACTAGAAAGTTCTTTACTTTGCAAGTGGAAACATTCAATTGATTTCCCTAATACAACCACCTCCTGCAGTTTAATGTTGGGAGATTTTAAAATCTTATTTCTTAAATCATCAATCCGAGTGCCAATCAAAATTTGCATTATGATTTCCCTATCAAGGTCTTTAAACTCGCAGTTAGCAGCCATTGTTCTCAACCGGGAATAGAAGGAAGTAAATGACTCTCCTTCTTCTTGTCGGCATTTCCTGAAGTTAAAAATTTCATAAAGGACATTTTTTGATGGAGCAAAGTAGTCTGTTAATAATTTAACTACAGAACTGTATGAAATTTCCGTAGGTTGTGACAAACTATCAAAAATACGAGAAACTTCCTCACCGGCTAAGTTCAGAAGTAGTGCTGTTTTCCTAACACTATTAGTAATGTCTGCAGCCACAACATATCTCTCAAATTGCTTTAACCATGAATTCCAACGTTGGGCTACACTTGCAGGATTAGAATGCGGGTCAAACTGACCTGGTTTTTTAAGTTCCATCGTCGCCAATATTAAATACTAGAAGAAATTCAAGGAAACCATCTTTTATTCAAAGATAACAAAATGCAACTAAGAAAGTCAACAAAACATAAACATAAATCAATATCACATGGTTACTGATTTTTACATCAGCTGCTTATTTATCAATACATAACAGGAGGAATGATGAACATGGAGGGCCACGGGGAAGAACTGAGGGCATGTGAGTACGGGAGAATGGGGGGCACATGAGCATGAGGGGGCAAAGGGGTACGGGGGCATGGGGCGTACTCGGGCCCCAGGGGCATAGGCGGTACAGGAAACACGGGTCAGGAGATTGGCACGAGGAGACATGGGGTCACTGCGAGTGTGAGGGAATGAGGGGCAAAGGAGTCCAGGGTGAAGGAGTGTACAGTATGAATGGGCTTATGTTGTATTGAACGATTTTTATTTACTTGAGTTACATACTCATCATGAACATGTTTGTGGTAAAAACTATTTTTACCGCGTCCAGTAGTATAATAGTGCAATATTTCTTTCTTTTTTCCCACAAAATAGACTGCTGTATTTTAATAAAGGGGAAATCTATTGATAAATTACAGATTTGATACCACCAAAAAAGTTTCGTCAAAATTAGGAAATATTTTATAAGAAAACCCAAACGTGTAAATTCACTCTAAAGCTTGAGAAAATACAGTAATATTGCAAGGAGATGATAAATTGAAACTTATTTTGGGAGACAACATCACCATTTTGATTTTTAGGGGCCTTTGCCCCTAAAAATCAAATAGTGGAGAATATTCCACTAGTGTTAATGTAAATTTGTAAATATGATTATTTTGTGTACTGATAATCACAATATTGGATTGGACGAAAGTTAAATTTATGTTATTTAAGTTATGTTAAATTTAATTGTAATATAGTCATAAATGCTGACTGAGTAATTTGTAATCATGGAAGAACCAGTGCAACCGTCAACAACTCCCACTGAGCACAAGATTTCCCTAGGACATCCCAACCGGATCCCAAATATCCTATTCAAATCCCGGGATATGGGGAAGTACGAACGGACATTCTAAGCATATTCCAAAGGGACTTAATAGAAATACAAAATTTTTATGTAAATAGGACTATAAGTAAACAATTTAAAAAAAAAAAAAAAACCTGTTTATAATGGATTTGTTTCACTTTTTTGACTACAAGACACCTGTTAAACAAAATTTCAAAGGATATTCCAAAGATATCCCAAGTAAATAAATAAATAAATAAATAAAAATTTTATTGTCATTAAACCATTACAGTAATAGACAAAGTCAAGACTACAAACTAAACTTAGCCTACTATATACATTTTGAGCACATATTTACATTAAAGAACATTTACACAACGATACAACAACAGATCAATATTACAAAAGTTCACAGCATTCAAAATATTCAGAAACAGAGTAAAAGGGATTGTTGGCCAGTAAATAGTACAATTTGCTTTTAAATAAACTTAAAGGCAGATCAGTGAGTTCTGATGGTAATTTATTAAACATCTTTAAACCTAATACTTCATAACTATTCATTGACTTGGACAATCTATGAAATGGTAAATTTATTTTACTACTTTGTCTGGTGTTGTATTTATGGATATCTTTTTTCAATTCATAACATGCTAAATTGGTTTTTGTATGAATCAATACAGTATATATATAAAGATTAATTACAGTTAGACAGCCTAATTTAATAAATAACGGTTTACAGTGGTCTAGTTTATGTGAGTTGTCATTGCCCTAACTACTTTTTTTTTGTAAAATAAGGATACGTTGTACATGAGTACTGTTCCCCCAAAGTAATATGCCATAAGAAATTATACTTTGGAAGAACGCAAAGTAAGCAGATCCTACATATTTATCTGGCACACAGTCTTTCAATTTTCTTAAAAGGTAAATAACCCTAGACAATTTTGTGGAAATAAAATTTACATGCGGTTCCCAAGTTAATTTCATATCTATATATAAACCTAAGAATTTAACACTTTCTAAATTATTTTGGGTGGGTAAATCTCTAAGACTAAAATACATTTGTTGTGTTTTAGAGTCATTTAATAAAAAACCATTTGCTCTGAACCAAAGGATGTGTCAGAGCTACGTAAACGGTCATATTTCAAGGATATCCCTAGGATTTGTGCGTTTTTACAATTTGATTGAAACATATATTCCGTTCTAAATAGGGGTTTGCCAACAGTCAAAAGTCATTAAGACGTTCAAAAAATACCATTTTTTGTCTTCTTTTTAGAAAACTACTCATAAGAGCTCCTTGGGAAGTCCCTGGAATATGTCCGTATTTAATTAAATTCCATAAATTCGTTCATATCCTTAGGACATTCTCAGGATTTTCCAGGAAAATATCTGTTGACACAGTGTAAATTATTGAAATACTAAATTAACTTTTATCGTAGAGGTCCAGGAGAATTAAATAAACAAGCTAATACCATTGTTTACAAGCCAAATAGATTTGTTTGAATTCAAACATAGTAGTTGAAAGGATCTACAAAGAACATCCCTGGGACGTGTCAGTGGTTAGAGTTTTAATGCAAATAGTGTATAGGCCATTAATCACTATAAACTGCAGTTTTAATAGTTTTCTTTTATGAAAATAACTCTTAGTATGTGACATTTTCATAAGCAATTCTATGGCTGCCCCTCTTCATGACAGGAGTTCCAGATGTTTCTCAAAGGACAACTCTTAAAAATATATAATGTCCTGGAGATATCATGAAAAGATATCCCAAAATGCATGGTTTGTAATAGCACTAGGATGTCCTTGGAAAGACTGAAAATATTGGGGATATCACTAGGATGTCCTTGGAAAGACTGAAAGTATTGGGGATATTTGGGTTTACGCTGAGATATCCCAATTTACCATTACACACCATAATAAACACAGAATATTTATTCCACATCAAATACACTTTCAAAATGTCAAACAACATAAAAATAAAATGTAGTGATTTTACTCAAGTTAAAATATATCAAGTATAATTGATAATCTTTTTGTGCTAAAATATACAATCCAAATTACACATAACTATTCACATTCAAAAAATTATTAAAGTTACCGGTACTTCAAACTTAGGCTAACTTTTTTACTTTGACTCGCAAAACTTCCAAGTGCACCAATGAAGGTCAAGTTTCAACACTAGTAAATAAGATCAACCTGGAACACAGATCAGGTGGCTCAAGAGGTTAGAGCATCAGGTCATTGAGTGAGAGGATGCAGGTTCAAAACCTGGCACGGGTTTATACTTTTTGCTCAGTTTTATTTTCATTTTTGCAATTTGTTCTTTAGCAAAAATGCATTTATTTATAAATTTTGATAAAAAAATTTACAATTTACGAGTTTCTGAGTTTCGGACAAGTTTTTAAGGACATCCCTTAGGGATATTTGAATGTCCTAACTATATCCCGAAAGGATATCCCAAAACGCGGGATATGCGCGGACATTCAATATCCCTAGGAGATCCCTGGGATGACTTTTTGAGAATATTGGGAATATTTAGGATTTCCCTGTGATATTTCAATATTTCAGGATATGTTTAGGAACTCCTGGGGATGTACTTGTGCTGTGTGGAACTGGGTTAACAAGAAAGAAGTTAAATACACCAGAGAAATGGAAATGAAAAACTGTAAAGCTAAAGTAGTAAGGTTAGGAAGGTCGAAGGCTTAAAACCCTTACTTAATTTATTAATAGAACTATCCAATCTAAAACTTAAAAATTATCTTGAAGCCGTAAAAAAGCAACATTGTGAGTATAGATTTTCAGGTCCCTCCTTTATGTCACTACAAATAGAATCTTAATTTAAATAAAAACGTGTTAGTTACAAACAATTTTAACATTTTATATCTAAAAACAACAATATTTTCCACTAATACTAAAACTTATATAAAAATAATCATAGAAAATGCGAAGAGTGTAAAGTTGAATTATTAGTTCCTTCTTACCTCATTGATATATAACAAATGCATAGTTACAAAAAATTAATTTTGAATAAATAATTTCCAAAGACAACCGTTAAAGAATTCCTTAAAATTTCATTCTAAATATCACCAATGTGTCACGTTATCCAATTAGTTTAACCCTAGCTGTATCTTATACACAAATTCCGTCTTGAATTTAATTTTTAAGCATATTATTGGACTTTGGTTCAAGAGATCACGGGTTTGATTTCTGATATCCCCACTGTCTTGTAGGGAGCGCAATCTCTAAAAGTGTTTAGACCAATACATACCCTTAGCAAAAAGCATCCAGGTATATAAAAATATTTAGGGTCTAGCCTAATCACTTTCGAACCTTCGAAAGTCATTTTTTTCTTATGTAAAATAGTTAACGTAGGCTTTATGTCTTCAAACGAGAAGCAACCATTCCATCCAAACCCACCTCGAGGTCAGGTAGGCCCTAGCCGTTTACACTAATGTTTCTGTCTATGTCACTACTGTACCATGAAATTCGAAAGTAACCAGACAAATGCAAGGGAGAAGCAAGGTTGAATCTGCTAAGAGCAAAGGTCCTAGAAGACAATATAGAGTGAGGCTGCACAGTCGGTGAGAGTGGGGAATGATTGATTGATTGATTCTTCTTTTTCTTTTGTGACGAGACACTACGCCATTATTCGTGTTAATTGCCACATGACAATTAAAAGCTATTCCTTTTTAGATATCGATACTTTCTTTCAAGGCTTAGAGATAGTTATAGGTATATTAGATAGGCATAGAGGATATTATGTGAGAATAATTCCCGTTTTATGGGTTGAGACAAATTCTTTTACAGTGATACTTGATTAGAAGGAGCGTACATCGTACATGAACCGCGCGAATTGACTTGAGCCAGGTAGCGAGGGATGCGTCGGCGACCAGCAGAGACGTGCCTTAACTACACGAAGTATATAGTGCCTCTCTTTCACCATCATATCATGAGACAACAGAGGTTTAATTTACAAATAAGTTAAAATTACACTAATTACCTCTCAGCAGCAGACCTGCGCACTCAGCGAATTTCCAAATTAGTAATATTAATTTTGACCAGATGAACCTGTAAACAAAATTTCATCTCGTGCTCAGAACGAATTTTTTCTTCGTGATAGGGAAATTAATGTCTATTCTCCATATGATAAATATAGGGAAAAAGTATGCAGGTATGCTGCCATGGGGAACGTTGAAGGTAGGTCTTTAGCACGAAATTTATATAACAATTGCATAGTTACAAAAAATTAATTTTAAATAAATTATTTCCAAAGACTACCTACCGTTTAAGAATTCCCCAATATTTCATTCGAAATATTACAAATGTCTCACGCCAGCCAATCAGTTTAACCCAAGAGCCTACACTATCACGAAAATTGGAAAATAAATACAAACAAAACAAGAATGCAAGTGGATTAACTCGCTTACAGCAACATGAAATAAACATTTGAAATGGTATCAAAGTTAACTGAAAACGAGACAGTGCTATGAAGGCCTACAAAGGCAATACAGAAAAGACTATATTGATTAGGTTCATAACTTTACTTTTGGGTTTTTGTTGTTTTTGTTCTATTTCACTGTTGCATACCAGCTGGTATTTTACATCACAACATATTGTGTATCAGTTTTACAATGTTATTTGTAGGCCTAGCAGCTTTTTTTAATGAGTTTATAACTACTTTTTAACAAGGCACAGGTTTGGCTTAAAAATATAACAGCTGACTAGGAGTTATTGAAAGACATTATAACTTATTTAAAAACGTTATTTAAGGAAATATGATACTCGAACATGTTTGTCACTAGTTAAAACTGTTTGTTTACAGTTTAAATTTCTCCCCCCATCCCAATATTCTTGAGATGGGTCAGGCTTAAAAAATTACCTATAATACTTATTGCTCGAAATCGAGGAATTTATTTTGATACAATAGAAAAGGTTAAAAGGTACATTTGGTTCTAAATCAATGGCATCCTACCAATATTGTGAAAATCAGTGATCGCCAAAAACTACATTTATTTACAGCTGCACATTGACAGATGTTTAAAATGCTTTATTCAATCTCAATGGTATATTTTATTGGGGAATTTTGAGATTTCAATGGTGGTTAGCTCCTTTATTTTCAGTCCGATTCTCTTCCATTTTTTTTTTTTTTTTAACTACAGACAAGCCCTATACAACGTCACAAATACTTGAAAATCGGTTGAAAATATTAAGATGAGTTCTCAACAAAAAAAACTTTTCATCCACCTACTACCTAAAGCCGTATTTTTTAAGGTTTGAGTACTACTCCTTGGAATAGAGTACTAAAGTACTAGTTTTTATCCCATATGACTTCACGGGGATAAAGTTAGTTACATAAGAATAACATTGAAAGAGAGATTAAAAGGAACATGAGCCACAGTCAGTTGTTACTTGTATTGTTGTATTTGTTTCGTTACTCTTTGTTTACTAATAGCAGCTGTAGCTGCTGTATGTAAACAATTTTTAGTCTGTATGTGTTTGTTTACATTTCGCTTGGGTAGGCTATTAACCTTAGAAGTCCAAAACATAAGTGTAAAACTTTTGACTAGGCTTAAATTCTATTTTGTTTTTTCCTGTTCTTTAAAATGATTTAGCCTACCTTGTGTGTTTTTTATATTGATGTGACTGTTCAAAATTGACGGAGCAAGAGATCATATGAAGGCAAAGTTAAATTATATACGGTATAAATTAAATTATATTAGGCCTAAATGTTATTCGTGTAGGTGGGTTGTGTGCATCAAGGGACTAAAGTACTTTTCTCCCTCAGGGAGATTGTCGCCCTCGGCTTCGCCTTCGGGCGACAACAGTTTCCCTTCAGGGAGAAAAAATTGTACTTTAGTCCCTAGAAGCACAAATTTAAATACCATAAAATAATAAATAATTTAAATAGCGTATTAAATAAGTATAGATTCCTTTAGTCCCAACTCAAAACTTGCATTCAAAGAGCTAAATAAACTTGCAGCAGTAATGCCTTAAAATACCGATTTTTATCGAATTCTTAAAAAGTTTTCCGTTGATTGGCTTAGGGACCCCCCAAAAAAGAATAAGAATAAGAAATATTTATTTTCTCCAGTTTTCAAGTTATCATTTATATACAAAAAAATACATGATTCAGATTTGTACATTTTCTCATATCTATTAAATAACATATGTCGCCATTTCAATAAAATTATTAAAAATAAGGTATTAAAGGTATATTCAGTAATAAAATAACAACAATTTAACTATACTACATTAAAATTAATGATGTCACAACAACAAAAACTATATAAATATTTTAAAAATTCCAAGTAACTAATCTGAATTGAAAATATTTCAGCATCTACTTTGAAAGAAAAACTGTTTGAAATATTGAATAAAATTGTTCTGTAAGGAGAAAATCTAGGGCCTCTAAGGCAAAGCCTGTTCAGACCTCCCCCATAGTTATTTTCAGAGTGCACCGTGCGCACTCCGGATTAGCTAAATTAAAGCAACAGCTTGATAATCAGTATTTTCTCACTGTGTCCTACAATTAAAGAAGTTTAAAATAAATTAAAATTTTATTTTAGATATATGGATCAGTAAAGCCAATTTAGCCTTTATCCACAAATTTAGTCTCATATGCAACAAACAAACCAAAACAGATATGGCAAAATATTACTAAGCCAAATATTGTTAAACGGTACGGTAGTTAGAAGCCACTATATTGTAGATGAAAATTTTAGAGACTAAAATGACACGTTTAACCAAATATGTTCATATCAATAAATACTTAGAACTATATTTGAGAACAGATTACAAGAATAGCGATTAGTTTACAGCTTAATATACCACTAACTATAGGTAGTTTTTTAACCTGATATTGGGGGGGGGGGAGAGAGATTTAGTGCATGGTCACACGAGTGTTTTTCACACGGTAAATACTAGCTTATTTTCACGCTGCTTCAATTTTTTGATCAATTTTAATTATAAAAGCTAAGGCGGGAAAACACACTACGTGTGGCATACCCCATTACATTTAATGCTGCTCATATTTCTGGCGTATTTTCATGCTGCGTTTGTGCGTGAAAAAAAAAACGCTCGTGTGGCCGTGGCCTTAAACTGTAAAAAAATGCAAACTGTAAACAAAACATTTAAGCTAGTGACAAAAATGTTTGAGTATCAGATTTCCTCAAATAACGTTTTATTAAATAAGTTATAATGTCTTTCAGTAACTCCTAGTCAGCTGTTATTTTTCTAAGCCAAAACTATTCCTTGTTGAAAAGTAAGTACCGGGGAGCCGAGCTTCGCTCTATAATTATGTTGTAAAATGTTGCAAAATGTTTAAAGTTACATTTAAGTTTATCAAGTTAGGGTGAGATGTCAGAGCACACCTTCAGTCTTCCCTTTTTTATAGGTCTTTTTTTACTTCCTCCTCGAGAATATTGGGGTGGGAAAAAAGTTTTTAAAATGTAAATTAAGAACTTAAACTTACGATAGAGGTTTTTGATAGCATTTTCCTAAAATAACATTTTCAATCTATATATAAAAATGAAAGTATGTATCTTTAAAAATGAAAGCTTTGTGTGTCTTGAATAGGCACAAAGACTACTGGACTGATTGACCCAATGTTTTGTTAAACTATACTTTATTTATAAAGATTGATAGGCCTATTCCTGTTATTTATAAGCTTCTGGGCTTTGCCCTATTGGCCCTGCATTTATGTATTGTACGTAGAAATTTAAACGTGTATACAATATTATAAAACTTGAAACTGGGTAAGTTTTGTTCAAATTTATTTATTCTTTAATTTAATTCAATTTATTAATAAATAAACAGCTGTTAAAATTTATTCTTCACTGCACTGGATCATTTTGTTTTTTGGTAATTTTACTTTTGCAAAATTATTAGACCATCTCTTTCCATTCAACCAATCTGCAGCATCTATCTATATATTAATACGCAAGCATGTTTCATTTCCTCCTTTTTTCTCAGCTTGTGTGCATCGTAAGAGAAATCCGCGCATACCGTTAGAAAGGTAATAGAGAGTTTTTGCACATACGATAAATGAATACGGTAAACGCTAAACGCTATTTAAATATAGCGGATTTAGGTACTTTTGCTGCTTGAAAGTACTAAAGCTCGTTGAAAAGTGATCAATAGTAATCATTAGACAACATTCATAGAGTTGAAAGATCATGAGTAAATGTAATATGCGTAAATTTGCTAACTTAAAAATAGCGTTTAGCGTTTAGCGTAAGATTTACCGTATGTTGCAAAAACTCTCTAATTGTGCTGTAGATGAGCAGAATCACGTTTAAATTCACATCGGCCCATGAGGCTACGCCCTACAAGCTTTCAAAGTTTCAATGTTGATCTTATGGGAGAAGGATAATTGATTGAATCATAAGACAGTCGTTATAATAACAAATGCTAGCAGCTAAGGAAGATCAGATGTTTCATTTATAAAACATTTTAAAATTATTTTCCTCAAGATCAACTTAATTTTTGGTCGAATTTCGACCAGTGGGCGATCTCTAGTACTTATTTAATACGCTAAGGTTTTTTTTTGTGTTGAGAACTCCTCCTACAATTTTTAACCGATATTCAAGTTTTTGGTGTGTGTCGTTGGATAGGGCTTGTTCTGTAGTTGTTTCTGCTAAAAATCTATGAAAATCACACACAAAATAAGGGCGCTTTACACAAATTAAATTTGAGATTTTCCCATTAGAATAACATTGGGTTTGGGTTGAACATTTTAAACATCTGTTAATGTATAGCTGTAAACACGTGTAGTTTTTTGTGATTACTGATATTCACAATATTGGATTGGTCGGTTGTCGTTAATTTAGAACTAAATGTTACTTTTGTATTGTATCAAAATAAATTGCTCAATTCCTAGCAACAAGTAGACTAGTAATTCGTAAATAAAAATTACATGTGGCGTTCTTACACCATTTACCATTTTTACCATTTTTTTACCATCGAAGTAATCTCTGCAGTCCTTGAAGAGAGGGAGAGTCGTCAATTCTTGCATGAATGTGTTTGTGTGTGTGTGTGTGTGTCATGTGTGGAGCATTTTATTTTTTATGGGAGTGATCTTCTATGAACTGACTTAGTTTGTAGTGAGGTCTTTCCAATAGATATTTTTAGTTGCTTTTTAAACATGGAGGCCTTCTGTTATTAATTTCTTTGAGACTATTTGGTAACAAATAAAACACATTTACCCCCATGTAATTAGGTTTTTTTGCTGGTTTTGGTGGTTTAAGTTAAGATTAGTTTGATTTCTCAAACTAAGATTGTGAGGATTTATTCTTAGTTGAGGGCGATTGTATTTATTGTAAACTATTATTTCAAAGAGGAATAAGGAAATGACGCTTAGGATGCGGTTGAGAATGAAGGAAGGTTTGCAATGTTCCTGAGGTCCAACTTGTTCCATGATTCTGGTTGCCTTCTTTTGTTGAATGAGGATTTTTTGAACATCTGTTTCATTTGCTGACCCCCAAACGATAATTCCATTCCAGACGTGAGAAGAAAAAAGTGCATGATACTCAGTTTTAGTTATGTCCTTGTTTGTCAATGTTCTGATTCGTATAAGAGCGTAAAGCACTTGAGATAATTTCTTTTGTAGTTTGTCAATGTGATAGGCTTTCAGGTTCAATTATTTTCAACTATTAATCCTATAAATTTTGTGGTGGATTGATCTGGAGCATTATTGGTTTGACGGCAATTTTTAGCAGGTAAGAAGTCCGATGTTACAGTATTTTTCTTGGTTTATTTTCAGTCTCAGGTAGTTGCAGGGAGTTTCGGATGATTGTAGGAGAAGGTCTACTGCTTGTTCATGGGAGTTAGGATTGGCTTTATAATTAGGAGATATGACTGTCGTGACTTCAGCGAACATAATACATTTTGACTGGTCTGTGAGGTGGTTAGGAAAGGAATTTATGTGTTTGAGAAAAAGCAGTGGGCCGAGGATGGATCCTTGGGGAATTCCTTGCGTAGTGTTCTGGAGTGACGATCTTACTTTGACTTCATAGTTGTTGTTGAGGTGTTCTATTTCCACTATTTGCTTCCAGTTTGTGAGATAGTTTTTCAGCCAAAGTAGTGCATTGCCTGAGATATTAAGTCGAAGGAGTTTGCTAATAAGGGTTGAATCGGTCCAGGCTATCAAAGGATTTTTCTGTGTCTATGAAGATTCCGGTAGCTTGCTTCCTTTCCTCCCAAACTCCCGAGATGTCTTGACAAAGTTTGGCCAGGGCTGTTGATGTTGATTTTCCTTTTCGGAACCCATGTTGCAAACCTGATATTAGACAGTTCTCTTCTAGATATTTGATTATTTGGTTGTGGATTGCTTTTTCAATGTATTTGGATAAAGTGGGCAGCACTGATACGGGTCGGTAATTAGATGCTTTGGATTTTTCTTCTTTTTTTTCATTTAGGGTAAACTATTTCTATTTTGGCTGCTTCAGGAATTTCATTTTGTTCTATGGAGGAGTTAATAATGTTTAATATGAGCAAAAGTATTACTGTTTGACAATAACTGATTATTTTGTTGGATATTTGGTCGATTCCTGCAGAGTTTTTGGGTTTGAAGCTTTTAAACATATCTTGAAGATCTTTGATGCTGACTTTGTTAAGCTGGGTCAGGCCTTAGAGTTTAAGCCTTACTTTCCCATAAGGATGTCTCTGCTTATTCGTTTGTGTATAGGCCTACATGGACGCTACTTACATTTTTAACATTTTTAATGATCATTATGTCAATTTTTTGCAGACGATTTTGGTTCTAAGTCCACAATAGTATAGCTCGCTAAATGATGTCAATGATGTTGTTATTTCTAAGTCAACCCTTATTACTGAGTGGTGCAGTACAAAGAAACCCTGCATGAATGCTGAGAAGGTTCAGGATGTAACACTGTGTCTGGGCAGTAGATCCAGCAATGTCAAATCACTTAAGTTCTTGGGGTTGCATTTGCAGTCCAATATTAAGTGGCAAACACACATTGATTATTTGGCTTCAAAAATTGCAACGGATATTCATGATAAGATCACTAAGTGCTAGTATTTCTCCTGATGTCTTTCTCTGTATTATTCCGCATACATCCATAGTTTTATGTCATATGGAACCTCAGTGTGGGCTAACTGTTCTTATGCCATTGACATTGAAAGGTTTTTTTATGTTGCAGAAAAAGGCCGTAAGATTAATGTGTGGC
Organism: Neoaliturus tenellus; assembly: GCA_030545055.2. NCBI lineage: Eukaryota > Metazoa > Arthropoda > Insecta > Hemiptera > Cicadellidae > Neoaliturus > Neoaliturus tenellus. The sequence goes on along the minus strand of CM061536.1, from coordinate 20,191,214 downwards.
GTTCATAACCAAACACATTGCAAACCACTCTTGATTCTCTTAAAATACTTACCATCATTGTTTGTCATGTCATGCTTTTTGTCAAGGACAATCTGCCAAATTTAACCAAAATATCAAATGTTCACATGTACTCCACAAGGTTTAGAGGTAATATTTCCACGTCAAGGTGCATGTTTTCAGCCACTGAAAATAGCCTTTGCTATCAAGGCATAAAAAATATAATGCTTTGCCTGTTAACATAAGAAATTTATCTAGAGCTAATTTTAAGAATGTTATAAAAAACTGGTTTAACAAAAGCCTCATTGTATAAGAATGAAGAGTTTTTTAGGTTAAGTTTTTATGTAACAAACTAACTTTAGTTTGATTTTTTGACGATTGTCATAAACATTGCTATTGTTTCAATTGTCTTTAAAGCATTTCATTTTATTATAATCATATTATTTGCACCTATACTTTTCTTAAGGGCAAAAATTTGATTCATTATCTTACTATGTAATCCAAGGTTTTTGGTTTTCGTGTTTATGAATTAAACTACCTGTTATTTTATACCCTAGAATTTATCGCTCAATACTGGGTTTCCACTCGTGCTTTTGAAGATAATGCCCAACCCCCAAGACAACTAAGAAATTTTCTCGTTTTTAATACACAAACAGGCTACACGGTTAAAACATGGGACTTACATTTCGGAAAAAATTTTATAATCAGGTGATCGCTCCAATGCTTTTCTTATGGAGAAAAATGATTTTTATTAACGATTTTACTAAATATTTCGAGAGTTTTGAGCGTTTTGATGAATTAAACTACCACCATTTTGTACCCAAAAATAGTTATTTCCATCCGGAACGCTCTAGCGCTTGTATTTCGCGAAATAATTTCCAACCACAAACCCCACTACAAAACTTTCTCGTTTAATATAATAGGATAGTTCTAACCATGAGTCCTTTACATCATGAGTTCTAACAGCGAGCACAGAACAAAAAATTTTTGTTCTGTGCTCGCTGAGTTCTAAAGTAAACTGATTAAAAAACAACTGCTACGAATAATATTGTAAAACTGATACACAATATTTTGTGACGTAAAATTGCCAGCTGGTATGCAACAACGAAATAAAAATATGAAACCCAAAGGGTTCTATACTCTAGGAGGTGTTGGTTCTAGCCAATTGATATTATCAAGGATGAACAAACCCTCACCACCATCTCTCCCTAGAAGTATCAGGTTTTAAAAAACGGACTATAGGAGAAACGTTGCTCGGAATTGAGCATAGTAAATATTACGTTTAGTTCATGCTACCAAATAAATATAAAATAATCAATTAATTATAACCGTCTAATTCAATAATTCAATATTGTAATTATCAGTTTGAGTAATCACCTCTAAAACTACACCTATTTACAGCTGTTCATTATATATTTACTAGTAAACGTGTTGCTCGAAATCGAGCAATTTATTTTAATACAATACAAATGTTACTTTTATCTCTAAATCATTGACATCCAACCAATCCAATATTGTGAATATCTGCAATCACCAAAACTACACGTATTTACAGCTGATTATTAACATATGTTTAAAATGCTTTATTCAATCCCAATGTTATTTAAATGGGAAATTTTCAAATTTCAATGGTTGATAACGCCTTTATTTTCTGTCAGATTCTCTTCCGTTTTTGGCGGAAACAACTACAGACCAAGCCCTATCCAACGACACCAAAAACTTGAAAATCGGTTGAAAATTGTAGGAGGAGTTCTCTAGACAAAAAAAACCCTTAGCGTATTAATAAATAAGTATAGATTTAAAAATTCTCAATCCAATCCCAATGTAAGTCCAAATCCTAATGGTAAAATTTCAAATTTCAATGATGAATACCAAGATGACTGTAGTGCCACCAAGGTCTGTAAAGGAAGAAGCATAACTTCTTCCCAGGTCAGCTGAATAGCTTTTTTTGTGTTCCGGATATGAAGCATCAATACTAAAACGGAAGTCAAGTTACGTTATAATATCAATGTAAAGCAGTCTTGCCACGGGTACGATATTTTATCGCAACATATTACTCTATTTAATTTGGATTATTAGTTGATAACAAACCATTAGGTAATGACCAAATTACCTAATTATCAATCAAGGTAAATCTAAAAACCATAAATTCTACAATACTTTACTTTGAAATTCCTTATTTAAGTAATAGTTGAGACAACAATTTCCAACTCAAACGAGAACGATTGTTGTTTCCTGCAACGTTGGCAACACTTGCAGGTAGCAAAGAGTAAAATGTTTTTTTTTATATAACTTTATTTAGTTTACAATCTGTTCACAATTTTGAACATTAAGTAAATATGATAAACATAAAGACATGAGTTAAAATCTATCCACTGACAGACTTAACATAAACAATTGTGTTAACTTAACACAAAAGGAGAACTAAATCAACAATTTGCTTAACAAAATCTTGTAGTCAAATCTAAAATGTGGAATCGTTTAAGCCTGTAAGTAGCAGTGCTGTTGTCCAATAGATTTAGAGCCAGGTGATTGGGATGATTTTCAAGTCTGGACTGGTACTTTAAACTAAATTTGGTTATTTCTTCTTTGACGGTTGAAATAGAGCTGTCTCTATGGAGAATTTCATTATTCACAAACCAAGGTGCTTGAAGGATGTTTCGCAAAGCTTTAGACTGAAATCTTTGAATTATTTCAATGTTAGAGTTGCTTATTGTTCCCCAAAGTTGGATGCCATACGTCCAAATAGGTTTCAAGATGACTTTGTACAGTAAAAGTTTATTTTCAGTAGTTAATTTAGATCGTTTGTTTAGCAGCCAAGAAAGATTTTTGAATTTTAAATTTAGTGACATTCTTTTGTTCCAAATGTGAGTTTTCCATGTTAATCTCCGATCAAGAATCATTCCTAAGTATTTAACCTCATTTGTTTGGGGGATTTGGACATTATTTAGGGTTACTGGAGGACATGTGTCAAATCTTGTTGTGAAAGTCACGTGAGTTGATTTGTCTTCATTCACTTTTATTCTCCATTTTTTTTAGCCATTCTGATAAATCATTTAGCGCAACTTGAACATTATCAGATGCAATCACCGGGTCTTGGTGGGACGCTAAGATAGCCGTGTCGTCAGCAAAGGTAGCAACAAATGTATTGTGAGTTTCAGGTAGGTCAGCCGTGAACAGTGTGTATAGCACAGGACCCAAAACACTTCCTTGGGGCACTCCCGCTTGGATAGGGTGTAACCCTGTGACAGAACTTCCGAATTTCACTTTAAAATATCTGTTCGTTAAATAGGATTTAATTATCATATAGAATGTATGGGGAAGATTAAGTTTTAGTTTGTAAAGCAGGCCAACGTGCCAAACCTTGTCAAAGGCTTGGCTAACGTCAATAAATACAGCAGAACAAAACTGTTTGGTTTCTATACTTTCTTTAATGATACTGGCAACTCTGTGTACCTGTTCAATGGTTGAATGTTCCTGCCGGAATCCAAATTGATGATTGGGAATTAAGTCTCTATCTTCTATTGCAGTCCGAAGTCGATTTAAAAATAGTTTTTCAAATAGCTTGGAAACTAATGGGAGAAGACTGATTGGTCTGTAGGAAGCTGCTTGATTGGGTTGCTTACCTGGCTTGGCAATCATTATAATTTCAGATATTTTCCATTGGGATGGAAAATATTCAGTTCTTAAAATTGAGTTAAAAATTAAGGTCAAAAATAAAATCGCTTTTTGAGGTAGTTCTCTCAGCACTTTACCATTGATCAAATCATACCCAGGAGCTTTATATGGTTTTAAACTTTTTAGCAGTCGAGTAACTTCCGAGGGTGTGACGGGTGAAATTGGTAGTGACAATTGATTTGGAGAATCTAAAAATTCTTGAAGTTCTTCAAAACAATTTTGACTAGGGTTTGGAGTAAACACTGCCGTCAAATGATTAGCGAAAACCTCAGCTTTTTCCACGTCACTTCTTGCCCATGAGCCATCGGGTTTATAGATTGGAGGTACTGGAGTTCTCGGTCGTTGTAGGGATTTTGTGGCTTTCCATAGAGAATAATTGGTCGCTTCAGTTGGAGTTAAGTTTTCTGTAAAACTACGGAACCAATCATTCTTAACATTTTTAAGTGACCTTTTTAGTTCTCTGGCTGCTCTATTAAAATTAGTTTTGTCTCGCATGTTTCTTGACTGCTGCCAAATTCTCCTCAATCTCCTCTTTTCAGCAACCTTCTGCTTGATGAAAAGTGGGTAGTTTTGAGTGGAGGGATTCAGTAATTGTTGCTGAATATTTGGAGTCGCTTGCCAGCAAGACTTTTGTACAGCAGAGTTGAAATATTCAACAGCATCATCTATATCATCTGGTGTCTTTAATGGAATTTTTAGGGATAAATATTCACTTAAGCTCGTACGGAATGCGTCCCAATCAGTGTATTTAGTAGAAAGAGTCGGAGGGCTTTCTTTGTTCATGACAGATGAACTTAAAGTGGCAATTATTGGGGAATGGTCTGAAGACAAGTCCAGGTTTTCATCAACGCGTATGTAATTGTGTGAGACACCCTTTGTTATGAAAAAATCCAATAGATCAGGAATTTTTTGAGGATCTGTAGGCCAATATGTAGGATGTCCTGTCGATAAATGCTGAAGGTTGTTATTATTTATGGAAGTAAGTAGTTGACGACCCCTTGGGTTAGCAATTCTCGATCCCCACGTGGGATGTTTCGCATTATAATCACCTCCTGCAATGAATCTGCAACCGAGTGAATTGAAAAACTGTGTGTAATCTTGGTGAGTAATATTGTGACGAGGTGGACTGTAAATTGCAGACACAGTAAGTGGCCCTGACCAATCTTCCACAACAATGCTTGTTGCTTGAAGATGATTATGTTGATAGCTTGGCAATTCGTAATGTGATACACAGTTTTTAATCAAAATAGCACTTCCACCGTGTGCTGTGTTGTCCGGATGATTTGTTTGATACAAGGTAAAATTTGGGATCTTAAAGTAACTGAGATCTGTAAAATGAGTTTCAGAGACAAGCATTACATCAATTTTGTTATGGGAAATGAAGAGTTGAATTTCTTGGTTATGGTTAGCCAAGCCATTAGCATTCCAGAGTCCAAAGCGTAAAAACTGATTCATTTTAACTTAGAAACAACAGTGGTTAAGAGGTTCAAAAGTGTACCTATTTGTTGGGCTTGTTGGAGCATTAACTGTTCGAATTTGTTAAAGAAAGAGCTTATGGTTTTCTCCAAATTGCTATAATCACTTGAGATTTCATCTGATCCTGAGGTTGCAGTTACTTGCGCATATGTGACATTGCTACGAGGAGCTAGTGGCGGGCTAGGTGGATTGCTGACTGAACTAGGTCCATGTGATACTCCAGCATCGTCTGGTCTCCTTGAACTTGGCCTAGTTCTTTCACGTAGAGGGGGAAATGACTTGTTTTTTAAGTCCTTGTAAACAGTGCATCCCTTATAGTTTGCCGGATGATCTCCACTACACAACGCACACTTAGGAGGGTCAGATTGAGGCTTCGTACATGTTTGAGTCTCATGATTTTGCCCACACTTGACACATCTGAAGGGATGTTTGCAGTAACCTTTCGTATGCCCGTATTGTTGACATCGTTTACATTGAACAATATCCCTTTTCTTGTGAGGAGGCTCAAAGGATATTTTGGCATGCAATAAGTAGTGGATGTCGTAGATATCCTTGTTATTCGAACTTGGTTCTAAGTCTATGAAAAACATAGACAGAGGTTCCTTTGTGGTAGAATGTAGTACATTTGTAATATTCCTTACGGTATGACCTCTTTGACTCAGGGCTTCTTTGAGTTCATTCTGGTCAATCGAGTAGTGCATGTGTTTTAAAACTACTCTGTACGCTCTCTCCTGTTTGAGCTGGAAGGTGTGGAAACTGATATTACTTTCATTTAGTTTCCGCACGAGTTTCCTATAAATATCGGAAGATTTTGGAAGAATCTTAACTGTGTTGTTGTTGATGCATTTGTATACAAAGTCATCAGGGTTAACCACAGTTTTGAAAGTTTGGACCATTGCGTGCACCTTTCCGACATTAGGTATAAAAATTGGCGGAGGCTTCGGTTCTGATGGCGGTGAAGTTGTAGTATCAGATTCCACACCATTGCCATCAACTTGACTTAAGACATCAAAACTATTTTGAAGAGTAACCGCGCTAGACATTGACGTGTCTGGTTTTGCCCTCTTTTGTACTCTTCTAGACAACTGGTCAGCAGACCCGCGCTTGGTGACGATTTGCCAATCGGTTGATGGATTATTTTTCCGGCTAACGTCGTTGATAATCTCAGACGAGGTAGTAGACTCCTTGGCAATGTAGTTATGATCACTTAGACTGTGATGCCCAGTCATATTAGGAGGAATGATTTCATTCATAACACTAGGACCCGTAATTGTGTAACAAGTCAAATGTAAACAAAAACACAGTTTTAGGTTAGAAACACAAATATGTAAAAATATTCACATAGTCAAAATTACAAGATGTAAAAACTATTGAAATGGGAAAAAGAAACTATCCGCAAGTAAAACTAATAACAAAAACACTAAAAATGTGTCAATCGCCAAGTTTTATAGCAGAATATTCCGGAGGAAAAACTGTACTTCTAGTCACAACTTAAACCACAGCTGACTCATCGAGTAAAATGTTGAGTTTTTAACACTTTTTTAACCAACAAAACATCTGTGGCGACATCCACGGATGTCGCAGAAAGTGACACCATTGCTCTTATGGGATGTAGCTCACCTGGCCCTGGCCTACAGTCGCCTTGTAGTGCCACAGCCACAGGTGAACTGCATCCCATAAGAGCAATGGTGTTGGTTTCTACAACATCCGTGGATGTCGCCACAGAGTTTTAGTTAGTTAAAAAAGTGTTAAATAACCAACATTTTATTCTTTGTTACCTGCAAGTTTTGCCAAAGCGGCAGGAAACAACATTCGTTCTCGTTTGCGTTGGAGATTTTTTGTCTCAACTATTACTAAAATAAGGAATTTCAAACCAAACTAGGGTGGAATTTATGGTTTTATATTTACGTTGATTGATAATTAATTGTTAATTTGGTCATTACCTAATGGTTTGTTACTAACTACTAATCCAAATGTAAAATAGAGTAATATCATTGACTAAGGATCCTATAGTCATTGGTAGTATCAATAGTCAATAGTAATATGGTGTCGTTACGATAAATCTCGTACCCGTGGCAAGACTGCTTCATTCGCTTTTTCAATTCGCTGTGAAATGGTAAATATTATAACGTAACTTGACTTCCGTTTTAGTATTGATGCATCATATCCGGAACACAAAAAAGCTATTCAGCTGACCTGGGAAGAAGTTATGCTTCTTCCTTTACAGACCTTGGATTTATAGAGCCCTTAAAAGTCCGATTCTCATAAATTTTTCTGGGGTAGGCTTCAACTACAGACTGACCAATATACAATTACACCTAAAATTTGAAAATCTGTTAAAATTGTAGGAGGAGTTCTCTTAAAAATTTCCTTTCTTATACATGGTTGTTGGATAAAATAACTAATTGGGTTTGACACATAAAATCAATGTTTTTCAACAATGTTTGGACGTCCGTGAAATAGTAATATGGTGTCGTTACGATAAATCTCGTACCCGTGGCAAGACTGCTTCATTCGCTTTTTCAATCAGCTGTGAAGTGGTAAATATTATAACGTAACTTGACTTCCGTTTTAGTATTGATTCATCATATCCGGAACACAAAAAAAGCTATTCAGCTGACCTGGGAAGAAGTTATGCTTCTTCCTTTACAGACCTTGGATTTATAGAGCCCTTAAAAGTCCGATTCTCATAAATTTTTCTGGGGTAGGCTTCAACTACAGACTGACCAATATACAATTACACCTAAAATTTGAAAATCTGTTGAAATTGTAGGAGGAGTTCTCTTAAAAATTTCCTTTCTTATACATGGTTGTTGGATAAAATAACTAATTGGGATTGACACATAAAATCAATGTTTTTCAACAATGTTTGAACGTCCGTGAAATAAACTCGTGAAAGTAACCATGTCAGGAGGATACAGTACTTCCGGCCTATTCTCCACCTTTTCCTCTTTTCCTCCTGTTTTTTAAACATCAATCAGCTGATTATTTCATTTGAGTTTGATTGTTTGATTCTGCTTAGTTTCTTCAATAATTTTCTTATTTAAACTCGGTTCATTTTCAAAGTATTTAGATTTAAAACAAGTTTACTTTTTTGCGCTTTTTGTTATTATAATAAGTATTATACTGCTCTTTATCAGTCAGTTCAGAGTTTTGTATGTATATTAATTGTAGTCCTATATTTTATAGTCCTCTAGCTTTTAGTTTTAATTTTCAGTGGGTAACTTATTAGACAGATTGTGTGGCTTAATCACAGTGACAACGACCATTCATTTCTGTTTTTAGGAATAAGGAAGGCTATAGCCTAAGTTAGTTCAACTCAATTGCTATTGTCAATTGGATTAATAAAATAGGCCTACAAACTGGTTTAAGAAGTCAAGGATAGCAGAAATTATCTTAGGTTTACTGTAGGCCTATCCAGTATGGTTTGGTATTAATTATTTGTTATAGTTTGTTATCTTGTCTAACTTGTTAATTAACCAGTGATAGGTCACACTAAGTTATTATCCCATGAAGGCCTACAGGTTTACCTTTTCCACAGACTGCTAAGGAACAATAGGCCTACATATCTTACAGCCGCCTGTGTTGAAACCACGGACATAAATAAGAATTGTGGTTGACTCTACAGTTGTTTTGAAAAACCAATGATTTCATTAAATTCTTTATAGGCTAACTTACGATATATCGAGAAGTTACCATATCGAGAAGGCTACCATGCAACTTTTTAGGGATAGTAACTTATTATTGACTAACTTATATACAGTTACATGAATAGCCCTCTCATAGCAAAGGCGTGTTTGAAACCTATTTATGGTGGTGTGATTTTCTGTATGGCGTACCATTATGGTACAAGTGACATATGATAGGTAAATCGGTATTCCCACTTCTTAACGAAGGATGAAAAATCTATAGGCCCTACCTGAAGATTATGTTTCTGTTTTGGATAAAATGCTTTTACAACACTGTTAATCCAGCTGAATAATTAGAACATCGATTGTGGCGCTCCTGGCAAGGTGTACACAAACTTTCCAAATTGCGGTATCAAACAAAAGCAGTGTCAAAGGGGATAGGCTACGTCTTATTTATCAGGTTTTAAATTTAGGCCTAATGTGAAAGTGCTAGGTAGGCCTAACAAAGTGTCAATATAGGCCCTATATGTTTTTCATCCAAAAGGAGCCAAGGTCCAATATATTTTGTCTGCCATTCTCTTAAGGCTAGGCCTAAGTTATTGTTTACAAAACTGGACCACTGATTGATACCCATGTAACTCAGTTTTTCTTGAAAAACATTAAATCAGGGATTCCCATTACCGGTACATTTGTTGAACAATTGAGATCAACGACATCATCATCCTCCGCCTAGCCTTAGTTCAAAATTTATTTTCATGCTCTCAACCCTGGCACTTTTTTAGGTGTTGAGTTCATCAAGTTGTTATCACTTGGTTAGCCAACTAGGTATATATAAAGTTCACCTTTTTAAAAGTTTGCTGGACTGATCTTGAGAAAAGTTAGACTAACTATTCTTTAAAAAATTATCTAGGCCTAGCCTAAAAAGACATTTAACTAAGTTAACTTTGCAATTTTCAAAACTGAAGAAAAATGAGTCACTTTATTGGCCTATGCCTATATCTTCAGAATATTTTAGCGAAACAGATTAATTTAATCCTTTGCAACATAAATCCACCATTTGTCACATTATGTTGTATTTAAATTTTGCAACAGAAATGATTTACACAACAATGTAGGCCCATCGGAATAAAATAAGTTTACCTAGTCATACCATGTCTAATGAATGAGGTTAAAATTTGTTATCCATCTCCATCGCTATTCAGTGGGGGGCGGCTGTTGAGTAGAGATGGTGAGAGTACCAGTACTCTCTGCTGATACATGTACATGACAATGGAAAATAAAGATTTCGGTTCTTATTCTTATTCTCTTTGTTATTTTTATTAAGTATTTTAACTGGTAACTTATTTGCAGACAAATTGGTTGATTTGCAAAAACATACAAGTATATCACGTCAACACTGTGGCCACTTTTTGCACGACACGGACAGATGGTTTGCAACGACTGGAGCCAGGAGCGGTGGCCATGGCCGCGATCTTATTAGAGACACAATCATTAACGATTTTGGATTTATTCCAATATGATCTGTTTTTATCTATAACTTATGCCCTACAATTGCGATTCTTAAAAAAAACCATATACCGTACATAAAAATAATGTAGAGAAATATTTATTTGAATTACCGTATTTTATAAAATTCATTTGAGTGGGCGGCATCCGGGAGTTCTTATGGTAGAGTCGCAACAGTTGCTATTACCAATGTTTACCTATGACTTTTTGCTATTATCTTTTTGATATGTCTGCTCGAGAGTTAAATTAAAAATTAGGAAGTCAAGAATAATGAAAGGAACACAATTATTTAGATTGGCCTATTCTTCTTTTTTTATAGCTTAGTTAGGGCCTCTTTTGTAACTTAATTTGGTTTTTGTTTTAGTATATGGCACTAAAACATGATTAAATAAACACCTGTTATAAATTAAAGGAACATTATATCAACTCCTGAAGAAACTTTTATATCGAGAATGGAGAAGCCTCACTTGCAAAACCAAACAAAGCATGATACAATGAAGTTTTTTCCATTGTTCTTAGAGGAATCATCAAAATATGATTACAAGGTAGGCCCAAGTAACTTAAGCGTTGGTGAGTTATTAGCTACACAAATAAAATTCTAGGTGCACAAACACATAGAGCGACGTGAGGAGTTGCGATTGAATCAAATCCATGTAGCCTAATAAGATTGAGCCGAACACACAGAGGCCGACGCGATGCGACAAATTACATGGGTTAGGCCTAGTTGGTTCACGACACTCTGTGTGTTCGTGCACTAAGACTGCTTTATTTTAACAGCTAAAAAATTTTATCCTAATCAGTGGAGAGTTTTGAAGTAAAATTTAGCTTTTTCAATGGAAATGAAAGTGATATATATATAAATGTTACTATCTGTATATATATATATATATATATATATATGTTCATCCCATATTTTGTGACTTTACAGATTTATAAGATTTGGTTTTTACAATAGAAAATCAATTGTAGAATACACCCTCAAATTCATTCGGCCTCTTTGGGAGTGAACCCCTTTCCAGGTTTTGTTGTGGCTGGATGGATTTGTATTTATAAAAGAGTAAAAAAACCTAATCATTGATTATGTTCAATAAATAAATTATCAAGATGAATATTTTGTTATTGACTTTGAAAAATATTACTCTTTCGTTTTACTCTATCAAACTTTGTAATATCAACCTGCACTGATGATCAGAAAAACATTTTGCAAGTAATGGAGACTTGTTTAATGGTCGATACTACCAATGAAGTATTGTTCAACTGGCTGTCAACAACGGCCTTGCATGCAATAGCAATAGCGATGGAATTCAGCCTAATGACCGTAACTTCTACTTAGGCGTAATATCGATGATCAAGCTGCGAAAAAACCTCCCAGACCAAGTTTCAAAAGGTAAATCTCTATAGGAGCACCATATAGGTATTAGTTTGTTATAAGGATGCCACGATCAATTTTTAAGGGTAGGCTATTTTTAAATGGGATCTTAAAATACACATCACACATCAGTCAAAAAAATAGAATTTAATAAACACAGTGTGAAAATTATATTCTATGTCGAATGTTACATCCAGTAGTCACCAGTAGCCGTGACAATGACACACCTCACTTAGCCAGTGCTGAGATATTTTAGTGACTAAACATGGAAACCAGTTGATTCATGTCTATTTTTTTCATGGGAAACATTGGTGGCCAAATGTTTTATTTCTGGAGGACTATGGCTGGATTATCCGCCGTCTGGAGCATCTAAGGCCAGATTAAAGGGTGTTTGGGGCGTACACCCAACAGAACACCCCAATGTTAAAAAAGATCCAATGGTGATTAAATCCTATACTATAATAGAATTGTTTTGGCGATGTATTTTCCATCAATCTCGAAATATAATTTGTAGAGTTTGCTTAAAATTTGCATTTAAGAGTGTTTTTGCCCAAAAATAAGTTTTAAAACAGCCTCAAACCCAGAGAAAACAAATTTTAATTTGTCTCAAATTCAGTTACAAATTGTAAGTTTTAACATTGGTCATATGGGCGGCCATCAAGGCAACTAAATAACATAGAAGGATAAATAAAAGCACAACTTTTAAGCATTGGTTTTGGAACAGCTGTATCTGTGGAAAGATAACCTATATTTGGTTGTTAGAAACTTAATAACGCGTTTAAAAAGATACTATAACAAAAGTGAATTAAAACTAACAAGCAAGGTTCTGTCAACCCAGTACTTTATATAAACAAATGCTACAAATGAAGTCTTGCATGGCTACCGTACTTGGTAAATCACACACTCCTATGATACCATGCCACAAAAAAAAGAAAAAAAATTAATAGAAGCTTTGTATTGCGGTTTATGTAATAGGCTACATTAAATTGGGTAAATATTGCTGCTAAAAATTTAATAACTTAACACTATTGCGTATTATTTTCAGTTGAAACCCAGCATTTATCTTCACGAAATGATGCTCAGTATGGACCGGAGACTTGAGCAGCTCAATAGACTGACAGTGAAGAAGATTCGTGGCAGTTTTCTATGGACACCAAATAGCCAGAAAGACTTCAGAATCAGCCCACCGATAGTACTCTTCCAATCTTTCCAGCCTGGAAAACAATACAGTGCAACCTTGACAATTTGTAACATTTCAGAGGTTTGTTTACTTAATAATTACTGAAGTTTGTTTGCAATAATATCTTGATGCTTGGAATTGAAAACTTTCTGACATTGTCATTGAATTATAAACAGGACCGGATTTAGTAATATGCCGCCTGTAGGCTATCCATTTTCTGTCCCCCCCCACAATTTTTAGGGACAGACTCATACAGTTTTTATTGTCACTTTAATTAAAGGGGCGTATTAACTTTAAAATATTCACCTGATTAATTTGATGTATCAGTATCAAAGTAACAAAAGTATTAAATGTTTTTATGAACTGTATATTCTTTAATTGAATACTTTAAGCCAGGAATCACAACCCAAAGAAAGTGACTTTATAGGAGCAGCTACAACAGTGAACAGGCAAGCCAGCATAGAGACTGCCAGCTGAATAATAATGTTGGTTTTGTCACAAGCTACAAAACATGATTCAAACGACTTTAAATTAAATGTGAAATTTAAATTGAAACAAATTGAGTAAATAAATATGAATAGTTAATAAATTTTCATAGACCTACAGTTTATATGTAAATAAACGTGAAACTTTTGAGAAAATAAACAATTGGACCCTAATCATTGCAAATATGATTCACCATTTGGTAATGTTAGAGCTATAGAAGTGGCAAAAGCGCGGCTCCAGCATAACCACTTATATATATCTGAAAATAAAACGTGATTCAAAATAAATGAACCCCCAGACAGTTGCCTACGCAATGTTTTCATCCTAGAGCTACTCTGTCATCACTGTTTGATAACTCTTTCACTGAAGCAAAAACAAGAGAAGTTTTAAAGGTTCCTTGTGATATCATCACAGTCTAACGTCATCAAACAGTTGTTACACTCTATCATGAAAAGTCTGGGGATGAAGATACTAGCGGTCCCTGGTGTGTAGAGTCACAACACAACTACTATTTTTACTGGATGCTGTTGTTGCGGAAGTTTGGTTGTTTGGCAGAATAGCTTTGCCTAAAAACTAGGGCAGTAAATTTTTTGTTCCATTCATAAAAAATCATATTTCCATGGAGGAGGTTTTTAAAAATAAAAACCATACATTTGTTGTCATTATTTTATGGCCAATCTATTCGTAAAATCTTAAACATGATTTAAAAATGAAATAACTTGTTGCGAGTCTAAACTCTGGGAGCGTTAGTGTAGTTCCCTCTTTCTGGGCCTTATACAAACTGTGTGTCGTTACAACTATTACTCTAAATGAAAAATGTGTTATTAGATTTATTAATACACTTAAAATCAGATAGATGGTCCTAAAGAAATTTCTGTTTTTAAAGTAGTGAATTATTTTGAATTTTTAGTAAATTGACAAAGTGCTGCCCCTAAAATTTTGCCGCTGTAGGCTCCAGCCTAATTAGAAATACGTCCCTGATAATAAATATTAAATTAATAAAAAAATGAGCTGGCTGCTAATATTTGTTGGGAATCTGCTAAACTGACTCCACCCTTCTTCCACTATTTTTCCCAACTGGTAATTTGTAGTATTGATAAATCTATTTCTTAGTTTTACCTATTCAGTTCTTAGCTGTCTGTTCTTTGTTACAGTTGGTTTCTAATCTCTTATATAACCTTGATTTTATCCTGTGGAAATTCTCTCCTGATGTTTAGCAATAACTATGTAACTGATAATTTTTTAGTACAAAGTGTGAACATTAATATTCTGGTTTAAGATTACATCTACAATTATTTTAATTTTATAATCCAACTTTTTAAAGGTTTGTTTTAAGGTTATCTTTTTAAAAATGTCCTTTTTCCTATTTGATTTAATTAAATGTTTTTTTCTCAGAGCTCAAAACTCATAGGCATAAAAAGTAAGCCGGCAAACATATTTCATGTGAGCTATTTGTCTAAAGTCACCACCAAATTAGCCCCTGGTATTTCTATTCACTTCTTAATCAAGTTTATGCCTTTGGTCGACCAAGATTATGCGGACAGCCTCAAAATAGAAACAGATAGTTACACGTTTGATGTTCCCCTTGCTGGTATGTAAATTGAATATTTTAATCTATTATATAACTTTAGGCGCTTTTAGTAGCATACAAAAATATTAGTATTTATTTATTTATGTAGATAAATCAGGTAGTATTATTGTACAGTCTACTCTCTATTATCTGGATCATAATTAGTCTCTGACTGATTTGGGCATCTTGGGAACATAGTCTAAATTCTTAAAGTACCGTAAATTTAAACAACAAAAACAAAATATTTGTGCCTTCATATATTATTCCCCCTCCCCTCTGTTATGTAAATTCAAACATCACTCCTTGTAACGAGGGGTAATATTTTTCTTTCTCTCCCATGGGAAACAAAGTAAACCCATAAGAATAACATTGGCAATTTGGCAACACGGTGCAGTGAAAACTGGCAACGCTGTCATTATACTGTGGCAAAGGCAAAAAACCAGCTGATTAAAAGCTGTCACAATTGACAATATGAGTTTCAAGATTAGATAACAAATACAATGGATAGAGCGAGTACTTATAAACTTGTTTATATTTTTCCGGGGAACTTCGGGGAAGGGGAAAATGTGTATCTTTTGGGAGTAAAGTTCATTGCCTCCCAGGGGAAGATTGTTGCACATGCCCATGACTCGGTTGCCCTCCGTGAGACAATGTTGTACTTCACCTCCTAAATACATCAATATCTGTCACTCCTACCCCAGTACATTAATGCCTCATGCCTTATTGTTTTTTTCTGACACACCGAATTGCAATAAATCTGGATCTGCACTAGCACTCAGTCTACTGATCTGCGTCAACTCACATGGCCAGGATCCGATTGAGCACAGATGATCATATCCTGTCAGCTGTTTGTTGGTGGTGCACATCATTATTTTTATTATCTTATCACTTAATTGATTTGATATACTGTAATTTCCCCCTTTCTATTTTATACAGTAGTTCACATACAGTTACTTCGTTGTGTGGGTTACATAAGTTGAAAATATTGAAGTGTACTTTTAACTTGAAATATATTTATATCATTTAACAAGGGATTTTCAGAAAGTAAGTTTGATTTTATTCTTATGAAGAAAATTATGTTGGTCAGCATGATGAGTGTCAGCTTTGGGTAGATATTGACGACAGCACCCTCAATCAGGGTTCAAGCTTTTGTTGATTCTCTCTACTTCCAATTCTCTGAACAGTTTTTGTTCATGGTATCCAAATTCAATAAAAATAATTGGTAATTTTGTCCTATCACGGATGTAATCAATAGTTTTTCTTATATTTTCAGGTTTAGGATCTCGACCACTTGTGAATTTTCCAGATTTTGTGGATCTAAAAGAAACACTGGTGAAAATTTTAAGCAAAAAAACATTTTATGTAAAAAACATTGGCAATGTTCCTGCCACTTTCAATATAGTCTGTAGAAAGTATGTATTATTTTATTTTAAATTCATTATTCTTCTTTTGCAAATACTTCTCTTTAGAGATTCATGAAAATAGTTTTTGTCTTTAGGTAAAGAACGTGTCAATTTATTAATTTTATTAATTATTATTAATTAATTAATTAATTAATTAATTAATTAATTAATTAATTAATTAATTAATTAATTAATTAATTAATTATTAATTATTATTTTTAATTTTATTATTTATTAATTTATTAATTTTTTCTTTTGAACCTAACCAAGTTTAAACTTATACTTCTTTATAGTTAAATTCTGATGCTAATTTCAATCTTGATTATTATAAATTATGAATAAGGTAATGCTGAATCTTGAGATAAATAATGTAGCATTGATTTTTACTCTCAGAATGTTAAAAACCAAAGTTGCTGTAGGAAAGGTGCTACAGTGGTTGGGATAGTAAGCTTGGTACCTGTTCTTGTTCTTGGTACCTACTGTGATACTTTTTAGCTAATTTTACTTTGGTAATGCTCTATTACATTGGTAGACACAGTAAGATTTAAGCCCAAGACTATACGGTATTTTTTCGTTTTGAGTTCTCAAGTAGGAAAAAATAATGTCCGTTTTAATTTAGATATCAATGCTTAAATTTGCTTATTTGTTTTTAGTTTAAACATTTTGAGCGTTTGCAGTTAAACTTGGAAATATAGAGGTTCTTAGGTTTAGCGTGCATCTGTTACAAAAGTTCACGATACTGAGGTTATCTTGGCTGAACCTTCTATATACAGAGGTAGAAATTATATTAAATTAATATAAAGGTTCAAGGGGAATGAGAAAATTTTGTTACATCAAGAAGTTTGATATATTTGATGTTTGATATTTGGTGGTATCATTAGATAGTGCATTGACAAATGGGAACTGGGTTCAGATTCGGCACCATTAGGAAATGAGCAACACTTAAAATCTCAAATAAGACTATCAATTGGAATATGTAATTTTTTTTAATGGTTGGCTAACCAATTCAAATTGCCATATGTTTTTGTTGTCTACATAAATAATTTTTAGTCGGTATCATATACGTTTCAATGATTTGTAAAGAATTTTTTTCTGTGACTTTGGAAGACTATTTATTTTATCTATTTTTTAGGCCATTTTCAGTATTTCCAACAAGGTGCATCTTGGAAGTTGGTAAAATAGTTATGATCACAGTTCACCTTGAAACTGAAACTCTGGGTGATTTCTTTGATAAGATGTTGATTACATTTGAAACAGGTAGGCTTTATGATGTTTTATTCAAGCTTATTTTGTAATGTCATAAGACTCGTAGAAATGGAGAGGGGTGTGTAATGTCAACTGGGGTGATTTAAATGGTTTAGTCTCTATTTGTTGTTGACCGACAAGTAGAAAACAAAAAAAATATAGTAGGGAGTTTGTTCAAAATAATACAGTGCTTAGTATGAGCTCATTTTTCATCAGTGCTCAATTGTTTGACCTTATGCGCTTTAGCAACCATTTTAGCAAAAGCTCATTTATGCCACACCACAAGACATAACACACACCTCTTCATATTTCTAGATGCATCTTAATTGTTTGCCATATGTATTATACAATTTTTAACACTATATTGCTTACGCCAGTGGCTGAAATATAGTAATTAATTACTCAACAAGTAAATGATATAAATGCATCCAAAATGTTATCAGAAGACCGCCAGGCCTCCATTTTGGTCATTATTGGTGACGTCACTTCCAGTACATCTATTAATGTAGTCTGAAGGTGGCGCTGGTTGCGGGATTCACCGCGAGGGTAAAGTAGTCCGTTTACTGCTACAATTTTTTCTAATGTTGTATGACCCACAAAATTGTTTTTTTACACAATAAAAACTAAAAATAAAAATAATTAAGTAGAAAAATAAATGAAAAAGTAAAACACACCACACAAACTGTGAAGTTACCACAGTTCTGTCCCGAATAGAAACCCCGGAGCAGAAAACTATTACCAAAATGTATGTGTGTACTGGCACAACAGGCGGCAAAGCAATATAACATTCCCCAACAATGGCTCAGGTCATACTGAACTAATAAAGTGGAAGTGGCGCTACTACAGCTATAGATGTAGGCCGCCAGGAGAGCTTGTGACACACTACATCAATTGATGTAGCCCGCACTCAACGTGTTAAGAAGATTGAATGTGTTAGTGGTTAAATGATTACACTATGGTTGAGTTCTAGCATTTTTCAACATTGCTCTAATTTCAAAATTTTGATCGTTGGGGGGGGAGGGTAACGACCACCCTTTCCTCCTTGAATTTACTCTAATGAGTACCAGTGATGTTACACATCAGCTTTTAAAATTTTATGACCTATCTAGTAGTGAGGTTTTATTGTCAAAACTTTTTTTAAAGTAGTAGTAAACTTGAAATGGAACATTATCGTTTTTATTTTGTTTTTAGGGGAAGAGTTGTGTGTTGACCTTGCTGGATCATCAGTGAGTGGCAAAGTTTGGCTGGATTCACAACATGTTTACTTGGATGATACTTTTATGGGACTAAAGAGGCAACAGAAAGTAACATTATACAATGATACTGATGTTACTATCAAGTTTTCATGGCATAGATTTGAAACACAAGAAAAGGATTTGGCAGAGTTTGAAAGGTAAAAAATATTTATATTGACAATTTTTTAAATTATATTATAATTTTTTAGCTACCTATTTAATAAGAGTGATTATTACGTTCGCCCAATTTCAACATATTTCTAAAAGTTAAATCACACACGCTGAACTTTTTAATCATAGTCATAGTCGTTCTCTTCACACAAGTGTTGAGTTCACCTTGATGAAATTCCAGAAGCGCCTCATTTTCTTCCATTGTTATAAAACATTTTGTTGAGATACTCTTCATCCCATTCGAAGGTGCACTGTCCTTGGCAACACACTCAGATTCAGAAGACAAGAGAGGAACGAATTTTTGCATCCTTGTCACCCAACTAAAATTTAACAATATAAAAATGTAACCTGTTATTTATTTTTAATTTTTAAAATTAGCACAACCCTCAACTATTTTAATACACAAATCCATTTCTTGAAGCATGGTCCAACTCAGGCAGCCAAACAGGATCAAGAACCCTAATTCCTGCAATGCTATAAGGGAAGGGACAAAATACTTATGCGGATGGTGAAGGTTCCCTCATTGATTTGATGATGACAATCCCCGCGTTAACCTTTTGGCTTGTTCATTTTGGTCATGCTCTTCACGCATTTGATTTGCCAAGTTCAAACAGCCTTGAAAGGAGATCCCCATCTTTTTTAGCGAATTTCCCTATAGGGAATACGCTATTACGGTAGTAGTCATGGTGAAACCTAGGTCCGGGACCATAATACTTTTTCGTTTTGAGGTCCCCAGAAGCCAAAAACACCATTCATTCAATTTCATATATATGTATATATCTATAGATATATATATATATATATATATGTGTCCGTGGTCCCGATAACTTTTGACAGGAACCTCCGATTTTGATGAAATTTGGTATGAAGGTGTAAGACCAGGTCTATTTTCATGAGTTCGCAAACCAGCATGATCGGGTTATGGGAACGGGGTTTTATGGGGTTTCAAAGGGGTAAAAAATGGGTTTTTGGCATTTTTGGACCTTTATTTTCAAAATTCAACAATTTTAACTAAAACCATTTAAAAGAGCTTAAAAAAACAAACAATTTAGTTTTCTGAATTTTTAACTTGGCTTAACGGGTTACGGAGAAAAGTCAAAAATAGGTTTTCCATGTTAATCTTATGGGAAATCAACAAAACCCTGTATCACGCTTCTTTATTGGAATAACTTGATAAAATGTGGTATGTACATTCACTAAGTAGGGTTTAACTGATATTTGCTTACAACATCCATATGGCGGCAAACCTACATACTCACCCCCATGGGGTTTATGGGGAAAATTAAAAAATGTCGAATATTGATAAAATTTGATGTTTACCTTACCTAACTATTGCATTTCCTAACAAAACCAACATTTTCTAACAACATCTTATAGCAAACCTACATACTCATTCCTATGGTGTTTATGGGGAAAATACAAAATCTCAAGATTCTTTGGAAATTCGCTGAGTACGCAGGTCTGCTGCGACGGGGGTATTCTGTTCATAACATGGTGGGGTTTCAGAGAACATTGTTTTGCCGAGTAGCGTAAAGATCTTCCATGCAGGTAAAGAAATCCATACAAGAGAGCATGAGATGCATGGCTTCTGCATGAAAGGGATGGTTTCCTCTTCGGAGGTTTATTGTTGAAAACCCGTTTTAACTCCTTGTCCTTTTACCCCTTTATATGTATAGTCCACTGTTCAGGGAGTCTTTGGCCCTCAGACAGGCATCTCTATCCTTCATGAGAAGTTCACTCTGATCCATCATCGATGCAGTTTAGTCTATGTCTACCGCAATCTATGTATGCCTATGTCTATGTCTTTCACTTACATTCAATGCTCCCCGTCACTGCAGACCTATGTACTAAGTGAATTTCCAATGGAATTTCAAATTTTTCACTTTTCCCATAAAACAACCATAGGAATGAGAATTTAGGTTTGCTGCCATGGGGTATTGTTAGAAAATGTAGGGTAATCCCTCATTGGTGACAGTAAACACAAAATTGTATAAAATCTGGAATTTTTTAATTTTCTCCATAAATCCCATGGGGTAGGATTGTCGCCATATGGGTTTTGTTAGTAAGTATAAGTTAAACCCTGTCTAGATAATGTACATACCAAATTTGATTAATTTATATCAATATATAAGCAAGATACAAGGGTTTCGTTGATTTCCCATAAGAATGACATGGGAAAGACATGTTTTGATTTCCTCCATAACCAGTTATGCTAAGTTAAAAATTCAAAATATTAAATTGTTTGTTTTTTAAGCTATTTTCAAATAGTTTCAAAATAGTAAAATTGTTGAATTAAAAAAATTTAGGTTGAAAAATGCCAAAAACCTTTTTTGACTCTTTTAAAACCCTATAAAACCCCATTACTTAATGTATCCGATCATACCGGTTTGCAAACACATCAAAGTAGACCTGGTCTTGCATCGCCATACCAAATTTCATAAAAATCAGACGTTCCTTTCAAAATTTATCATACATACATAGTCAATGAATAGTCATTTCCATCTTTCAATAATACAATATTGCAATTGATTTCGTCACATGCCATAATATTCATTTATAGATAGATAGATAGATATGTACCGTACATATATATATATATATATATATATATATATATATATATATATATATATATATATATATATATATATATGAAAATGAGCGAATGGTGTTTTCGGCTTCTAAGGACATCAAACTGTAAAACTAACATGGTGTCGGGCTTAGGTCTTATCATTTCTAAATGATTTATGAATAGGGGATAGGGAATAAAATCATACTTTCTTTTGTATTCCATTTTATTAGGAAGTCTTAAGTAAACACAAGTCTATGTAGTCAAAGGTAATAAATTTATACTTAATCATAAATATATTTGTGTTAGACATCTTCATTGGAATCTATTCTTGCCAATTAAAAGCGAATCCATGAACCATAAAGATTCACTCATGCCGACCATTGTCTCTTTTTGAATTGGCAATAAAGTAGTTCATTTTTTATTTCAAAATCCTTGGAAAGACATCAACAACCCAGTAAAGCAATAATGTTTGGGTCAGGAACTGCTAACTTCCTCCAACGCCCACACTAGTAGGTGTGCACATCACAGGTTGTCAATGTTGTCAAATCTAATACTGTATATGTAATTTTTGCAACATTTAAATCAAAATCTGAGCACCCCTAACTTGACACCTCGGCCCTCCCATCCCACGACACCTCCTACGCCCACGTGGTTCACTTATTTCGCACAATATAATCAACATTCACATAATTCCTCCAACTTTGGTACTCCCTCCGCTTTACTGACTTAAAAATTTCCTTTGTTATCGCTATGGACCCATCAATTACCAGTTGAACCAAATGATTCTTAAGTTTGCATATAACAAAGATTAATTTAACATATTGACACACTAATAACTTAGAATAATCTGTCTACAAAAAATTCAATAATTAAGTATTATGGAGAATTAAACCCCCCTTCCTTAATTTTCTCTCAATTGTAAACATTTAAATGTGCTTTGATGTAAAACTCATCCACTCATCATTGGTGTAAATGTGTGTCATTTTGTTCATAATGTCTGACTTCAGCTTTTCTCACTTGTGGATTTAGAATAATTTTTTTTTACTACAGTACTATAAAAAATATACATATTTTATGATCAGAAAAAGATTCAAAAATAAAGATTTTAATAGACATATTAAAAGATGTGGGTTTTAGAAGTTATTGAAAAATATGAATAAAAAATTCCAGAGGATATTAAAAAATTATATTATCTACTTGCCAAATTTTCCTCCCTTGTTAAGGCAGCCTTCATGAAAAAATTCAAACCAGAGATAAATATAAGGGATATCACTCATAAGAACTCTGTTAAAACCTAATTAACCCTTATCCTTAATTACACGTTTTGATTATAAAACTGTTATTTTTTACATAGTTGCTCATATTTCAGGATGAAAGAAGGCTTTGACAATATTAAGGTAAATGAGACTGTTCGTTGCGTTAAGCTTGAATACAATGAAATCATCAATGAAGATAACCATGCTAACGTGTACTCAAGAATTTTAAAAGATCAAGTTGAACTGTTATCACCAAAGGATTTGCACTTTAGCCACACAAGTTTTGAAATAACCCCAGTGGTAAGTGTTATTTTGTTTGTTTTGCATAACATTGACTTTTTTGATCGAAGATAAAAATAATCAGTAATAAGCAAATATTGATAAAAAAATTAATAAATTTTATAGATATAATTCATTATTAGTATTAATTTATTTTATTAACTCGCATAGTAGAGTCTCGCAAACTCGGCCTTATGTGGACTGAATGGTGTCTCGGTTTGTGAAAACTGCGGGTTATAGGGTTTAGAGTAAAAATAAGAAAAACGTACAAATAGTATACATTATTCCTATAAAAACACTATTGATAGCATAATGATTAACATAATACAAAAACTAAAAACTTAAACCTCATCTATAAAGAAATACCAAAACTCTTCTGTGGTCTAGCCGATGACTCATAGCAAAGTCATTATAGCACTCATAAGGAAGCTAGCAGCTTATTGCTGCTAGTGAAGGAAGGGTGAAAGGTGGCACACTCAGTGGTTTCCAAATGAATCTGATACATCAGCGACTCAGATGGATAGAATAGAAAATATCTAGAACAACGTAAGCAAATTTTATAATTGATTATTATTGGTAACAACAATTCCTAATGAATTACAATTGACTATACTCGTCTGGATTTTCCATAGCCAGGACCAGTTGGCTGTCCTTCACATTAGTCTGGATAAAAATCACTCACCGTTTAGTCAAATTTGTTTATTTCATTGAGCTCTCGTAAATTCGTTTATAACTATCATTAGTGTGTGAACACAACCCCAGTGTTGATTGGCAATGTGCTCCCCAGGAAGGTGAGCTGTGGCCGGGTGGTCGATGTGTGATGACGGTGACGTTCGCCCCACGCGCGGTCGGGCCAATCGTGTGCACCGCGTACTGTGACGCGGCCGGTGTGGCGCAGCGGTTACCGCTGCAGATGAGTGGCCGAGGGCTCGGTCCCGTCGTCCAGCTTAACCTCCGGTCCCTCGACATCGGACCTATCTTCCTCGGCCTCACGCAGTCTTATGAGGTAATTTGACGGTTGTAGGTTGTTGTAGACTGTGCTTACTTGATTTGTTTCTTCAAAATGCAAACTTGAGTTTGTTATTTTTAAATTTGGTATGATTAAAACTTATTCCAAAACCACTTAATTTAAACTGACTTTTTAACCCTTTGAGAATGTAATTATTTCCTATAAAATAGAGAGCAGCGGCGTAGTGGTGACCTCTTGTAGCTACTCACTCACTAACGGGCTACAACTTTCCCTGCCAGGAGATCACACTGTTCAAAACCTAGTTTTCATGTCCTAGGCTGTCCTGAGATGGCTAAGGCACCCTGGCCAGGATGTCTACGTCAGTGAGGGATTGATTGCTGCACACTACCAAGCCCTGACCTCTTATTGTATTATCCGATCCGTGGCAACATTGGTGGTAGGGTCCAGTAAAATAAACGTTTTCAGACTAGCATGGAAATTGTCGGGATCAGTTGATTCTTTGAGAGTTGCACCATGATTAGCATTGTTTTTGCTACCCCAATATGTAATAAAATCGAGATGAAAGAAGATGATCTGCGCTTGGCCAATAACGATATACAACCATTGCTGATATTTCAGCAGTTGGTGCTCAAAGGGTTAAAACTATTTGTAAATAATCTTTAAGATTTTTAGTTAACGCTAATTAATATTTGTGGAATAAAGCTAATGTAACAGTTGGACAACGGTTACCATATTGTTAATATTCTCATTTGGAATTCATTGGCCATTTGAATGGTAATTTTTGGTCATTTGAATTGTAATATTCTGAACTCTATTTGTATTTGTTTATTCACTCTCTTTAATTATTGGACTTCTAAAAACCTTACCTTTATACCACATTTCAATTCTTGTTTAATATATAAAATAAATATTTGTTTATCCAAAAATGTGCAGGTATTACAACAAATTTACAAATCAAAATCATACAAAATCAGGTACATTTTGGATAGGCACCTCTAAGCTAAAGCTGTGTTGAGGTTGCCATCACTGACAAAGTACATTGGTTATGTCAGACAGCTCCAATACAAATACAAGTAAACATTGAAATATTGATTACTATTAGCAGAATACAGAAAATATGAACATCTACACCAGTGCCAAAAACAAACAGAAATACAAACAACTCATTCATCTAAGATAACACTTCAAAAATAATTTATAACACAACTCTGAGAGAGCACAATACATAAAATGTAGCCATTAAACGAAAAAAGACCATCTTGATAACATGATAAAACAATAACAATGATACTGTATCGCTAAATGCTTACTAAAAGAAAAATTAAAAGACTAAAAAATAAATAATTTACTAAAATACTTCTTAAAACTAACAATAGCGATCTAAACTAATAAACTTTCAACGTTTTCTTGTAATAAAAGCCAAAGTTTTAAAGTCCTCAAAAAAAAAGAAAAATGTACATTTATGATAGACTTTATGTTAATTAGAAGTGCATTATATAACTTAGGCGCTGAAAAAAGTGAAAAAACCTTTGAACGCTTCAACATGAGGAAAAGGTATTGTTACACAATTTAAACTTTGGCGTCTTTTAGAGTCCTCATTGAAATTTGCAACCAAGTGCCTTCCTCTTGAAAAGAATATTCTTAAAACTCGAAAAATGTAAATGTACCTCAGTGGAAGAATTTTTAAGGTTTTGTATAATGGAAATGATGATCAGTGTGATAATTTAACTTCCATACTTCCATATACAATCATATTATTCAATAATAATTGGCTGATCTGATTTTTACATTAGAAGGCTTAGCTTTATAACAATCTTTCACAAAAACAATCACCCCACCCGAACGATAGGTGTCATTACAATTTGAATACTGCATATACCCAACAATATCTAGTTCACAACTATGAATCCATATTTCAGTTAAAACAATTACTACTGTTAAAGAAGAAAGAGAGTTGAAATAAATCAATAATTAGTTAAAGGGTTTCTCTCAAGTTAGAAATATTCTGATGAAATAATACGAATTCAAAGCCGATCTTGCAACAAAAATTTAAAAAGTCTCAAATTATCATTATATTTACAGTTGTATACAATACTTACAAACTATTTAATTGCTCAAGGGAAGTGACAACAATTACTGCATTTCCCTGACCCTTTTATAAGAAAATCTTGCCGTTGCGCACCCATATATACCTGTAGTTCTTTTCATTTTTAACTCTCCAGGTGGCTGCAAGAAGTTTTTTTTTTCGCGGGGCTAAGATTCTCGTTGACGTAGACTGGGGCTGCTGGTTCCGTGAATCCGATGTCACGAGTAGATAGGTTGGCATTAACTCGCCTCTTTTCTAGTAGTTTTATTTTGTCCTCTCTCCTGACAAATTTCACTATAATACCAGCTGGTCTGTCAGAATCAGGTTTCGTCCCCAGGCGGTGACACACATCAATGGACTCTCTCGTCAGCTTGACATCAAGAGCAACACCAACCCTTCTTACCACCTCATAGACATCCTCAGTCTTTCTTTCTGGAACACCATATATTCCCACATTATTGCTCCGCTGATACTGCTAACTGTCCGCTAGCCTTTGATCCAAATCAGAGACCTTTTTCTTCAAAGTTTGGTTCTTCGCCTTGAAAGATCTTATGAGCTCAAGGTATTCCGTAAGCTGAAGACCCTGATCGGTAATAATTAGTTTCTGATCAGTGATTTGATCATTAAAGAATTCGAAAGAACGATTAATCTCAGCCTCAATCCTTTGACCCTTAGTCCTCCTTAGTCCTTTGTCCTTTAGTTGCCTCATCTAGTTTTGATATTACCTCTGCCAAAGAGTTCTTGATATCAGGATCATTGTTATCAGCCGTCATGCTCTGCCTTCTATTTTTGGAACAGTCAGGGCATTGCCATACCTGCTTCTCACTGACTATATAATCAATATCTTCCTTTGACAGATTTACACAAGATGCATGACACATACTTCTACAATACGAACAAGAGATTTTATGTCTTACCTGTCCGGTTGAATTTTTGCACACAGAGCACGGATGTTATCACTAAGAAAATCTACCCATTTAATGAAATCACACCATAATCGGATTAGGTTTTACATTTATACAGTTTTACGTTTTTACTTTTGTTTGTGGTAAAAAAATATTTTATTTAGGGTCACTTGCCATTTATAAATTTCTACCTGGATATTTGAAGGGGTTGAGATCTTAAAAATGTTTGCTATTTTTCATACTAGGGTTGCAATTACCTAACTTAAATTCATATAAAATTTACAAAAATTCAAATAAAACTCCTACAAACCTTAAATTAAAAATCTCCAATAACTTTCTATGTAGGCAAAGTAAGTTTACTTTTAAAAAATAAAATAAAACTTGTAGTTAATCTAGAACAATTACTTCATGTATACAGCAAAGTCTTTACTTGTTTTGCAGATAGTTGCATCGAATAAAGGCGACATACTGTGTCGTCTGGAGCATGAACCCAGCCAGACAGTTTTTGGTGGAACTTTAACTGTTGAACCGAGATTCCAGTGTCTGATGCCATACGAGATGAAATCTTTCATTATATCTTTCTGCAGCGGACGTACTGGCTCATTTATCGAAGATGTTTACTTTAAAATCGCAGAGTCCAATGAAACTTTGAAAATTATGTTGAAGTAAGAGTTTTATAGTATTTAAACAAATTTCTTAACTTAAAGTTTTTGATCTTACGGTGAAACATGTTCAAAATCATAAGGAGTTAGGAAAGTTTAAAATTTTAGAGTAAGTTAGTACAAGCTATGCTACTGTTTCCAACATTAAAGTTTTTGTTTCTAATGTGAAACATGTTCAAAATCATTTGAGTTAGGAAATTTTATAATTTTAGGCTAGTAAAAACTATTGGTTGATTGTTAGCAGTGGGAGGAACGTGAGAAAATGGGGGAATTGAAATCTGCATTTTGACTGCACATTTATTTTGAACGGGGTATAGAACTTTGTTTGAATCATAAATTTTAACCGTAATTGTTGAAATGAAGTATATTTGTGTGACATTTGATATAATCAGCTGTATTGTTGATTATGTTACACATCTGTTTTGTTGTGATTCAAGATTTGTACATTATTTCATTAAGAAAATTATTTAATTTGTAATGGTTGAATTTTTTTACTTATAGTAAGATGCACGAAAATAGTCCGATGGAAATTTTAACAGCTGTGTCCCCCCTCACCCCCTCTCACCCTGCAATGTTGTCATTTATTGTTATGTTTATCATGTGTAATACAGTATAAAAATGTGTTTCAGAATAAATTTGGCAACAATGTATTGACTCTCATCGGACTATTTTCGTGAATCCTACTATAGTACATTAATTTCAAAGTGTAATACCTGGTCTTAATGACATATCAATATAAAGACTTAATATATGTCTCCGTAGCATCGCCATCTTAAAAATGGAAATATAAGAATCAATCGTAATATTTGATCATTCTAATTTTTTATTTGCAAATAACTTTAGTTGTTGTTATTTTTATGTAACATTAGAACACGAAGGCTAAAACTCTCAGCTGAGAGCCATGTTGGTCGCTTTGATCAGTTATGTAGACACGTAAACTGAAAATAGGTCAGGATAAACTAATTGCACATTTAATGGGGCACAAATCCTATACAGTAATACGAGGAGAGTCTGAAGGGATGTGTGTTCCACGATCTCGAAATCCAGCGAGTACGTTTTGCTTAAACTTTGCATTTGAGAGTTGTTTAGGACCAAAAATAAGTTTATAAACAGCCTCAAACCCAGAAATCAAATTTTGTCTACAATTGATTTTGAAAATCGTAACTTTTAACACCGTTTTATGGCTTACTATTTTGGCAACAAAACAACAACTAAAAGTAAACAAAAATAAAGGAATATTAATTTTAAGCATGTTTTAACAGCTGTTAACTGGGAAGCGGCTGGTGTAAATTTAATAGCATGATTACTATGACACTATAACAAAAGTGAATCGAAACCAACGAGCAAGGCTTGGTTCACCTGGTACTAAACTCTTAAGCTGGGGTAACAACTGGGGATCTACACTTTTATGTACATTTTAGACTTTGTATATTTAAAATTAATATTTTCCTCCTTTTAAATTTGTGTTAATGTAAACTTATAGTTAGTTTTTTTTCAGAGGCATTGTAGTGAACCCCACAATATCGTTTGATAGCGCCAAGTTGGATTTTGGATGTGTTGCTGTTGGTATGTGTTTTATTTTTTATATATTTTTTTATATATATAAAACTGTTAGATCACATACATTTTAAATTCAATTTATTCAGGAATTTTTTATCATAACGACCTACAACTGATGCAATGTTGAGTTCTACCAAATATGATAATGTTAAGACAAAAATCCGATTTATCAGGCTGTGACTCCAGGATGAAATTATTGATCTATTGATTTTGATATTCTGTAATAAAACCATTCAATTCTGGTTACACTCATTATGAAACATATTACTGTGGTTTTATATGCAAAACGTTAGATGTAAAAAAAGTTAATTCTTCAAAATTTATTTCCTTCCAATAATGTGTGAATTTTGTGTTTCTGATTTTACTTTCTCCCTCTATACCATAGTATATGGAGAAAGTATTGCTTTCGTCAAAATTTTCGAATTTGAGTTGTTGGTGGATTTATTCATTTTGGTTCCCCCTGAGTCCAAAAAAGTGGTTTTCGGAGTGATGTCTGTGTGTGTGTGTGTGTGTGTGTGTGTGTGTGTGTGTGTGTGTGTGTGTGTGTGTGTGTGTGTCAGGATGTAAACAGAGCTAGAGAATGCCCTAATGGTCCGATTTTAATGAAATTTGGTACATAGGCCTAGGTCCAAATCCACAACAATTCCAGGCGTTTTTTTGAATTTTTGATTTTTAAGGGTATTTTACCCCCAAAAACCCTCAAAAATCGTCAAAAATCAAAATTTCTCAAAAACGGCTCTAACGATTTTGATTAAAATTTTGTGGTTTATTAAGCTTAAAATGGCGAATAAAATGACACCACCCGCATCTCCGAGAAAATTCGCGTTCAAAAGTTATAGAGTAAAAAGTGTTTCAAAAATAAATTTTTTGGATTTTCAAAATAGCTGTTGTCTTGAAATAAATTTTACTTATCACCATTAAATCAAGCTCAAAAAACTAAATAATCTAGTATTTTTAATTATTGCTCTACGTCAAGTGGTTGCGGAGAAAATTCAATTTTTCGTTTAGCGGTAAACGCAGTACGTTGTTAAAAGTCACAGACGCGCGTAGGGTGAAACCAGCGCTGCTCAGCCGGTAGCTATCCGACTGAGTCATCAAGTCATAATGTTTGAAGCTTTTAACATCTTTTTTATATTGTTGGGAGAAAGTATGTGTCAGTTAACTGATACCGTTTATTTTTAAATATGTGCATTGTTGATTTCTTGCTCATTAAAGTAAACTATTTGAAATAATAAAATCACCTCTAAGAAAATTTGTTGTTGTCAAAATTTACAATTCAATTACAATTAAGTTTAATGGTTTATTTAATCATTATAATAAAAGTATTTTTTTCACTTTTTGTCTTTGTACGTCGCAATTTAATTTTTTTTATATTGTCTGTAGGGTTCCCAAAGACGCTGAGTGTGGGCCTTGTGAATCAGTCCCAAGTCCCAGTGGAGTTTGCGTTGAGAGTGCCTAGTGACGGGAAAAACCCACCAATTACTTTCGAACACTTTGCTGACAACTTGCCCAAACCCGCATTGGTCTCTTACTGTAAGGAGTTCACAATATCTCCGGACTCTGGAGTCATCGATCCCAACACCACCCTCAGCATTGAGGTGAGCCACAGATTCGGCTGTCTAGCTTTTTATATATTTTTTTTAAAATTATTACCTTCCCTGTTGAATCAGGTTTCCCTTCCTTCCCTTGAGAAAGTTCCTCAAATGGAGTGAAATATCAGAAATACTATGTCACCATTGTTTGTGTCAACTACTTGGTTTCTTCATTTTTGACATGAGCCATACATTTTTTATATTTACTTTTTTCTAACCTATAAAAATGACAATCCTTTATGACTTTACTAAAAACTAACCTTTGGAGTGTTGCATTAATTGTACTTTCAGTGCCAATTTTTAATATACATGTATGACATATGCATTTTCTAAAATTGCTAGATATTTTAGATATTAAAAAATACTATACGCTAGAACCTCACAAATCTGAACCTTGTAATTGTGATTTTACAAACTGCCAACCAGAAAGATATTATTAAGATATTACAACTGATATTACTATTAAAGATTTATGTACTATGTTGGAAATAAACAATACATATTTCTGTACAGAAAACACGGTTTACAGTTGACTCGGGATACCTGATTAATACGGAACCACAAGGAGTCAAATTTCAAAAAATTTTGAACTTCTAAAAGTTAATTTTATTTTTCTAAAAAAAAAAAAAAATATTACTGTTAAATTTTGGCACACTAATGAGGAAAACACAACTGTAAATTCCATGAACTGGGACAATCTATTGTTTGGCGATCTACTTTTTACATCTGTTGGAATGTCGCTATAATTTATTCTACAGATGTCCCCCTAGTAAGAATAAGAGGCAGCGGCCGTAGCTCAGTGGTAGAGCAGTGGGTTATCACCCAGCGGGCCCGGGTTCAACTCCCGGCTCGAGTACAAAAAGATTGTTAGGCCGCTCCCGTGGTTCGGAAGTCACATTAAGCCGTTGGTCCACCTGCATAGAAAACAAAAAGTGCAGGCATTTCAGGCGAGGAGAACTATCAGTTAATTGCTGATCTCCCTTCACTAAAAGCCACACGATAATTATTATTACTGTGAATTAGAAACTTTGCATTAAACGAAAGTATGTTGCAGCATTTATTCTGAAATATTTCTTTTTTGACATTTTATCGTAGGTGACCCTGGTGACCAACTCTGATCGCCAGCACTCGTGTGTGATGGTGGCGGAGAACAAAAACAGCAAGCTCTTGGAGTCCATCTCTCTGTCACTCGTGTACGAGTCCCGAGTCGCTTCCCTCGTCTGCAATCCTCCCGAGCTTATTTTACGCTTTTCCTTCATCAACTTCGAGTACACTCTAGACTTCACGCTGACGAACACATCTGATTTACCAGCGTATTTTTACTTTCCACACCAAAACGTGAGCTATTCAGAAATTGTAAATGTTAATGTAATCCTTTAGGCTTGGTTTTACTGTTTAACTTAGTATTCACCAGTCATATTAACATTAGTTTTCACTCA
Source organism: Neoaliturus tenellus (assembly GCA_030545055.2). Lineage (NCBI taxonomy): Eukaryota > Metazoa > Arthropoda > Insecta > Hemiptera > Cicadellidae > Neoaliturus > Neoaliturus tenellus. Next base: position 20,158,948 of record CM061536.1, on the reverse strand, counting down.
AATGTCTTTTAACGCTTAAATGAATTTAATATAACTTAGACCTAAAATGCTTTTAAAAATGCAATGGAGTTTTGATGTTTGGTGGAATCCGATTTTTGTCATTTGAAAAGATATTAATTGAAATTAATATATAGCTGGGTAACATTTTGCTGAGGAACATTTTGAAAATTCTTCTCCACACAAAAGCATCAGTAAACCAACAGCTAGAAATATGATACTTGTTTTTTATTAGTTCTTTATAATATTAACTTTTTAAGAGCAAATCTTACTAGGTTTAACGATACAACTGTTTTTGTTACCCCTATCAAGATGGCACTACAGCATTAAGTATTTCTAGAAAAAAGGCTAGTAGACATAAAATCTCTCTCATGAATCTTCAAAATCAAGACAATTGTAAAATATTGCTTAGTGCTATAAATAAAGCCTTTGTAACTTTATAACACTATATGAATATGATAACTAAATTCTTTTGGTCAGCAGAATAAAAGTTCCCCCAAAAGAATAGTTATCTTCCCAACAAATTAACCTCCTAACATAAAAAAGCCCATTATATTGCCATGTTATGTTTTATTTTTCAGCAAGTTCCCATGAACACAATTCTCTACACGGTGGATGTGACAGAAGCTTGGCTGGAGCCGAGGGAGTCCATCACTGTGACAGTCAAGGTCGTCCCAGTTGTCACCGGCCGAGTCAAGCAGGACATCCTGTACGTAAAGTAAATACAAGCTACCTTTGACATATTTCATTGACCACATGAATTTGGGTGTTTCAAATGAATTTGTGGACTTGATTTAAAATTATGATTAGATTTTTTTAATAACAAGATTTTGAGGTCTAAAAGAAATAGTAGTTTTCATTACAAACCCCTAGTGGCTGGTTTCTATGCACAATAGGGGTTTACAAGCAAGGCGAAACCAAGCTCGGAAACGCGATTAAGCACAGAAAAAGCACATTCCGTGCGAGTGATGAACAATGTTTTTCATCATATTGCAAGAATAAACAAATACAGTGACTAATTCAAATATGAAATAAAAAAATTCTTTCTGTTTAAGTTTAACTAGAGATCGCCTCCTGATCGAAATTCAATCAAAATTTCAGTTGATCTGGACCCAAGAAGCTTAAAAAATATTTAAGAACTAAAACATCTGTTCTTCCTAATTTTCTAGCAGTTGTTTCTACAACAGCTGTCTTAACGATTTATTCAATTCTCCTTTCTCCATAAGATAAACATTGGAACTTTGAAAGCCTGTGGGGCGTAGCCCTGGAGTCCGATGTGAATTAGAATGTGATTCTGCTCATCTACAGGACTATACCTTTCTAACGGTATGCGCGGATTTCTCCTACGTTGCGCACGAGCTGAGAAAAAAGGAGGAAATGAAACATGCTTGCGTATTAATATATAGATTGTTGATTTCATCTCAATTAAAAATATTCTAAAAAAAAAAAAAAAAAAAAAACTAATATATAAGTCAAATGATTGGAATATCAACATTTTCCAATTTAAAATGGAGTCTGCATGTCGTTTTTTGTTTACATTGTCCTTGTTTGTTTTGCCCTATCCATTGCAGCAGTGAGATTGCCTTCAGGTCTGTACACCCTGATGATGTCAGTCTTGTTTATTTGTCTTGTGATTTACTCCTGCAATTTCACATGTGAGCCCAGTGCTACAGTCTGTTGCGTTCAGACTGGTTGTTACCAGCAAGATCTTCGCTAACATAAATGGCTGTCAATAATATGAGATTGTGTTCTCTACTGAAGCTCCACATAAGACCTTAACTTTTCAGCCTTGTTTGCTTAAATTTATTTTTATTTAGTAAGTAAGTACTTTTTTGAGAATATCCTCTACAGATTTGTTAGTGCTTTAGTTTATGAGGGGGTGGAAAGGCTTCTCTCTGAATGTCAAGCAGTGCTTAGCCTGTTATTAATTTATTTTTATATCTGATAAAAGTGGGAGAGGTTTTAAATAAAAGATAAATGCTTGAGTTGAACCAACTTTGAACCATTATATGGATCCAAAGTATAAAAACGTCAAAAAGCAAATCAAATAGCCCAAATCTTTATCTTTTATGTAAAACCTCTCTCACTTTTATCAGACTTAAAATAAAGACACAAAATGGGAGCAGATGAAGCACTGCACAATGAATTTTTGACCCAATAGACCATCGGACAGTTGTGCAACTATGCAAACCGTATTCAGGTAGTTCCCGCAATAACCGCTTGACTGCACAGACAAAATAATCAAAATCACTCTATCCCTTTTACCCCTCTTAATTCTCTGAAACAAGAATAGAAATGTGTAACGATTTTCATTAACTATTTTAAAATTTTTTATAAAGTTTCAATCAAAAACAAATTTAACTAGATTATACATCTTGAGACATCGGTGCACTCTATTGTGCTTATTTTAAGATGAATATGACTGGAGGGCGAGTGTGTTGATTGTGATGAATTAGATGAGGTGTGGCTTTGTTACTAACAAATAACAGTATATTCATCAGGATCATAAATTATATTAGTTGATTGTAAGGATCATTATTTATAACCCAATGACCAAAGGCCTCTGGGTCAAGTTTAAAACCATAAAAAACTATTAACATTTTCCAGGATTGATTGACTACATCAATCAACGTGAAGAATACAGCCTTAAATTCTCTCCTTTTGATCAATGAATTTTCAAGTAATGGCATAGACAAAGTGGTTGACATTATTAATCGTAGTTTAAATTTGCTAGTATTTTAATAATTATCTGACTAGACCCGTTTTTTCACAGGGTCCTTATATTTGGACAGTCTACAATGACTTCTCTTTGCTCAATATCATGTAGCGTGCAAGGTCCCAATGTGTCTGCCAATGTCGTTGCTCTAGAATACGGCAAAATGACGCTGATGGAACCCAAGACTTTGAGTTTTGAACTATCGAATGACTCCCCAATCAGTGCTTTTTTCATCATTTCTGTCGTAAGTCGCAACACACAAAATTTGTCATATGCTAACCTCATTATAAAAATTAATATATAAGGATACATTTAATTGGTAGGTGAGTTACGCACAAAGAAATTAGATGTCAAACTAAAACTACAAGAAAAAAATAGTTCTAAATGATAAATATTCAAAAAATATCCGAAACGGGGGAATGCAGAAGTATGTCCTCTGTGTTTTTACAGAAACATAACTCTTAATGTCAATACTGTTTGTTTTTTCCCCATTACTCCTCGTGGTATTTGATCTTTCGGCTGATCCAATCATGGCCTAGTCCCTGGTCCATCATGCTATGGGAGGTTCTACTGTGGTGTTGTTTCCCAAATAAAAAACACAATGGTAGTATTCCGGGCGCCTCACTGGGTTTACCGGTGACTAAAAAAGACGATAATTGTCGTCTGCTAACAAGGCATTTGCATTGTTTAGCAGACGACAGTTATCGTCTTTTAGCGAATTTCCCATAGGGAATAAGCTATTACCGTAGGTCTCATGGTAAGACCTAAGCCCGGGACCATGTTACTTTTTCGTTTTTAGGTGCCCAGAGACCAAAAATAATAGTCATTCAAAATTTTATATATATATATGTATATGTATATATATATATATATGTATATATGTATATATATATATGTATGTGTATATATATATATATATGTATATATGTATATATATATGTATGTGTCCCTAGACACGATAACTCTCGTAAAAATGGTCCGATCGAGACCAAATTTGGTAGAGATGTGTAATCCTACGTTTATTTGGATGAGTTCATAAACCAGACATATCAACCTACCGGAAGGGGTAGTTTTGGGGGGTTTTGTACCCCAAAAATGGGTTTTTTGCATTTTTCATATGTAAGTTTTAAAAATTTTAAATTTTTATTTTGACCATTGGATTTAGCTCAAAAAAACACACAATTTAGTATTTTGAAGTTTTGTTCTACCTCCATTGGTTACCGAGATATTAAAAAGTCTAAAGACAGTACATTGTATTTTGGTTCTCCAATGTTAATCTTATGGAGAATTGGGATGTGTTAATATTTCACTTATTAACCAATATTTTTCGATGAAACTTGGAATTCAGCTTCATTTAGTTGAGATTCATCCATTTATGGTAAAAAATTTTGGTTTTTGTGCTTATCATGACAGCAAACCTGCATATTCTTTTCCCATGTTAATCATAAGGAGAACAGGCAAACTTCTTTAGCAATGGACAGATATTGATGAAACTTAGTAAATGGTTTCATATGGTCGATATAATTTTTTTTTTTATGAAAAAAACCTACTTTTAGTGTTCCCCATGGCAGTATACCTGCATACTCTCCCTATATTTAACATAAGGAGAATAGACATTTATTTCCCTATTCATGAGCATGTGATTTTATTTGGTTTACAGTTTTATGTGGTCAAAATCAATATTACTAATTTGGAAATTCGCTGAGTACGCAGGTCTGCTGCGACGGGGGGTATTTTAGTCACCGGTAAACCCGGTGAGGCGCCCGGAATACTACCACAGGGTGTCCGGCGACCGGGAATATCGGGAAAACCGGGATTTATACGGGAATTTTACGCGACCGGGAATGATGCGGGATTTATGCGGGAAATTTTCTATTATGACGCAAATATGCGGGATTTTGACAAGCGCGATTTTTCGTGGACAAGATCCTCCCGATCGCCGATATAGACGCTCGTGGCCGCCGACCAGAGACGCTCGAGATCGCCGACCAACATGCTTCCGATCGCCGATTTAGACGCTCGTGGCCGCCGACCGGAGACGCTTGCGATCGCCGACCAACATGTTCCCGACCGCCGATGTAGACGCACGCAACCGCCAACCAAGATTCTCCCGACCGCCGATCTGATCAAGACGCTCGTGGCTGCCGACCGGAGAAGCTCGCGACCGTCGATCTAGACGCTTGCGACCGACGACCAAGATGCTCTCGACCGCCGATGTAGACGCTCGCGGCCGCCGATTGGAGACGCTCCGGACCGCTGATGTAGACGGGTCAATAAACAAAACAATGACCAAAAGCCCCGGGAAAAATTGACAAAACCTCGGGAAATATGCGGGAATTTCCTCAAGCTCAATCGCCGGACACCCTGTACCAATTTACGTCATACATGTGTTTTATATAGAGGTGTGCGGATAGTGAAATTTTTTTTCGGATCGGATTTGGTTCGGATAGTTAAGTTTCGGATCGGTTCGGATCGGATAGTAACAGGATCGGATCGGATAGTTTTCGGATTCGGATTTTTGCGCAGTAAACAGAAAGACAAACAGGTTACCGGTTTGAAGCCACAATTTTTAAGTTAGATCTAGGCCTTGATTATAAAAACAGTTTAGGAATATTAAAATCAATTAATTTAACAACAATTCAACTATTTTTTAGCTTTAAAACAAAGTAAATTTATAATTTGTCATGATCACCGTAAACATTAATTGGCCCTAGGCCTAAATGAACATTTCAACATTATTTTGAACTAGCCCTAACCTAAGCTTTAATTAGAGTTGCCATAGGCCTAGGCCAAAACTACTCACCAGGCAAACATCCCAGTGTACAATATGACAAAGTAGGACTTTTAACAAAATATCATTTTACTTTAAACAAAAATGATGGTAGGAAAACATAACCTAGCTTCAGCTTGCATACAGAGCATTCTGTCAAACTGTCAATTTCAGTTTTGGCAAAAGACTTCCACACAACACTCATTTTCTCTTCTTTTTATTTTCCATATAGACATCAATAATTAAGAGACAATAAAAATGTTCAAATCAGTTTGAAACACGATCGGAGGTATAAAGACATAACCTATCAACATCAAAGAGCAAATAATTACAGACGACAACAGACCGTACGTACGGTTGAATTGCGATCCAATGCCTTCACAAGTTCATAGTCAAACGCGATCGTAATCTTCATTAGATCAAATCTTATATTGAGTCACGAAACTGCGAATGATGAATTGTCCCCCAACAACTAGCCTCAAAACACCACGACACTAGCGATCCAGGCGGGTGGAATAAAAACTAGAGCTTCTCGAGTTGCCGTGATTGGCCGAGACTTGTATCTATACTGCTAGCGCTCCAAGCGAGAGGGTTCAGAATTGACACTTTGTCAATTGTGCAGTTGAATGTTAAACACCTAATCTTGGTCACTGGGTGTTGTGATTATTTCCTGTTATTATATTATCTGACTTCTGACTTATTAGTCTGCTTCAGCACTTTGGACGTTCCGTCGCATAGTCACCATTTTATGCAGAATGGCCATCGCGCAAAACAATATTTGTGCATTGATCTTGTCTTTAACACCAGATATACAGTCTATCCGGAAAAGTCGGATATCCGACCCGAATACACGGATATCAATAAAATCTTCGGATCGGATTCGGATATCCGATCCGATCCGAAACCGAACCGAATTTTCGGATATCCGCACACCTCTAGTTTTATATTTAGTGCTTATAACAACATGTATGCGATGATCATCAAAAAGTTATTGTTTCCCAACTCATTATTGAATATCAAAATCTCCTGTTTCAAAAAGAGTAATATTTTTAAACCTTCAAGTGGCCAAAGGAAATGAAATTTCTTCTTAACTGCACCAAACCTTTATCTTTACATAGGATTATATTAAAAATATTGTAAGGGCAGAATCAAAAGTAAATTTAGTGAAATATCTTAGTTCTTGATTTCATCATTTCTTGGAACAATGTGTTTAATGTCAATCTTTCTAGATCCATTTATCTCATAAGTGTAACATACTATATCAAAATCTACTTACATAGTTGCCTGAAGATATCAAAATATGTTTTGTTTCATGCCGGACATGTTTTGGATATGTAAAATACTAGCATAAAACACTACATAACCACTGTAACAAAGTGTAAATTTAATCATGGCCGATAAGTGTCAAGTTACAACGCCATCTCAGGAGGTGGCGGTAGGGTCATTTCAGCACTATTGGGCCAAGCCCTCACTGCTAGTTGCGGTTTCGTCCTTGGCTCTTTTGCATAGTAATTGAATGAATAACACCTATAAATAGGTTGAATAGCAAGTTATTTTAATTTTAAACTAGTTACAGAGTTGTTGTTATCTCATTTGTGTTAAATAGCTGGTAACGAAAATTGAATACCCAAGAACGTTGCAAAACGTCTTTACTATTTTTTAACAGAATGATGCTGGAAGTTCAGAACATCCATACTAAGTTCCCATAAAAATATCTTAATCGTCAATGGGTTAAACTTTGGTTTAACCGGCTAATCTGTTGGTTATATGGTCCCGATTAGGCTGTTTAAGAGGCTGATGATGATGATGTGTTGTGCCAGGAGGAGCGGGCGCAGAGCAAGTGGTCGGTGGAGCCGATGTCGGGCACGCTGGGCCCCGGGGAGTCGGTCGCCGTAGCCGTCAAACTCACTGTGCTGGACCCCGGCATCGTCGCGGCCGCACTCGCTATTCAGGTGGAGAACAGCCGTGTCATTTCCGTCGGACTGTTTGCCTCCGCGTCCGGCTGTGGTATCACCTTTGAGCCCAACATCTTCCCGGAGATCGACCTTGGCTTTCTGTTCAGGTACATATTAATGCTACCTTGTAAGTGGTCTTTTATGACTGTAATGTAGCATTTAGTAAAAACATATATAAATAAATAAATAATGTCATTGTCTAGTGCAGTTCACCATTTGAATAAGAACAAGTTAGAAAAAAATACATATTTGAAAGGAAAAATGAAATTCTACAGACTAAATTGGCAATTTTTTAGGCTACAAAATAAAAAAAATGGAGCAATATGAAAAAAGCATCATGAAAATAGAAGACTTGATGAAATTAATAACTGAAAAAGATGCTAAAATCACTTGAAAAAGTACTGTGGCCCGAAACACAAGACATATCTGAACAACATGACAAAAAACTAAATCAACTTATTGAAAGCTATGTTTTAAAAATAAGCAAATGTCTCTTTAAAAAGATGTTTATACAAAGTAGATAATACTGAACAAGAATATGTATCAGTAAAAAATAGTGAAATTACATAACTTAATACAGGTACATACCTCCGTCCAAACAGTTCAATATTGTCTTCATCCCACTACTAGTTTCGCTGCGACGGCAGCATCATCAGGTGGTAAAATGTTTCATCCGAGAGGAATCGTTACACAAATATAAAATCGAAAGTTACAAAACACGACACAGTGACATACGAAAAACATTGGACAACAAAAACTTGGGGTAGGCCTACCGAGCACGACATAACCTCCAACGCCACGCACAACCGGAATGAGACGGAGAACAGACTGACTGGAGACAATCACCTCACCCCTCCTACCCCTCTCCTGTTATCAGCTGGTTGATATGTGAATTGTCTTTGTCCTGCATTTCTATTGTTGGCTAAAATGGAATTGAAAATAGAGTGAGATTTGAAGTTTAGTTGTTCATTTAAAATAAAATCTTTCTCATTATTGTTTCTGAAACTTTTGTAAATTTCGAATTGTTCAATTGAGTCCAGCCTACTTCCTTTCCGACAAATATGCATTATTTCAAGGCCATTATTTATGTCGTGCATGGCATGGTTTTTGTCAACAAGGTGTTGAGCAAATGTTGACCTTTGCTTGTCTGCTCTGGGGTCGGGCCTGTGTTCTTTATAGCGTTTTTGGAATGATCTGCCTGTCTGTCCTATGTAGAAGTCGGGACAGTTGACGCATTTTATTTTATACACACCAGATTTCTCTATACAGTAGACTCTCGTTCATCGGACTCGGCGACATCGGAACTCCCCTTCATCGGAACTGAAAATCTGGATATTATTAATTTTTTTCTTACGAAATAAATAATTTTTCCGTTTTAGCCCCTTCAATTTTCATTCGTTCTATCTGCACAACAGTGAAGTATCACATTTTGCATCAAACGTCATCAGGCGTTTTCCATAATCTGTACCCATCGATGTGATTTACGAGGCCATGGAGTATTCGCACAAAAATAGAAAGAGGAAGGGGCAGGAAGTGGACATCCGCTTCCCGCTTCCCAAACTGTCATTCAGACTCGCATCGCGACTGCACCTGTGTTACGTGGAAGTCAGTTGACTGCTAGAATATGAGTGGAATATGAGAATAAAGATTTTGGATCTTTATTTCCTGCGTTGTTTTGATTCCTATAGGTTCATTGTTACCATGTTCAAAGTTTGATTGCCCTATTTTCATAAAATCTCTTGTCTTATCTTAAAAAAAGAGTGAATACAATGACAATAGGTCACCGTACAGGCGGAAAAGATGACTCACGAACGGACTCCGCTTCATCGGAATTTTTTGACATTCGAACCGGCCGTCCGCCACATTAGTTCCGATGAACGAGAGTGTACTGTATCTTCTTTTTTATCTGTTTTTTTTAATCAACAGATTTTTTGTTCTGTTGGTTGTTCTGAAGGTCAATGATATATTATGTTTTTGAGGCTTTTATTGATAGAGTTTTGTGTTAAATGGCTGTATTCGATACATACATATTTCTTTTGTCTAATATCTGTGGAATCAATCAGAGTATCACTTTGTTTATTTGTGTGTTTCAAAATTAGTTTGTTAATCAGCGCTGGTTTATAACTGTTAGATGTTGCTATGTGTTTGATTATTCGTATTTCTTTAGATCGGTTATCGTGTGACGGGGGAAATTGAGCATTCTGTGGATAAGACTAATGTATGCAGCATGTTTTTGGGAAATGGGATCATAAGATGATGACACTCATCATCATGAGTGTCATGATGAGTGTCATGAGTGAATGATGACACTCATCATCTTATCTTTACTAGTAGTGGGATAAATACAACATTTAACTGTTTGGACGGAGGTATGTACCTGTATTAAATCTTAAAAAACGCAGTTCAGGGGCTAAAAATGGAGTATAATTACATAACCCTATATTATTTTACAACACCCCAAAATTTCTTACTGAAATAGCTGGATTAAAAACTTGACCAAAAACCATGGAACCTCTTATAGAAAATATCCAGAATAGTTTAAACCTAATCATCAAACACCATCACTATCAAGCAGAATATCTCAGTGAAACTATATCTGTAGCTACAAAGACCTGTAAGAAAAATCGTTTTAGCATCTCTTTACAGTGAGCAAAACACAAAGAAAACCAAAACACAAACTCCCCAAAAACTAAACCCTGACATATCGAAATCAATTTTGACAACCAAGGAGCAAGAAGGGAGGAGTGGGGGAGATAGCCAACTCCATCACAAAAACTTAACCCTAACACATTGAAAGAAAACTTGACTGTCAAGGATCAAGTAGGGAATAGTGGGGGGGACAGTCAAACCCCGTCACAAAATCTGAGCCCTAAAACATTCAAAGAAAACTTGACAACTAAATAACTTACTCCACTTGTGACAGGCATCATAAAATTTTACTTTATTTTTCAGTCGCAGGCTCTACCAGTTTGTTCTAACGCTGCATAATCCAGGCTCAAGACACCATTTTATCACTTTTGTCCAAGATCGCATGAGCATAATCAGTGGACCGTCAGCTATATCCCATCTGTAAGTCTTTTCTTATCATTTGTTTGACTATCCAGTAGGCTACTTAGTATTTTTGGAAACTATGATTCAATGGAGCGTCATAGAACTATGGTTCAAGTTTTGTAATTGAACGACTTATTCTGGTTATAAAAATGAGTCCACTGTTAATCATGTGTTTCACTTTATTCTATTTATATTATTTGTATTGAACCGAGTTATTTCCTAAAATTTAGGGGAGGCAGGGGCTCGAGGCATCCGGTAAGCACTGCTCAAGAGTTCACAACAAAATCAATGTTCTGACCACAAAGGCCTCCAACTATAAATTTCTCCCTTTTTTTTGAATTTTTGTATGAGTGGCACATCGTTCGTTGTGTAGAATTAGGAGGGACAGTTCATGATTTCATTCACAACACTTGTCGTAAAAAAACTTTTATTAGGATGTACATTTTGTAATAATAAACTATTTAGCAATATTTATGAATTTTAAATCTGTTTAGTGAATAAAAATGATCCAATAGATATATTTTTGATATTTTATCAGTTTAGTTTAGTACAAAGATTATTTTCCAAATCGTAGAGGCAAATGTGATTGATTTTCGGTTGTATGGGTCTCCTGTATCAAGCTACTTCTCCTTACAAGCCAGTTGTAGAATGAGTGACTTTAACACTATGAAATCTAATTTTGTAGGGTTTTCATTTGAAATTGTGTAAGAATGTTTCTTTGACTTTATTTTTAGAGACTAGATATTTAGAACAATATTCATAAAAATAAAGAGACGAAGCTCAATGTTCAAAAGTTTTTTAGGTATTTTATTGTAAACTATTTTGTTGTAGTATTTAGGTAGACTAGACTAGACTCATCATCCGAGGTACGAGGCATGTTTTTAAACTAAGTACCGTTTTTAAATCCCGCCATTGCAGCGCTGTGGTCGACGTTTTGCGCATGCGTCCTGTGTACCTATCTGTTGGCAACACACGGATGCCATTACGGTATTTTTTGCCGCTGTGTTTGGACTATTTCATATGTCGAAATAGCCTTCGCTCATGGAGATTCCCGCCGACTGCGAAGTACAGTCTGATATCCGTTTTCTGTAAGCTAAAGGCCTGAAATCGATCGATATTCATCGCGAGATGTGTGGAGTGTACGGAGAAAACATTATGAGTGATGGAACGGTATGAAAGTGGGTTAGGGCATTTAAAGATGGCAGCACAAATGTGCATGATGGTAAATGGCATCATTTTGCTTCACAATGCCCGTCCACATGTCACTTATCAAACCCAACAGGATTTGATCAGAGAATTTGGTTGGGAACAACTTGATCACCCTCCCTACAGTTCCGATCTAGCGCCGAGTGACTATCACATGTTCTTTTGAAGAAAGACCTAAGGTGTATGACAATGACGACGATGCGGCTGTATTGGAGTGTTTCTCATGGCAGGCGGCAGAATGTTATGACAAAAAAATTGTAAAGCTAATTGTATGATATCATAAGTGCCTTAATAATTGCAGAAATTATGTGCAAAAGTAGCTTAAAGTACAGGCTTTCATGTGAAAATAAAACTAATTGAAAAATCTCTCTTAGTTATTTCTTATTTCAAAACGGTTCTTACTAAAAAATATGCCTCGTATTAAATCCTGAGATCATCTTGTAATCCTTTAAAATATAAATAATTAGAAGACTAGTTGATGTTTAAATTTGTAATTCTTATTTTGAAATCAGGTTAAACACATGTAAATAATACTTATTTACTGACTTGTCGGAATTGACATTACAACTTTAATTTAATGACAATGTAATTTTTAAAAATCAACTGAAAATAAAGTGAGATACCTAGGGGTAAACTGGAGCCATTTACCAATGAATTATTCCTCGGAGTAAGATTAGGTTAGGATGTGAGACTGGTTTGGGTACAACAGTTACATGATTCCCACTGTGCTGTCTGTTGAGTTTGTAAATGTAATTTCTCCCACTTTTTACTTGATAATGTGTTTCCAATCTGCTTGTTTTATCTCAAAATTTAATTTTGTATTACAACCATCATTTCAATAATATTTTAATAATACTAATTTTCTTGGAAGTGAGATCCTTGTAGTACATAAATATATTTACAGAATTTTCACTAATTCCAAGAAATAGTTCTCCAATAAAAAAATTCATTGATTAGGTGGAAAGATCAAATTGGCAGATACATGGTTGGGTTGTCATGCTAATGATTTGAGAATTTAAAATGTAAATTTTAGGTTTTTCTCTGACTCACAAAGAGAGTACCTAAAAATAAGTAAATCCAATTCAGGGACGTTCATGACTATGAATTTTTGGTGATTGATAATATAAGGGTATTGTCGTTTTAGGAATTTGTTCAAGTTGAATCCAAGCAAGTTTGATTTGGTCGGTGGAGGTAAAGTTCAAGTGGTTCTGGAGGGTCAGAGTAACAGGTTAGACTCATTGTAATTTGTATATTTTTTGTTATGTACAGTAGTGAAAGTCTCACTGCTAGATTGGCATAATTTCATGTAAATTTGTATTTTTGAATTTAAGTTTGAAAAACAAATATAATGATATTTTTGGGACAGTTAAAACTATAGTGTCTCTTATAGGTCTGAGTGAGAATTTTTTGTGCTGTAGAAAAATTTCTATAATTCTCAATCATCCGTAAAAAATTAAAATTCTGAAAAATTCATTATAAAAATGTGAAAATATGTCAAAAATAAAAAATGAAAGTTATTGAACAAATTCTTCAACCAAGATAGCTTAGTCTAATTCTGCTGTCCAGGGCTAAATATGTCCTGTTTTGTTGGAAAATATTTTTAATATTGCTCATAATCTTTTATAGCAGCAAAATAATTGTCTTCTTTAAGTGACACTTGGTCATATTTATGCAGATAAAGTGCTCCTGGTAGGAAAAATTAATCAGTTGACCTTCGACTTCTAAATAACTAATAAAAACCGTTGAGATAGTTAATAAAAGGTCTGTCGGCTCTCAAATTGCAGGGAGGTGGAAGTTGTTGAGGCTTACTCGTGCTTGGCAATAATCAACAAAAGAGGGGTCAAACAGAATCTGGGAAACTTTGTGATCAAAGCAAGTTTCATCTCTCCAGTGGTGGAGGTGTCGGAAGAAATGTTGGAATTTGAGATCAACATTGCTCCCAAAGACAGACAGGGCGAAACCTCCAAGAGTAAGTGAATTTCCCTACAGGGAAACCCAGTAGCCATGGTAAGACATAAGCCCAGGACCATGTCACTTTTCATTTTGAGGTCCCCAGGAGCCAAAAACACCATTAGTCAATAGTCAATACTCTTTATTCATTTGTATACATTAAGTACATGAATAGTGTCACAACAATTCTTAAAACTATATACATATATATTTTAGTACTATAACTTTACACCTTTCTTTCAATGAGTACATGATGATTAGCCTGTTAAGTATTATTTTAGTTTGTTTTTGAAAATATGAGGTTTTGTTTATTTCCTTTATGGTGTCAGGGATATACTTAAGAAAATGATTTCCCATGTACACTGTTTTTTGTTTGAATAATTCTAAATTATGATTCAGCATGACATATTCGTGCTTAAAACGTGTGTTGTAATTATGGCTTTTAGCATCTGAGAAATTCAAGTTATTGTTTCTCACAAATATAACACAGTCAAATATGTAAAGGCCAAAAACCATGAGAATATTCAGTTCTTAAATGAGCTTTTGCTGATCCATTATAGTTCAACTTTAGAAATGCTCTGATTGCTATCTTTTGCACTTTTAAAATTTCGGTCATGTTTTTTGTTTTCGTGGCCCCATATATGCATATACCATAGGAGATATGGGATTGTATGTGGAGAAATAAATTAATTTTAGTACTTCAATACTACGAAGTGACGACATTCTTCTAATTGCACAGAGGCCAGAGTTTATTTTACTTAAAACATTTTGTGTGTGCATGCCCCATGACAAACAACTATCCAAGGTTAATTGATTGAATTATAGTTCTATCTAAAAGATAGAAAACAGCTAGTTGAGATCAGCTACACCAATAACAACATCACTCAGAAAGCCCACTCAAGAACCGCTGATGTAATGAGAGGTGTGCCACAAGGCTCCGTGCTCGGCCCAGTATTATTTCTCCTCCTTACAAACGACATGTCAGACTGGCTTCAAAGCGACTGTCATACAGTCATGTACGCCGACGATACAGTTCTCACCATATCTGATAAAAAAGCAGACACTCTAGAAAGAAACAAAACAACCTATTTCAATCAAATTAAACGCTACTGCTCCGAAAATGATTTAGTTCTAAATGAAACAAAAACAGTACAAATTGCTTTTGTGACCAAAAACAAGAACACACAACTAACACCATTGCCTCAAGTAGAAATAAAAGAAACAACTAAGCACCTCGGCATCATTGTCGACTCAATACTATCCTGAAAAACACATATAGACCAGCTGTGTAAGAAGCTCTCCTCAGGCATCTAAGTAATTCGTAGAATGAAACAAATAAGTGGCTTGGACACGGCCAAAGCAGCTTACTTCGCCCTTTTTGAATCACACCTGAGGTATGGCATAGTGACATGGGGAGGGACAGCCAACACAAACCCAGAAAGGATCCTCAAACAACAGAAAAGAGCAATTAGATGCCTAGCAGGCTTACAACACCAAGAAAGCTGCCGGGAGACTTTCAAGGAACTCAAAACCCTCACCGTAATTTCACTCTACATACGTGAAACAATCCTGTTTATAGTCACCTCACAACAGCCAAGACATCGGGACATACACCAGCACAACACAAGGCATGCTTCAAATTTTGCCTTGCCACCGCACCATCTCAGTCTGTTTGAAAAGAAACCAGCATACAAAGGAGCTTTGTATTATAACCATTTACCTGAGAATCTCAAGACACTACCATTACCAGGCTTCAAGAATCAACTGACATCATGGCTACAGGACAGACCATACTCAAAAGCTGAATTCCTGAATAACAGCACCAGTGGAGCTTCTCTTCAATTCTTACTGTAACTTCTGACGCTTATACTATTCTCAACGAATATGTAAATAAAGAAATATTGTCTATTGTCTATTGTTAGACCTAAGAATTCAATTTCATCCTTTAATTCAATTTCTTTGTTTTTAATTTCAAGATTTAAATTTATAAAACTTTTATTTAGTATTGTTTTTAAACTAACACTTTTTGTTTTTTTCTGATTTTAATGTTAAGTTATTAAAGTCAAAAAATTGTTCAATGCTCGCTAATTCAACAGATGATAAAATTTCTATCTCTTCCTCAGTTTTTCACAATATTTTCAAATTGGAATCATCTGCGTAGAGACACAAGCTTGAAGATGGTGTAAAGTTTATACAGTCTTTTATTATATGAATAGTATGTGTGTCCGTGGTTCAGATAACTTTGGAAGGAATGTCCGATTTTGATGAAATTTGGTATGTAGATGTAAGACCAGATCTATTTTCATGAGTGTGAGAACCACATTGATTTGATTATTATGGTAACTGGGTTTTATGGGGTTTTAAAAGCGTCAAAAATTGGTGATTGGCATTTTTTTACCTCAATTTTTATAATTCATCAATTTTAACTGAAACCATTTAAAAGAGCTTGAAAAACAAACAATTAAGTATTTTGAATTTTTAACCTAGTGTGGTTACAGAGAAAATCTAAAAATGTGTTTCCCATGTTATTCTTATGGGGAATCAACAAAACCCTGTATCTTGCTTATTTATTGACATAACTTGATCAAATTTGGTGTGCACATTACCTAGATAAGGTTTAACTTATACTAGCTTACAAAACCCATATGGCAGCAAATGTACATACTCACCCCCATGGGGTTTATGGTGAAATTGAAAAAGTGCCAGATCTTGGTACTACAATTTTGTGTTTAGCTTCATCATTAACCTACGTTTTCTAACAGCACCCTATAGAAGAAAACCTATTCAATTCAATTCAAATATCTTTATTCACACATACATAACAATGTACAAGAAAGCGTCAATGTAAAATACATAAATTTTATATAGTTAACATGTGAAGATAAAAGAAAACAACTATCATAAACTTACATATAAATTTTAATCGTAAGCCTCGTCATCCTTTGTAAAATAATTTAAGCCATATTATAAGTATAAATTTAATTTTTAACTAATGTGTAATACTCCTTTAAGTTATAAAAAACTGAGTTAAAAATATAATCTTTTAATTTGCGTTTGAATTTTAAAATGTATGTTTTAACTTTTATGCTCTCTGGAAGGTAATTCATAAATTTCATTCCCTTATAAGTGGGTTTTTGCTTGTATTTTTCTTTATAATGTTTCATAATTGTAAATTTGTTTTTGTTCCTAGTATTATAACTATGTAAATCAACTTGCCTTTGAAATTTTGTCTCATTATTTTTAATATGCATAACAGTTTGATATATATATATATATATATATAGGCCGTAAACTGTCATGAATCCTAACTGTTCAAAGTAATCTCTACAAGATTTATCTGAATTTAAATTTTCAATACACCTTATTGCTTCTTTTTGTAAAAGTAATATTTTATTCAAATTATATTCACTTGTACCACCATACACTTCAATTCCGTAAGAGATATGTGAATGATTGGTGGCAAAGTATACTGATTTTAATGTTTCTTTATTGCAAATAGGTGCCAATCTCCTTAATGCAAATATCCCAGAACTAATTTTGTTGCAGATTTTATTTACATGTAATGACCAATTTAAAGGGTTGTCTAGATTTAGTCATAAAAAACAACTCGGCGAGTTCGTTGTCCATCGGGCTACACTTGTTTTTGGAGTCGCAGAAGCGCTTTCGGCGGCTTGCCAACGTCAACTGCTACTGTCAGTACTACGGTATCTGGGAAACGTCTTATATGGGGGAAAGTTTTCTAGAACCTTCAAAATACTTTGGTTAACTGGTAGATTTCGGGTCACTTACACAGGACCCGAAATCTACCAGTTAACCAAAGTATTTAAAAAACAAGGTATTAATGTCGCATTCAAAACTAACAATAGTTTGAAAAGAAAATTCCATACAGAAATCGAAGAAACAAATACTTTTTCGAAAAGTGGTGTTTATAAAATAAAATGTTTATCATGCGAAAAAGTTTACATAGGACAGACAGGCCGAAGTTTTAAACAAAGATTTAATGAACACTTATATGCTTTGAAGCAAAAAGAACCAAAATCGAATCGCACTACGCTTTGCACATAATTAATGAAAATCATGAATTTGGGAAAATGGAAGATTGTTTAGAGGTATTGGAAATAATGGATAAAAGTAAGAAACTTGATTTGTTTGAAAATCTACATATATACAGGCAAAAGGAAAGAAATAACATAATCAATCTATAAACAGATGTGTCGGGAACCAATACCTTTCAAGTACTAAAAAGACTATTATTAAACACTAAAACCAAAGGAATTGTTTTAATTGGTTTTACGCATAGTAAAACTAGAAAGTTCCTTCCCCTTGGCCGCTACCCTCGGCTGCGGAATACGCCGCATTCCTTCACTGACCTCCCCGAATTCCAAAAAGTACTTCGAGACTCTCCACCCCGAAGGTTCTAGAAAACTTTCCCCTATATAAGACGTTTCCTTGATACCTCTACAGTAGCAGTTGACAATGCCAAGCCGCCGAAAGCGCTTCTGCGACTCCAAAAACAAGTGCAGCCCGACAGACAATGAACTCTCCGAGTTGTTGAACACCGGTGCACGGACCCCAACGACATCTTCGTACGATTCATTAGTCATAAAAATGTTGTTTCATTTACAAAATTATCACTATTGTTGCTTACTTCTGTTGTGTTCCTGCACGTAAATTGAATAAAAGTGGTTTTTTCTTTGTTAAGTAAAAGATTTGAATCATTTAAAAACTCATTCAAAATATCTACTGTACTAAAACATGTATTTATTGTAGAAGTTAAATCCTTATCAGATATACTTAAGCTGATATCATCGGCATATACATATCTTACTTTGTTCAATTTTTTCCTTTATGTAATTTGGAATTCCTCCCAGGTAGCATAAAAACAAAAATGGGCCTGACACTGACCCTTGAGGTACAGAATAGTTAAGAAATTTCAATTTTGACCTAACTTCTACTATGCAGTTATTATTTAAATGCTTGATATTCACATACTGCTGACGACCCTCATGTTATACATGTTCATACTACATGTTTTCATGGGGAAAGTAAAAACGTCTGAAATTCCATTCGAAATTCGTTGAGTACGCAGATCTGCTGCGACGGGGGTATTTACAATTTCTCAATTCATAACTTCAATGATTTTTGGAACAGTGACTTTCAAAGCATTACCCTAGAGTGTGCCCTAGAATTATATTCATGAGATTGGTACCTTATCAAAGATATGCCTCCGGATCGGATATATGTAATTTTTTTGAGTTATTACTTTTGGAGAATTATATTTTAGGAACTGATTTATTACTACCAGGTTTGTTCAGAAAGGTAACTTAATTTTGCTGTGATGGTTTACTAATCTTCAAAGTGCCAAGCAGTGGATTTCCGCTGATTATTTTCAAATTTCCGTAGAATATCACCCACTTTGCAGTCATATCTTTCAGGCATAAATTAAAAAAATTTTGAACATCATGGGAATTTCATGCTTTATAAACATATGCTTTATGAAACAATTTTGTCAAAGTTTTCTCTTCTTCAATCAAATTTTCCCAGCTGTTCGTTTTTGTCTTAAATATTTTCTGTTTTGTTTTAATTGTAATAAATAATTTTCTGCGGTAAGGCTTACAGTTGTAAAATTTTTTAGATACTGTAGCTCGTTTTGTTTACTTTAAAATTATACACAATTTAATGTATTTTTTGTAACACAGAACATATACCCTCTGTAATAATGTAGAAAAGGCCAAACCCAGGCCATATAAGCCTTTATCCTTGCACAAGTTTTATTTTTGAGGTTTTTGTGTATATTAATAAGTTAAATCCAATAAAATTATATATTTTTTTAGAAAATTTTGGAAAGATTGAAAATCTTTAATTTATTATTTGACGATAGGAAATATTTGTCATATACCGTATCTTGTAATATAGCCTAAAATTAGAAAAATTTTACAGTTTCATTTTTAAACACACAAATAACTTCAGCTTGCATCAACCCAAACATATATATTTTAAATTATGGTCAGTTTCATCCACTTTTCTAAAATGTGTAACTTTATATATAACTTTTCTTAAAGTTAGGCCTACATTTGGGGATTTTTAACAAATATTAAATCTAATAAACTATACAGCCCTATGTGTAACTGACTGACTGACTGACTGACTGACTCACTTATATGGGATACGAATTTCTGACGTAACCATTAAAGCTAGAGACTTGAAATTTGGCATACGTCTAGCCTGAACAGTCAATGCTAAGTGTAAAATCTTAAACTTGCAAAGTTTTAGTTTTAACCTACAAAAAAAAATTCAAAATGGCAGATTTCCAAAATTGTAATTTTACTTTTTTGGCTCTAGTGGCCAAACGTTTTGTCCTATCTAAAATCTGAGAACAATACTTCAATAAGGAATTTAATTTTCTACAATTTCGGTCCTGTGACTTTTTATCGTATCTCGCACCGTTAAGCCTCCAGAGCGTTTTTAATGAAATGCCGTTTTCGGTTTTCGGGCTCTAGTGCCTAAACCGATGGTTGTAAAAATTTTTTTAAGGTTCATTTCGATAGATCTTTATAATATCTACAATTTCTTTTTCCGTATATTTTGCCGTATCTCTACTCGTTTACTCACAAAATTCATTTTTCACTTTTTCCGGATTTTGTGAACGTAAGTAGTGGGAAAACACCGGTTCTGGTCCACTAGAGAAATCGTAATTTTAGTATTTCAGCTCTAGTGACCTAACGGTTAGTCTTATCCAAAATATGAGAGCATATTACGATAGGGAATTGGATGATCTACAATTTTGGTCCTTTTACTTTTTGTCGTACATCGCACCGTTAACCCTCCAAACTGATTTTTGTGAAATTTATATTTAGATTTAGGGCCCTAGCGACTAAATGGTTTGTCCTACAAAAATGTTTAAATGACAACTTTTATAGGTCTTTTTAATATCTACAAATTTGATTCTAACATACTTTGCCGTAGCCTATCTCTTTCCGTTCACTCTCAAAATACCTTTTTCACTTTTTCCCAGTTTTGTGATAAATAAGTAGTGGCTTTTGGACAACTATAGAGAAATCATAATTTTAGTATATTTTAGCTCTAGAGGCTAAATGGTTAGGCCTTTCATAGATTTGAGACTACCACGGTACTGAATTGGATGAACTACGATTTTTTGCCTGTGACTTTTTGTCGTACATCGCACCAATTGCGTAAATATCCAGTCTAATTTTTGTGCAATCGCGTTTTCAGTTTTTCCACTCTACTGACAAAACGATTGGTCCTATCGAAAAATGTTGCTGAATATGACTGAAATATTTTATTAATGGCTTACAGTTTTCAGAACATTTTGCCGTATCTCTACACATTAGCTCTCAGAACAGATTTATTACAGGACCAGAATAGTTACCGAAAACTTGAAATTGGGGACCTTACCTTCTTTTAAGAGACAATTAAAAATATGAATTCAGCTATTGTCGGGGCTGGTGTTACTAATTTACTTTTAGTAAGTTCCTCCTCGGATTTTAGGGAATCTTTTTAAAACTTTCTAGTCTTTTGTGATTTCTATCTCGTTTATCAGATTTTATATTATTTCATTTTAATGTTATTTTATTGTTTTCACTGATTTATTGCAACGAATTTTGACGAATTTAAAAGCTTTAATTATTATTGATTGTGAGAAGTGTGCATTAGCCTTTTGTTACTGTCTTGGTTGTGCACTTCTTTGGTAAAGCTAACCTGTTTAACACTCGACTTTTTTATTTACAAACTAATTCAGCGAACACATTGGAGTTAATAACCCTCAACAAGCCCGTTCACTGCATCAAGTTTTTTCAGAAATTACGGAATTGGGGCAACAAATTAGGGAGTGGACCCTCCATTCAGCATAACACAAAGAATAAATAATTATTGTATCACACTCAAAATATTTTAACAAATTTTAACTACGAAGAGTTATTAAAACCGATTCATAGGAGATTTTCAAAGCTTTTTTAGCTATCGATTGTGAATTGTGTGTATTAAACGGTTTTGTTACTGTCTTGGCTGTTCAGTTCTTCCGCAAAACTAACCAATTTCATACTTGACATTTTTTATTAATTTACGAATTTAGGGATACCCCTAAGGGGGCATGGGGGCGGAGCCCCCATCGAGCCATAGGCGAGTATTTTCCTTATACTCTGGAAAACAGCCCAAAAATGCATGATATTTGACATTTTTTAAATGGGCATTTAGAGGGCTAAATAACCCCGGTTCACTAAGTATTGGAAAATCAAGGTAGCGCTGGAATCTTAAAAAAAGCCCAACTGACTGGACTAATCTTTGTAAGTTTAATGTTGGGAAAATATTTTATTTGATTTTAATCAGATAGTACTTTTTAGAACACTTATTTTCAAGAATGTTAATGTTATGCTCTAAAAAAATAAAAATACTGTAATGTTTCAGAATTATTGGTGATAAAAAGCGTTGCAAGTCTACCAATTACATTGGTGTTGGAGTTGAATCCCCCTTTTTTGATTTTGGAGAATGGTGAATGCTTCTGTGAATCTGTAATACAACTTGAGCCCAATCAAGAAACTGAGGTTGTTCTAGGGTTCAATCCTCCCCCGCAACATAATCTAGTGTCTGTAGTCTACAATGACAACTTGTTAATAAACTATAAGGAACATCCACAAAAGGTGAAAAGTTTGATTTGTTTGAGCTAAATTATATTTAATGGTTATTCTTACTATTTTACTTTCTTTGGCATAAACATACAGTACAGTAAACTTCCAGTAATCCGGCACGCTTGATAATCCGGTACGACTTTAAGAACAATTATATTGACAGAAACAAAAATAGCAATTGAGCAATCGAGTTTGTTTGGGATCGAAAGTCGCCGTTAAGCAACGCTGTCTCGTACAAAACGCATTCCACAGTCTAATAGGAGACAGTCATGACACTTCGTCACTTAGGTTGTCTGCCTGAACCACCCGGGGACTCCAGTTACGCAAGGAACAGTGACTTAGGGTGGATTTACTAGTGCTCGTATTGGTGTGGGTCCGAGTTGACAACAAAATCACAGGTATCGCAGCCATCAGTGCAACACGAACACAGCTAACAATAATGCCATTGTCTAAACAATGCTTATAACAATAAAAATTGTCAAATTTAATCCCAATCGAATGATAACGGCCGAAATGTATTTCAGAATTGGTTTATCGCTCACTGGAGTTACATTTAAAGTTCTTGCCCATAGCTAGAACGGCCGGGCACTCCATTCACACCAGTTTCATCCGCTTAGAGCGCTGATTGCCCCGCGGACAAAACTTAACATGGAGCTCCGATATGAGTGTCGTGACTGTCTCCTAATAACATATTAGAATGTGGCGTATTCCGTATTGGCATGGGTGATAGGGAGACGAGTCGTCTTCGGCCGACATCGGGTGACATTGTGGATTTTCGGAATAGGCCTGGGGTCACTGTATCTTTGTTTACATTTTGTATTCGTGTTCAGTCTGCTAGCCTGCGTCTCTTTAATGTGACGCTTTTTGTACATTTCTAAAACTTCATTAAATAACAACAAATGTAAACAAAATATCCTCCAAACTAAATTATTCTATTAGTTACACTATAGTACATAACGTCCGGATTACTGTATCCAAGTTTTCCCCGTTGCCGAGGTGGCCTCGGTTCCAATTACTGTGCCTCGATAATCGGGTGTCTACTGTACTCTTTTGAGTTTCATAATTATGTATTGTATTTTTCATTAAAGTAATGTACGCTATGCAATAGATTATTTAAAAGCAATAGATTATTATGCAATAGATTATTATTTAAGATTATTATTTAATAATAAAATACATGTTATATAGTCTTTTTCAGTTTAATTTACATTTTTTTCTGATATTCATCCTGTAATCCAGCACATGTCAAGTCCCGGACGTGCCGGATTAGAGGAAGTTTACTGTATTGTAAAAGAGGGTTCGTTATTTTAGGCACATAATTTCCAGTCATCTCCAATAGGTTTACTTACAAATCTTCCAGCATACATGTTTAGGAATTTATTTAATAATTCTTAATTATACATCGTAAAATTAATTTAATATTATTTTTCAAGGATAAAGTTCCGTTGAAAGGGATGTTGAATTTTCCGAACCTAGACCTGTCCCAACACACCTTGGATTTTGAGTGTATTCCACTGGACTGTCAAGATCATAAACAAATATTCATGGTGAACCCCACTCCGCTTCCAGTTACGTTTTCATTTTCATTGGATCCAAAATCCATCATCGTCGTTTATTTTGAACAGGAGGTAATTTACAAATCGTAGTTTGAAATTCCACATTTTTTACTAATTAAGAATTATTTATTGTTTTATTAAACTGTATGCCTTGTCATAACGGGTGTCCCAGACCTACCATAAACCCCTTTAAAAATGTAGGATTAATTTTTCACAAAAACAAATTGTAGGTACTATTATAAGTAAACCTAATAAGTAAACCGTTCTATCGGTTGACACATTTCTCAATTTACCAGAAGTCACGTAACCAATCTATCCAGAACCAGAAGTCAATGTATCCAGACCGGAAGTCACTAATTTAAAATGCAATACCTCTCTTTTACGGCTTTTTCATGTTCTACACGTAATTTTAAGACAACTTTACATTTTAATTTGTACCCCTAATCCTAACAGTTTGTGAGTTAATAGCAATAGCAATTTAGTTTTTACCATAAAAATGACATAGAAAAAATTTCACATACATTATCTCTGAAAAATTTACGCAAAACATAACTGTCTTAGCATGAAAATGTCTTAGAATCTCAGTTTATGCTGGAAGACATTTTTATGCTGGGACGTGTTTGTTTAACATAAAATTTTCAGAGATAATGGATGAGAAAAATTGCCCCATGTTAATCTTACGAGGGAAAAACTAAACTTCCATCGCCATTACCTCCCACACCTTTAAGTTTACAGGTGCAAATTAATCTGTAAAGTTGTTTTAAAATGTGTGTAGAATCCAAAAATGCCATAAAAAGTCAGAGGTTGTATTTGATATCTGTGACTTGTAGACAGTTTATTTCAAGTACACCCTGGACATTGAGGTCAGTGTCAATTGATAGAGCGTAACAAGTTTATGTTTAATGGCACAATTTTTTTGGGAAAATTCAATTCTGTAAATTTTAAAAGGGTTGTATGGGTGATCTTGGTCACCTTATATAGGCCTTGTTATTTTACTTTTCTTTTCTTTTCCTTTTTTTTTTAGTTCAGTGGATGATATTACTAAAGAGAGGAAGTAATTGTGCAAAAAAGCAGCAATACAGTGTTCATGTCACTCTTTACTTCCAACAATTTTACTGCTTAGATGTTTTTAATAATTTTAACACTGATTTTACTTATTTAGGTCTTGACAGATTTATGTTGTTTAACTATTGGTTATGCCCAATTTAAACAAATTACTTTTCTTGATTATCTGTTATTTATTTATTTATTTGAATTTCAATACTACAAAACAGGCTTACGTCCAATTACATTGTAGCATTATAATTTAAATGAAAATACTGTTGAAAACATGAAAGTCTCTCAAGTCTTCCTGCAAAACAGTAACAATACGAGTCTTTTAAGTGCATTATAAAAATAAATAATCTACAGTAAATTTATTTTAAATTCTTTAGTTAACATTTCTTTTATAAACAATTTTCTTAGTTTTTTTTTTTTTTGTTTTTTAAGATTTTATCTTTGAAAGTACAGTAATAATCTATTAATAATAGTTAGAACTGTCTCGTTTAAATTCTTACAGAATATTGAAGAGATTTTAGGAAGTGAACTCCCTGAGGAGATGAAAGAAAATTCATTGTACTACAATAGCCGCATAGGCGAAATGGAGAATAAAGAATCTGCATTAGGACCGATTCCTCTAGTATATGTTGAGCAAGTGGGACCACCTCAGAGAAAAACGGCCACTCAAACTGTGGAGGTTGGATATACTAGTTATTTCACTTACAGTAGTCATAGTCAAATCTCTTTATTTATTTTTATGTACAATCAGTACATAATAAATAGCATCAAAACTTCTATTGTTAATAGATATTAATAAAAGTTGAGATTTAATGTACATCATTCATAAAAACATTGTTCTTCATGGCTTATTAATAACAAAAACGTTAAGAATCATAAACATATGTACGTTAATTTACACGAATTGCCGACTAAAATAAAGAAAACATTGAAGTGTGCTAGAGAGTGGTGGAAAATTCTTCTGCTGAATACAAATATATAATTACTAGCTGACTTACCCGTGCTTCGCAACGGTAGAACTGTAATCTGCTCAAATAGCAATGCCAACCTGAGGAATTTTTACACTTCAGATGAGCTCGTTCACTGCGTTCACTCGCTATCACGTTTAGCTCGTTCGCTACGCTCACTCGCTTTAAGTCTATAATATCCTTTAGTTGTTTATTACTAATCTTCCCTTAATACTAAAATGAGAACAGCTGTTTATGATTAAATAAATTGCAGACATAGTTCTCATCTGCGAAAATGTAAACAAAACCCCAAAACAAATTATTCTTCCTATACGAACTCCACGCTAACTTTGACCTTCTGTGGTGCGGAGACCATTGGGAATTTTGTAAAATCGCTTCTTATTGTCTGCCTATGCTATGAGAGGAATATGTATGCAAAATCTCATGCTTCTAGGTGCTATGGTTTGGTCTGTGCGTTGATCGGAATTTCGCATTTATATATAGAGATTACTAAGTATTCTTTCAACATTTTATTAAATCTATTTATCTATACTAGTCTACTTGTTGCTCGAAATCGAGAAATTTATTTCAATACAATACAATAGTTACCTTAAATAATATGGTCATTTGTTTCTAAATCAACGACATCCGGCCAATCCAATATTGTGAATATAAGAAATCTCCAAAAACTTTAAGTATTTACAGTTGTACATTAACAGATGTTTGAAATGCTCAACCCAATCCCAATGTTACTCAAATGGGAAAATTTAAAAGTTAATTTGTGTAGCGCTCTTATTTTAAGTCTGGTTTTCATCAAATTTTGGCAGAAACAACTACAGACCAAACCCTATCCAACGACACCAAAAACTTGAAAATCGGTTGAAAATTGTAGGAGTTCTGTACACAAAAAAACCCTTAGCGTATTAAATAAGTTTAGATTTTATTTATCTAGCCTTTGAATATTGAATTTTTGTCATTATAATGCCATAGAAAGTTTTGCTCAGTGCTTATAAGTCTAAACGATCCATCCCCAAACCAAACAACTAACAGGTAGCAGTACGACATTGTTGTAGAAATGACGCGGCTGCCACCAAAAGATAGGCCGTGTCAGAAACAAATATTATTTCTTTTCATTGAATAGGATATTTTATTTCATTTTTGATACTTTAACCTAATTGTAAGTTAGATTTTTTATTATTTATACTTGAAGTGCCTTAGATGTGTTATTTATGTATTGTTTTGAAGAGTAATTAAGATTATTATTATTACTTGCGGTTGCCCGTCACGGCTTCGCCCGTGATTGATTTTTTATTTCAAAGGTAATAAAATCTCTTTTAAGAACAAAAAAATCTTCTTTTTTAAGAATTTTTTTAAACGTTAAAGTAGTGTGAGCAGAGCCCAGAAGAAACTTTGAAAACCTTTTCGTAGTGAGCACCTATAAGAAAAGAGGAACGATCATGTTAAATTTCAACCTCCCCCCCTCTCCCCATCTTCTATTGTAATTATGAAGTCCTGTAGGTCGGAGCTCTATAGGACTTCAAAACTATATTTGCAAGACCGTTTCTTATATTATTTTTATTATATTGGGCGCAGCAGAAAC
Organism: Neoaliturus tenellus; assembly: GCA_030545055.2. NCBI lineage: Eukaryota > Metazoa > Arthropoda > Insecta > Hemiptera > Cicadellidae > Neoaliturus > Neoaliturus tenellus. The sequence continues at coordinate 20,131,499 of CM061536.1, read as the reverse complement.
ATCGATCACAATGGAAATTGCATTGTAATTACAAGTCTGAATGTATGAGTATTGGTGAATGCGTAGTTTATGCTATTGTGAGACTATTATTTTTGCTTATACTGCAGAAAGATAAAAATATCCTGATTTGGGGCATTCCATATTGTGTTGACTTCTAAGAAATTTAAATAGTGACCTCTTGTACCATAGTCCAAGATGCACATCAGTATCATTTCAATAATGATTTAAGTATTATAATCTACATTCCGTCTTATTGCTAAAAAGAGGACCGTAAGACTTAGACAATTTTTTACTTAAAAACTAATTTATTTTTTTTAAGATTTCAAAATTAATGGCTGAATTGTCAAGCACATTAGCCTCTAAAGCGCTTTTTGTGCAAGTTTCTGGAATTACAGAATATCAAAGGAAGAGAAAGAGTGAAGAAGACCATGAGTCTCGTGACTCTCTAATTGCCATTTGTGGCAGATTTTGTGGCCCATCCCTTGAGACTACATTAAGGTCTAGACACGGTTCTTTAGCAGCCGCTTGGTCATGGAGAGCCAGTTACAAAGTCGAACCGAGCAAACGCCGAAAGTCATCGGCTCCGGAGAACTCAACGTTCACCAAACTCGATAGTACCGAAGTGCACGCCGAGTCCAGTTTGTGAGGTTTAACTGTTCCAGTAACAACTTGTAGGTTGAAGAGGATTCAATAACAGAAGAGGAGTTGGAGGAGATGCAGGAGTCACTGTTTCCTGTGGTCCAACCTTACTTCAGCCCAGAGCACCCGACCCCGGAGTTCAGCATCCTCCCCAAAAGCCCCCAGCTCACTCCTGAAGTATCACAGGTAACACTGACTAATAGGATCAGGTAAAATTGAAATGAAAAATCTCTTAAAACTGTTGAATTTTCAAAATGTCAACATTCTATAGTAAACAGTGTTTTAATCTTTTTATGGTTCAGTCCCAAAATCTGTGTGGCATTGTAAAAGAACTTAACTGAACAGATAATTGAACAAACTAGAGAAAGCGCTTATTTCCACCTCAAAAAAGTTATAAATTTATTTTCCAATTGAAGAAGAGAGAATTTGTAGGAAGCTCGGTTTTGGAGCTTTGGTGATATTTTAAACAGTAAAATAAAGAAAATCACATTAAGGTTAAGTTTTTTGTTTATATAATTAACCAACCACCCAGCCTTTAAAATTTAATAAGCTTAAAAAAAATATACCACATGCTCAAAAACATTCAATGTAAATTTGTGATAAAAAAATACAATGGAGCTGAGTAATACAATGTTAAATTGTATAATGTGCAATTGTTAATTACAAGGTGTAATTACAAAACACTGGTAATGAATAACATAAGTTGACTCCAACAGTCTGTAACATTGGCTCCGTGGTTGCATGACGCATATCTCGCACCATATCAGTCATAGGTCTAATGTTTGTTCAGTGTAGTTCCTTGATGTCTTTACAAATAATCACAACTTATTTTTATTTATGAATGGAATATCACACAAATTTGGTTAATGTTTTTGTTAAGTCATGAAAATCAAAGAAAAAAATGAACCATCATTTATTTGTTTTCTCAACTACTGATTTGCATTTACATGCCATAATACAGGATGAGTTCTCTTATCTCTAGAACAAATTACCGTGACATTTTACCGGACGTCAAACAATTGACAGCGAAACAATAGATTGTCCTGAAAGAATTTTTTGCTATATTTTCATCATAAGTGAGTTAGCTAAGGACCGAAAGTAAACAACGAAATTCAGTAGAATAATTTGTGATGTTTCCTAGTTAATTTTTGGGGAGCAAACAATCATCCGCTACAGAGTAGTCTGTGTAACTGTTTTAAATATGTTCTCATTTTTTATTTTTTTAAAATGTTCTGGTTTCGGACTAATCACTCTTTCGGATCATCAAAATTGGATTTTTACGGCTCCGCTGTACCATTAATTTTTATTTTGCAGGTGTTTGACTTGACGCCCGTGTTTGGGACCATTCCGCCTCACCAGTCGCAAGTGTTGAATGTTGCCTTTCGCCCCAAGCCATTCATGGGAGTGGCCGCGACAGCCGTGTGTTCCATCGTAGGAGGTCCCACCGAGACGATCCGTCTGTCGGGCCAAAGCGCAAGGCATCTCTTCTCTGTCAGCACCACATTCATCAACTTTGGATTCCGGGTTAGTCCTGGTTTTGCTGGAAAAAATGTAAATTTGTTGGGGTTGAATGAATAATTTGAAATATGTGGTACCGCAGAGTTAAATTTACATTATTATTTACTTTACTTTGGTGGCTAGCTAAGTGTCTGTTATTGTACATCATATTAAAGCTCTCGTCAAACTAAGCAACTTTGTAATTTACACTAATGCCGTATCCCTTTTGGTTTTGTAGTAATAACATAAAAATGTCATTTTCCCCTTTAACGTGCATGTTAATTTAATGGTATGGTAACAATGGAAGGACTGCCATACTTTATTCATATTTGCCCAATGGATTGATGAAAGACTTAATAATAAGTAGGTTTACAATACCTTTCCGTCTTCAATCCATATGATTTGTCTAGATGACTAGTTTCGGGACTGTTATCCCATTATCAAATCTGTCGTCAAAAGTTAAAAGTTAAAAAACACTGTCATTTTCGTCAATTTTAAAATAGTACATAACACTTAACACACAACACAGACACGACGAACGAACAAAAAGGAACATTTAAACCGCGATCACACGTGTGGCCGGCCAAAGACGAGTCCAGACTGCGCGGCCGCGGTAGGATAATCAGCCGATGCCTGCTTGATGACGTGTACTCTGGAGCGGTGTTATCAGCTGGTCTTTGTTATCTATGGTCTCGTTGCTACCTAGCCTTCCAATTCTGTCAAATAAAATATTTGAGCCAAAATTTAATTTTTCATTTAAAACATCATTTGGCGATGACTTCAAAGCTTTGTAAATTTCATAGCTCTCTAGCACATTCATTATGGGGCCTTTATTACATTTATGTAATATTTTTAAATTGTCACTGCAGCTGTTAATTATGATTGTCATTGATAAGGTGTTCTGCAAACTTGGAAGAAAGCCAAGTCAATAACAGAAAATGTTTGGATTAAGAATGAAATTAAATTTTTATATAGAAAGAAAAACATGTTGAATATCCTTCTGATGAGAACGCACATAGAACTTTTGAACGTGTTGAATTCTGCCCAATGCGACAACGTGTTCAGAAATATTGACAATCAGGTTAACAAAGTAATTTTCAAAAAGAAAAAAACTCAGGAAAATAAAATACAACGGTTAATTGAACAGCAATCAAAACCCATAGAACAATTCATTATCAATCATAAATTTTTCCCGAGGATACACAATTGTACTGATATATCATTCTCTGATGACGAAATAAATGTGTTAAATAAAGGTCTAAAACACAGTATCCAAAGTGGAAACCGGAATAAAAACTTAGTTTCCGAAATATTAAATGCCGAAATTGCAATAAGTTCAATTAAGGATGAAAACTCTAGAAATCATGTCAGACACGTTATAGATAAAAAAGTTAGGTCTATTTTGTTAAATAATAAACATAAACAAGGTCCTGTAAGAAATGAGATTCGTACTGTAAAAGCTATCAAAGAGAAATTAACTACTCATGACTGCATTATAGCTAAGGCGGACAAAGGTCAAGCTATTGTTATCATGAAATTGAATGAGTACAATGAGAGAGTGCTCGAATTCATAAATAGTAATAATATAAAAGAGATACGATTGTTGAGATAGATTGTTGATCCTACTGATAAGTTCCAGGCTACAATAAAAATGCTCTAAATAAATCACAACACATTTTAACTGGAAACAAAAATAACTTCCTCAAAATGATAAAACCCAAAGCACCAGTACTGCGAGGTTTACCCAAAATACATAAAGAACAAATGCCTATAAGACCACTGGTAAATTTCACGACCGCACCAACATATAAACTTGCAAAGAAACTGGACAAAATACTCAGGACTCATGTAAAACTCCATAACGACCAAAGTCTCAGAAACAGCTTAGAAATAATTGATCTCATGAAAAGTTTAAAAATAGAAAATAGATATACATTGGCCTCATTTGATATAGTCAATCTTTATACAAATATCCCCATCAACGAAACACTAGATATTACACGAGATAACTTGATAACAAATTCCGAACTCAGTGTTGATGCAATTGATGAGTTAATCAACTTGTTAAAAATCACCCTACAACAAAACTACTTCACCTTTAATGAAAAGTACTATCTACAAGAAGATGGTTTAGCTATGGGTTCCCCCCTATCCAGTATACTTTCAGAGATATATCTGAACTACTTCGAAAATGAATTTATTATTTCTAACAGGAATAAGTTTTTGAACAAAATAAAATTTTACAGAAGGTACGTGGACGACACTATTGTTATATTTAACGGAAACTCAAGGCAACTCACCCTATTCAACAACTATTTAAATAGCATTTCACAAAAGATAAAGTTTACCCTAGAAACTGAAGAAAATGCATCAATTAATTTTTTGGACCTAACACTGATAAAAAACGACAATGAGATCAGATTCAAAATTTACAGGAAGCCTACTACTACCGACCATACCATTCATGCCACTTCGAACCACCCTCAATCCCACAAAATGGCTGCTTACAATAGTTTTGTCAACAGATTATTACGAGTTCCAATGTCACAAGTAGATTATAACAACGAATATAACATTTTAAAGTATATTGCTGTCAACAATGGTTACCATAGTAGCATAATCGATACCATTATTTACAAACAGAAAAATAAAAACCAAGCTGATAAAACCGACCGCAATTATGTGTCCATAGATTTTGGTAATCATTTACACTTCACGTTAAAAAATGAATTAAGGAAAGAGAACATCATTTTGGCAAGTAAAACTAAAAATAAACTTGAACGCCACCTAAGCAATGTTGTTTCAAATAGCCATAATAACAGCCTTGAAGATACGGGAGTGTATAAATTATCCTGCAGTGATTGTCCAAAAATTTATATAGGACAATCTGGGCGTTCTTTTGAAAAAAGGTTTAGTGAACATCTACCTAAACCTAAGTTGCAAACACATCGTTCCAAGTTTGCAGAACACCTTATCAATGACAATCATAATGTTAACAGCTGCAGTGACAATTTAAAAATATTACATAAATGTAATAAAGGCCCCATAATGAATGTGCTAGAGAGCTATGAAATTTACAAAGCTTTGAAGTCATCGCCAAATGATGTTTTAAATGAAAAATTAAATTTTGGCTCAAATATTTTATTTGACAGAATTGGAAGGCTAGGTAGCAACGAGACCATAGATAACAAAGACCAGCTGATAACACCGCTCCAGAGTACACGTCATCAAGCAGGCATCGGCTGATTATCCTACCGCGGCCGCGCAGTCTGGACTCGTCTTTGGCCGGCCACACGTGTGATCGCGGTTTAAATGTTCCTTTTTGTTCGTTCGTCGTGTCTGTGTTGTGTGTTAAGTGTTATGTACTATTTTAAAATTGACGAAAATGACAGTGTTTTTTAACTTTTAACTTTTGACGACAGATTTGATAATGGGATAACAGTCCCGAAACTAGTCATCTAGACAAATTATATGGATTGAAGATGGAAAGGTATTGTAAACCTACTTATATTAAGACTGCCATACTATCATGTCCTGATTAATTAATATGCAATTTATTTGAAATTTTGTGTGATTTCGTTAGGTTTTAAATTTTAAATTGTTATTTTAGATGTTCTGTTAAGTTTTTAAACTTTAAATTGTTATTTACATATTTTGTAGCTTATTTTTATTATGTTTTCAAAAAAACTTTAGTAGTTAATACTATATTTTTTGTGTGTTTAAGTCAAATTACTGTTTCAACAGATGACTTCTGAATTTTTGCACACTGCTCACCTTTGATTTGTTAATTAAGTTGGATGTTTTTAACTTTGTTAGGTTTCATGCGAACTTATATTGAGATTTATAATTTATTAAGGATGTGATTTACTGACAATTTCCAATGCATCATCTTTGTATGCCTTATAACTAATAAAAATCTTGAATCCTGAATGGAAAAATGACATTTTTACGTTATTACTACAAAACCAAAAGAAATACGGCATTAGTGTAAATTACAAAGTTGCTCAGTTTAACGAGAGCATTAATATGATGTACAAAATGGCATATGTTTGTATTTAAAGTTTTTGGGTTTTGTTTATATAAACATTTTTTTAAACATTAAATTGAGGAAATTTTAGATTTTTAATAAATGTGGTCTTGTGACATATCATTGTAAAGCTTAGCTTATTTCAAATAAATATTTTGAATCATAAGTAATTTATGACCAATAATAAAATAATTACAGAGTATTCCGTAAATTTTGATTGTGGCAACAAAAATGGATGACATTTTGAAAGGAATAAAGATAACGAAATTCTGTTTCCCCCAATATGTTTGTATTAAATAGACCTTTCTAATGATGTATAATATAATATATGTTTGTATTAGAAATTTTTGAGATTCGAACCTGTGACCCCCAGTTTTTGAGACACCCTGTATTTATACATCATTAAAAATATTTTTAAATTATTCCTTGTGGTCATTTTAGTGGGAAATTATTTTATTTCAAGATTGTAGGACAAACTGTTGATCTATAATCGATTTGAGACACCTTACGTGAGACACCCGGTGTTTATCAAAAGCCGTTAATTCTGACTTTACCTCTGGATGTCACACTGCAGGTATTCATGGAGCCGTGCGAGGAGGTGATCAAACTGACCAACATGAGCCAGCTGCCATTTATGTTCCGTGTGTCGTCTGCGCTCAGTCCGCCGATGACGGCCGAGGTGTACGATGTGCAGCTCGGCTGCCTCACGGTGGAGCCGTGCTTCGGCCATGTGCCGGCGCAGGGCTCGGCCACCGTCACCGTCAAGTTCTACCCTGGCCTGGCCGGCGAGTTCCACCAGCAGTTCACTATACAGGTCACTCGGTTGCTTGTTTATTTTGTGTTTATCTACGCCAGTGGCATTTTTTACGTTTTGACAAAGAATGGTCCAAACCCAAGTCTTGTTACTATCTAACATCGACCAGTTGTTAGAAAGCATCGTTAATTAATGGCCCAATGACAAATGGCAACTGGGTCCGGAATCGAACCTTTAAAAAGCTAATAACTTTCGTCAGGATCGATCGGGCAACCTTTCGATTCAAAGGCAAACACTATAACCACTCAGCTACCCAGCCAGTAAACCCGTTCATACTAATGTAATTATTTTACAGAGTGTCTACTGATACTGGAAATACTTGAAATACTGGAATTGTACTGGAATTTTATTTTCATACTGGAAATACTGGAATTATACTGGAATTTCAAAATAGATACTGGAATTTTAGAATTTTATTAAAACGCGTTATTTTTAAATGCATAATATATAGATTTTTTCATTTGATCCGTACATAATAATGTAAAAATATTTTACAAGTCATTTTTGCTGTTTTTGTTTGCAAACCAAAGTCAGAAAACTTGTAGTTCTCTTCAAATAGTTAATCAAGTAAATCAAGTAAATAGTTAATCATTTGTGTAATGATGGAGCCTAGAAATGTTTGATTTTATACAAATAATTTATTTTTCTTTCTTAAATTTTAATCATATTTTTCTTCTTTTTTTACTCTTAAGTATTAACCTATTGCATAATTTTTTGTAGTTAAATGTTCTTTATGATTATTTTTCATATTAAATAAACGCAAAACAAAGCGGAAAGAACAGAGGGCTGTAGAGTGAATTAAGAGTGTTCACAAAAAATTGTCAAAAAATATTAATCAAATGTTATTGTTGGAAAGTACTTATTAATCATAATCATAAGGGTTTTATTTTTATACAAAAATCGATTTCAATTTTGATTATATGAATAAATTGTCATTAGGCCTATTGTTACTCCATGTTTGAAATTATAGTTCGCGAGCGATACTGGAATTTGTTAAAAAATATACTGGAAGTACTGGAAATATACTGGAATTCTAAAATCAGATTTCAGTAGACACCCTGTTTTAGTTTTTTGTCTAGATCTAAACTAACTTGAAATTTAATACACCCACGATTTGGATGTACAAGGAAAGTATGAATTACTCAACAACTCTTAGACCAATATTTGGTGTAAAAAAAATATAAACTTCATTAATTTATATAATTAAAACAAATTTTTCCATGGGGAATACGCTATTAAGGTAGTACTCAGGGCAAGAGATAAGCCCGGGACAGTGTTAATTTTTTTGTTTTGAGGTCCCCAGAAGTCAAAGACATATTTTCAAATTGTTTCTAATGATGCCACATAATGTTAAAATCATAAAATCCCCATTTGGGTCTTGTCAGCGAATGGGTTAACTTGGAATAGGTTTACCGATTTCAGCCTGGACATTTGTATTGAAGTTGACAATTGCATACTTCATCAGTAAAACGCCACAGACTGGACACACATTGACATGATAGAGTTACTTTTTATATTGGTGGTAAGTAGTAGACGTGTGGATGAGCAAACGTTCTCCACTTCTAGACAGCCCTCGTTACTCTGATATTTAGATTTAAACTATCAAATAGGATGTTGTAGGTGGGTTACCTGGAGCAGATCAACGTGCTGGTGATGGGCTACGGCATTGTGCCTCAGGTCTCGGTCAACCTCCCGCACCCCTGACGACCCAGGATATCCATCAACTGGGGCTACCAGGCCGTCGCCAGCCTGACGTCCAACTGATGGGGTGATGTTGTAGGTGGGCTACCTGGAGCAGATCAACGTACTGGTGACGGGCTACGGCGTTGTGCCTCAGGTCTCGGTCAACCTCCCGCACCCCAGCCCACCCAGGATACCCATCAACTGGGGCTACCAGGCCGTCACCAGCCTGACGTCCAACTGATGGGGGTGATGTTACAGGTGGGCTACCTGGAGCAGATCAACGTACTGGTGACGGGCTACGGCGTTGTGCCTCAGGTCTCGGTCAACCTCCCGCACCCCTGCCGACCCAGGATACCCATCAACTGGGGCTACCAGGCCGTCACCAGCCTGACGTCCAACTGATGGGGGTGATGTTATAGGTGGGCTACCTGGAGCAGATCAACGTACTGGTGACGGGCTACGGCGTTGTGCCTCAGGTCTCGGTCAACCTCCCGCACCCCTGCCGACCCAGGATACCCATCAACTGGGGCTACCAGGCCATCGCCAGCCTGACGTCCAACCGGTTCCAGCACGCGAGTGTCGCACGCAACATGGAGCACCTCGACGATCCAGACCTGGATGACTGGGTCGTGGTCGGGTCTTCGGTAATTATTTAGAAATTTTGAGGTAGTTTTCGGTAGCAGTATATATGACCATAGACATATGATCATTGCTATAGTATTATTATAGTAAGCCTATTATGCTTTAAATTATTGATCAAAGACAGTCTATAAAATAATAGATAAAACGATGATAGTGTATTACCAGCCTATGAGTTAGTGGTCATCTTGTCCTTCATATTATTTGGGTAAAAGAATTTTGTTTACAGCTGCATCATAAATGTTTAGGCCGTTCCTAACAATTTAGTGATTAATGTTTGATAATAAAAAATCATTTATCTTAAGATTTGGAATAATTTTTTTTTACTTATTGCAGGAGAAAGATAAATTTCCTTCATCACAAGACATCTGGCTCGCTTTGGAGAGGGTGGTAGCGTACAACTTTATCAAGGAAAACTCACTTCACCTATTTAAAACTGGGGAAACCAATAAGAAAATCTTTTATCAGTGCCTAACACCAGGATATATATTAGGCAAGAAACACTTTTCATTTGTTACTCATTGCTTTGGCCTTATTTGCATGACCTTAAAAAATGTCATACCGGTAACCATTGAACTCTTTTACATTTTGAATTTTAAGACCTCATCTCTCTTACTTTTAATTTCTCTCCCTATACCATAAAATATGGAGAAAGTATTGTTTTTGTCAGAATTTTCAAAATTGAGTTGTTGGGTATATATTTGTTGCGTGCCCTGGACAAAAAAATGTTTTTGAAGTGATGTCCTATGTGTTTGTATGTTTGTGTGTCAGGTTGTTAACACATATAGAAGGCCTCAATGGCCCGATTTTTATGTTATTTGGTACTTATATCCCAATTCACCTTAATTCTAAGGGTTATTTTTAAATTTTTTTTAAGGGTAGCTTGCCCTCCCAAACACCCTTAAACAACATGGCAAACTTAATTTTCTCCAAAACGTCTCTAACGATTTAGATTATAGTTTTGTGGTTTATTTAGAATTAAAAGTCAAATAAAATGACACTACCCACATCTGCAAAAAAATTCCCATTTAAAGGTAATTAAACTATTAAAAATCTATTTTTTACTAAAAAAAACTGTCAACTTAAATAAAAATTTTTTTCATGATTAAAAAAATGAAATATCCAGTTTTTTAAAATTATTACTCCATGTCAAATGGTTGAGGAGAAAATTTAATTAATTTTTTAGTGGTGAATGCAGTACATTACAAATAGTCACAGCATGTGCAGTCGAACTTGTGCTTGGGGGGTGGGGTCCCTCAACACATCAGGTTGAACTATTTTGACGTTGTTAGTGTCATTAAGAGTCATCTTCACCCCTGGGCCAGTAGCCCATTGTTGTGCAATCGGCAATGTTAATCATACGGCTTTTATGCTAAAACATGGTTTTGTATTCCCCTGTTTCGGACGCAGTTTTTCAACCGATTTTCTTGAAAGTTGGTAAGTGTTTAGATGAATACTTATATTAGGTTTCTCATACCTCGAAATTTTGAAAATTGTACTAAATTTTGAAATATAAACTAAGGAAAATCGAGTTACTTTGCGACGTCACAGAGAGAAATATTTGTTAAATTTTCAAAATTCCGAGGTATGAGAAACCTAATATAACTATTCAACTAAACACTTACCAAATTTCAAAAAAATCGGTTGAAAAACGGTGTCCGAAACAGGGGAATACAAGACCATGTTTTAGCATAAAAGCCGTATGATTAACATTGCCGACTGCGCAACAATGGGTTACTGGCCCAGGGGTGAAGATGACTCTTAAGTATAAATTTTGCTATTCTTTGATGGGAAAAAGTTTGTGTCTGTAATCTGATAATGTTTACTATATACATGGAATGACATGGAGGAATGAAACTTTGCACTTTAAAATTGGGCCTTAGATACTTCATCTTAGAGGAAACTATGGCTTTTGAGCCTGAATAAGGGTAATGGGCCATGAGGAGCTACAAGAAAAAAAAATATTTTCCTTTTTTCCAAGCAATTTTCATAAAGTATACCGGGACATTATTTAAAGTCTAAAACAATGTTAGGCAAAGGTTTTGTAATTTTGGTATTTGTTACAAATATTAAAATTTGGGTAAATTTAAATTGCATATTTTGATATAATATATGTTTGATGTTAAAAGAAGTGACGTAATCTTTTAAATGTCAAAATTTCTCTCAAGAAAAAATAAACTTTAAATTTATTTACAAATACTATGTTATTTACAAAGTACAGTAGACTTTTAATAATCCGACACTTATGGGACCTGGACCTTGTTGGATTACAGACGATTAAGGATTGAAGTACCTATATTATAAAAGTTCGAAAAAACTTCTCAAGAAAGTGTAAAATGTGATAAAATCTGTTTAAAAAGGTCTAATAGTTGTTAAAAGTTTAAATAACTTATTGGTTGGAAAGAGGGTGAGTAGTCATGTGAGTCATGTGAAAGAGCAACGTGTAACACTTTAACTTTATTAGCGCCTCATTTCTTATGACATTTTGTTATCCCTAATGTAACTTTGGTAATGGTTACTTTCATTGTTACTAGGAGGCTTCATCAGTGGGACATATATCAAATCGCTAAGGGAGAGTGGTGTAAAACCAGATGACATGTTAAGTATATGGGAAATAGGAAAAGAAACAAAATTGTTAACAGGTCTAAGATTTTATTACTAAATACACACAATTAAGTGGAATAGTATCAAAGGTAAAATATTCAGTTACAGATAACATGGAATATCCTCGCCTGTGATGACCGTTTACAGTTGAAACAATTGGAGTAGAGCGACGAAGTTGCTGATTGTCGCAGACTGTTTTTAGTGCCATATGTTTACCAATTTGAATCCAGAAGTGGAGTATGTCAGAGGCCAAGATATTGTGCTTTATCTGTAATGCATGAGCAAAAAATCAGATTTAAAATATTTTGATCATTTAACAAGTATAAATTCCACCCAATTTTATCCTGCTCATAATACTTGGTTTCACCCCACTAATAGTAACAAACAAAAACTTAGCTTAATCAGAGTGCTTAAAACTAATTTGAGATATTGCTTATATAAGGGTAAAGATTACACAAAGACTACACCTTAAAGACTAGACAATAGTGTAGTCATCTTCACTGAAACTCATAAAGTTCTTCCGTAGTAGGCGATCAAAGTGTCCGTAAAATTGGGAAACGAAATAACAAGAAGAGTTGCTCTTCACAGCCAGAGTTCTCCTCAGAGACTTATTGGGGATGGCCACCACTTCCCCACTCCAACTACATGTTAGTTTTGGCATTTACCATTACTTACTGGGTCAAAACCCAACCACTTGGTTTGCACCCTATTACCAGGTTTTACCCACCTCTCCCCTATTTGTGCTGTTTCAGATCTCGGAAGTGTAGTTCTGGGGACTACAACGAATATCACAGTCATGGTTGAGAACAAAGGTTTGGTGCGATGTGATGTCAAACTCATCCCACCCATGCCGGAGAAAAAGCTTAAACAGTTGGGGTTCTTTGTCAATTTTCAAAATCATGTCGGTTTACCTGTGGGAAAATCTGTACCTCTAGACATAACGATCAAACCGACCACTCAGAAATACTTAAGTAAAGAGGAAGCAGTTCATTTCACGTTTTATTTACAGGTCAGTCTCTCTTTGTTCACCTTGGATGGTTAATTTCTAAAATTCGTACAATGGTAGAAAGTAATACAGTCTTGTTTTCCTTCAGTTCCCAGTGATTTAACATTAATCATACATGATGCTTTTTATTGCCCTCATGTTGGATATCTTAATAAATGAATCTTGGGATTCGTGAGATTTGAGTTATTCCTAAACATTTGAGTTGCAACTTTAAAGAGTAAAGGAAATTTCAAAGTGAAAATAGGCAATAACCCAGTTTGTTTAGTAATCAGTATTACATTTCTATTTAAATCCCCCCAAAAAAATTTAATTAATATAAATAGACTAATAGACTTCAATCATTAACTGTATACACTGAGTTGAGTAGATCTCCCATAAAATGTATTGATTTTAAACCAAAATTCGTACTGTATACTTGTATTTTACGTGGTATCAGTGTCCCTCCAATAATTCTCAGCTGGTTTTTATTACAACAAAAGTACATCTATGCAAATTTAAAAAACCCTCAGTGACAAAAAGGTTTCTTGACAGGTTAAGAGGAGTGATGCAATTGATTTACCTATCATCTGTCAGTTGTAATTTCATATACACTGCACACAATCCCATCATATTCTGATAACCATATTCATATTCTATGAAGCCCCACTATTTATTTACAGTATCATGTCATTTCTTTTATTCTTAAATATTTAAAGCTTTTATCACGTTCGCTGCGGCATATAAAATGTCAAAACTCAACCCCCACGCTGAACTATATTTACATTCCTCCAACAAAAGCGCTAAATTAAAAACCTGTAATATACTCATCACAAGTAATCTAAAAGCTCAATACCCTTACCTACACGCTAATGCACAATATGTGTTTCCTTCTCAAACGCTAAAGAGGAAACAGTCGCATTATCTTGACATTGTCATATGTAACCGATCGGATACATCTGCACCCGCGAAGGGACGCCTTTGTATCCTATCGGATACATGCCGCAGTGAACGTGTTAAAACTTTCTTGTGTGTAGTCATGATGAAGACCTAACTTGATCATTAGACTTAAATCGATCATTAAACCTAATTTAAAGCTTGTGGTTTGCAGGTGGCATGTGGTGCAACGGTTCCTTTATATTTTAAAGCATTGTTCACCGTGCCTCACATCGTGGTTGATTGTTCCATCATGGATTTTGGAAGTGTGCAGTGTGGACAGTGCAAGATAATGTGTCTGCTGCTCAAGAACAGGTTTGTAGTACAATTGTACAGCTATGAATTGGCAGTTTATGGCGTTATAGAATGTTACCCTCTAATTTTGTAACTTTCAAATATGATGTGCGCACATAATTTATTCAATGGTGTGATGAACTCTTTCAACTTTGGCAACTTTTTTACTAAGAAGGTAGACATTGACAGTTTAAATGGTTTGTGCAAGTTTTTAGTTAGAGTACCGGTAATGAGATTTTTATCGTAACTAGTTTTATAATATGTTGTTTTTATATATTGTGCCATAATATTAATTTAAAATGGGTTTTTACGTGTTGTGCTATATAGAATGAAACACATCTATAGGAAAATAACTTTTCTTTAGAGTCAGGCCTATAATTAGTATTGCCTGGTAAAAATATTAATCCTGGGCAAAAGACAGAATGATAATAGCATTTGTTTAGTCATCTTGAACTTAATCTGACGAAATCTTAATATATTTGGATAAATTTAATCATTCAACAGAGAAAAATTATATTATCATTTTAATTATAATCTTAAGAGAATGCAAAAAATCACTAATTTTCAGTAAAACGTCGATAATCTAGATGGTATCGGACCCTATTAAAATTACCTATAAAATTATTGGGATTATCTAAATTGCCTTAAAATAGCCAATATACACTATTTAAATTTTTAAAATGTATATTTTCTCTTTTATAGTAAAGGTTCCTGAAGTGAGATGAATTAAAATGTTATTGTATGTTCGAGTACTATATTGTATTTTATTTTATTTATAGCAACATGTGAATAGTAAAAACATAACCGGACATTATTAGAGCTTTTTAAAAAATATGTGATGACCTATTCAACTGTAATAGTGGATGGTTTTTGTTGCCAAGTTCTTGACTGTAACTTAACACTAGAGGTGTGCGGATAGTGAAATTTGACTTCGGATCGGATAGTTTAAGTTCGGATCGGATAGTAAGGGGTTCGGATCGGATATTATTCGGATATCCTAGGCTACTTACTGTTTAACAGTAAGTAGCCTAGGCCTACACCTTCGTGTAGGCTACAGTCTTGTTTGATGTTTAAAAGTAGATTGCTAAGCTTACTTAGGTTCAATAATGCAGTAACATGTAATACTTTTAACAATTTAGGTTTTAAACTTGCATCTCAATTTGTTTAAGGCCTATTACAATGAGCTCAGTTAAAATAAAAACATTCCTATCTCAAAGAATTTATGAAGTGGAAGCAAGTCACAAGTCTAAATTTCAGTAGTAATAAAACGACATTATTTTATTTTTCTACAAAGAACATTTTCTGATGTCTTAAGTTACCCTACCCTTTTTTTTTTTTTTTTTTTTTTTTTTTGAGGGAGAGGCGGAAAAATGCATTACGCACACAGGTGGCCAGCCTGTAGTGTGGGGCTCCCCTAAAAAACGGGTTTACCCACTAAAAAAAACCTCCTCTACTCTTTAGGAATCTAACCTGGAATTGTTTATCACATTACGTCAGGCTAGGCCTAAATTTGGCTTACGCCCGTGGGGCTCGCTCCTTATCCAGCCGCTCGATCAAGGGATCTGGGCCACTTCGCGGTCCAGATCGGTTTTCTTTTCCAGGAGGATGCCCCGGACGAACTGTGACAAACAATCCCAGTTGCCCTCATCCTCCAAAATCTTTTGGCAGACCGAGTCCACCGAAAATGCACCAAAGATTTGTGTGGCCTCCAGGCGGGGCCCTTCCCAACGGGGACAGCGGAAGAATGTGTGTTCCGCATCGTCGGGAACACCCGGGCAATAAATGCAGTCCGGTGAACCGGTCTTTCCCATCCGGTTCAGGTACGACCGAAAATAGCCGTGACCTGTCAAAAATTGGGTCAGGTAGTAGTCCACCTCCCCATGCCGCCGTTCCACCCATGGTTGGACCTGCTTGATAAGTCGCGCAGTCCATCGTCCTCGGGTGTCGTGCTCCCAGCTGTGTTGCCACTGCTGGAAGGTTCGGGAGCGCTCTTCTGTTCTTGCCGTGTCCTTGCCGATCTCGCCTTGTCTCTGATAAATCGCTTTCCTCTCCCCTGCCAAGAGCTTGACAGGGATGACTCCGGCGACCACCAGGACGGCAGGCTCGGACACTGTCCGGTAGGCGGAACACACCCTGAGCGCAGCTTGACGCTGAACCCGGGCGAGTCGCAACCTGTAGCACTCCTTATCTAGAGCGCCTGCCCACACCTCTGCCCCGTAAAGGAGCACGGACTGGACCGCGGACATCAACAGACGTCTTCTGCTGGATCGGGGACCCCCGACATTGGCCATCAGCCTACTAAGGTAAGTGACTACCTTAGCGGCCTTGTCCGCCGTACGGAAGATCTGATCCCTCCAGCTTAACTTGGTGTCCACCATAACCCCAAGGTATTTGGCGGCACGAGTTGATGTGACCACCTCCCTTCCCACTCG
Source organism: Neoaliturus tenellus (assembly GCA_030545055.2). Taxonomy (NCBI): domain Eukaryota; kingdom Metazoa; phylum Arthropoda; class Insecta; order Hemiptera; family Cicadellidae; genus Neoaliturus; species Neoaliturus tenellus. The sequence goes on along the minus strand of CM061536.1, from coordinate 20,114,952 downwards.
GAGTGGGACGACGGTGTCGATCCTCTTTTTCGTGAGGATCACAATCTCCGTCTTACTGAGAGCAAGCGAGAGACCGTGATCTGACATCCAGGTGTTGACCACACGCATGACTCGGTTCAACTTTAGTTGGGCCAGCTCAACGTTGCGTGCAGCAATGAGAGCTGCGACGTCATCGGCGTACCCAACCAAAGTGGTTTCCTCAGGCATCTCGGACCTCAGGAGGCTGTCATAGGCAACGTTCCAGAGATCCGGGCCGAGTATTGAACCTTGTGCGGCACCAGAAGTGACTTCCATCGTCCGCATTCCGTCCCTCGTGTCATAAATCAGGCTTCGAGAGCGTAGATAATCCTCGATGAGCCGCAACAGATATGCAGGAATACGAAAGGTGTTGCGAAGCGCATCCAACATATCGACCCACCTCGCCGAGTTGAAGGCATTCTTGACATCAAGCGTAACAAGAAGCACTACTCGGCGGGAGAAATGGTTGTGGCTCTCGGCTCTCTCCACAGCTCTCTGAACTTCGGTGACAGCGTCGATCGTTGACCGTCCCTTTCTGAAGCCGTACTGACGGGGGCATAAGTCCCCGGCAGCTTCCACGGCAGAAGTCAGGCGGGAACGGATCAGCTTCTCGAACAGCTTTCCAGCCGTGTCCAACATGCAGAGAGGCCTGTGGGACGACGGCAGCTCGGGATCACCTTTGCCCTTGCTGATCAGTACAAGCCTGGCTGTTTTCCAGGGAGCCGGAAACACCCCTTCTACCAAACAGGCGTTGTACATTCTCAACAACAAGTCAGCGTTGATTGAAAATACTTTCTTTAAAGCCTCACTGGGAATCCCATCCGGGCCAGGAGCCTTGTTGCTCTTCAGGGAGAGAACGGAGGTTTCCAGCTCCTCGAAAGTGAAAAGTGGAACGTCCTCTACCCGTCCGAAGTCAACCGGCGGTCGCTGTGGATGTTCAGGAAACAACGCAGCGACGATCCTCCCCATGGTGGCGCCCTCCATGATGGAAGGTGGAGAGCGGGCGCCGAGTTTCTGTGTTACAAGTTTGTAACCCAGGCCCCACGGGTCGGAGTCAACGTCGTCACGAAGTTACCCTACCCTTACCTTTAGAACCAGCTTGCACAATAGGCATTTTGCCTGCTCTTGGTTTTTCTCAAAATATTTCCAAATCAAACACTTTTTCTTTCTTGGTTCCATAACTGAGTAGTTAACAACTAGACTATCCGATTCTAGAAAATTAAGTTGAACACATTAAAAGGTACAGTTCGTAACTTCAATTAAAATTTTATCTCGTACGCCGTCGGCTGTAGCAGTATTCCCAGACTTCAAAACATCGTACCACACGATAATAAATTATTGCATGCCACAAAAATGTTTTGTCCATCAATGTAATTAGTGATTGATGTCGGGAATGATTTGATTTTGTAATATTTTAGGCACGCAAAATCAATCACTTTTCAAAACTCTTTTTAATTACCTTGAAAAGTTACAGCAAATATTTGGGAGGAAAATCAGTGTGGCGTCAGAGAATGAGTACAATAATAACTAATTATTATCGTGTACTTGGAAACACTGTCGTCTACTGCGCAGGACAACAGAATCAAATAACCACAGACTAAAATCGTGACACTCGGTCAATTCTGGGGTTCCCCCATACCAGTTAATTCCAAATCGGTGGCTGTGGAGTGCTGGCGAGGGTTCACTAGCGCGCGTTGTGATTGGAATCGGAACTTAACTCTACAGCCAATCACACCACTGTTAGAATGGGTTGTATTACTCCATCCGCTTGAGTCGCTAATATATCATATTTGTTTTGACAACCATTGCCTTGAGTGCGCTATATCTTGGGGACACCCTAATGCCTGGAGTGTCAATACTAGTGTTGACTGACTGTCTTCAATTTTCAAGTTTTCGAGAGAGAGATGATAATAATTTATTGAGTCGTGTTTTAATCCAACATTGTATTCCATACTTAGAACGAACGCGATCGTCAGTATCATTCCAAATGTAGTTTTTGGGGGGTTTAAAGGTTTTTATGCTAATATACACTATCTATCCGAAAAAATCTGATATTTTTCGGATCGTATCCGACGCCTGTTGTACATTCGGATCGGATCGGATATCCGAATCCGATCCGGTTTTTCGGATATCCGCACACCTCTACTTAACACGTAACAAAGACGTAACCCTGAGCGATATAATGTTTAGTGTCAGTAGACTGATGTGACTAGCTTTGCGGCAGGACGGTTGTCATATAGCAGGGTGTCCTGTGTGACCTTGAACACGTCCCCTCCCCCTTCCACGTTAACTCCTCTATTACGTGCTACTCACTATTCCTACATCGCTCACCCTCCAGTAATGAGCATAGCGTATTGGCAGACGGTATACGATTTTTTCTATCACAGCAGTGAATAGCACTAACCCTTATCATTGACAGACTGGATTTTTGACATCTGAATTATCAAAGTGCTACTGTAATTTTATAGGTGCTTAATCCTTCAATTTTCAGTGGAGCTGTTAAAGCTGAATGGAGTGTCAATCTTGTTGCAATAAAGAGGAAAAAGCAGGACAAGAGCCTTCCAGAGGAGTTGGTTCGATTCTCGGTCAACAAAACATCCGGCTTGTTCCACCCAAAAACTGCGGAGATCCTAGAAATTGGTTTCCTTCCAAAAGAAGAGGTTGGCATATATTTTTAAAAATGTAATAGCTCAATACAGGGGCGAACCCAGGATTAAATTTCGGGGGGGGGGGGGGGGGGAGGGGGGGATATTTGTTTTCCAGAAGAGTAACACCGGGGATTTTGAAGGGTATGGGATACCCCCCAAGAACACAGCGGGGCCTCCGTCGGAAAATTTGGGAATTTTTAAATGGTTAGTTTTAGTGAATTTCAGAAGTTAAAATTTAACTTTATTCAGACCTCTACTCCGTCAGAATTTGGAGTGAAACTAATGGGTTTCGAATATTAAATAAAGAAATCAGACTATTATTTAAACTTGGAAAAAATATATTGACTTTGTATTACAATGGGAAATAAATAACACTAGTGGCGTGTAGGGGCAAAGGCCCCTAAAAATCAAAATGGTGATGTCTCCAAAAAAAGTTTAAATTTATCACCTCTTTGCAGTATTACCATTGACTGTACATAGTCAATGGTATTACTGTATTTTTCTCAAGCTGTAGTGTGAATTTACACGTTTGGGTACTCTAATAAAATGTTTACTAATCTTTATGAAACTTTTTGGCGGTATCAAATCAGTAATTTAACAATAATTTCCCCTGTATTAAAATACAGTAGTCTATTTTGTGGAAAAAAGAAAAATTATTGCTAATATTTACTATTATACTACCGAACGCTGTTAAAATCGTTTTAACCTTACACATGTTGATGATGAGTTTGCAACTCAAATAAATTAAATAGTTAAATACGACATAAGGACATTAATACTGTACACTCCTTTACCCTAGACCCCTGTGCCCCCCATTCCCTCACACTCGCCATGACCCCATGCCTCCCCGTGCTCCCGTTCACCTCTCCAAACCCGTGTTTCCTGTAACCCTTATGCCCCCAGGGCCCGAGTACCCCCATGCCCCTGTACCCTCTAGCCCGTTCATGCCCCTGTGCCCCCCATTCTACCGTGTCCACATTCCTACAATTCTTCCCCTTGGCCCCCGTGCCCTTTATGTTCCCCATTCCTCCCCAATGCCCCCATGCCCAACAAACTTCCATACCACCGACGTCTCTAGTAGGCCCCTACGCCTTGTGCCCCCTTTCCCATGCCCCCATACTCCGGTGAGCCATGCCCACCATTGTTCCCCGTGCACCCTACATCCAAATGCCCACCAACAAACCTCCTGCCGCCATGCCTCCGCACCCACGGTACTCCCGTGCCCACATGCCCACCGTTCTTCGCCGTGGTCCCCATGCCCCCTATGTCCCCCAAGCCTCCCGCATGCCCCATGTTCTACTGCCCCCTTGCCTCGTGCCACCGACGCCCCTAGTGCCCATTGTCCTTCCCAACCGTACCACTATGACCGACGTTGCTCCCGGTGGCAACCGTGAACCCCCCCCCATGCCTATCCACTCCCTTTGCCATCGACGCCCCTGGTGCTCTTTGTGCCCCCGCAACACCGCTACAAAGTGCCACAGTGCATCCCCATTACTCCCCAGAGTACCCCCGCCCCCTGTGCAACCGCACCCCCCTACCCTCCATGCTTTCGTGCCCTCATACTCGCCGTTCCTCCCTGTGCTATGTTGCCCATGCCTCCACCTTACGGCTTATGCCCCCTGTCTCCAGTGCCCCCATATCCCCGTACTCCCCATGGTCCCGTGCTGCCATCACCACCGTCCCTTCCCGTACCTCCGTGCCCTCCTGTGCCCCCGCTGTTTCCCCTGTTTCCCCCCATATCTCCTTCCTGCCCCCCATGCCACCTTACCCTCCGTGCCACCGAACGTCTCCCGTACTTTGATTGTAGTCTATTTATGTCTTTTCGTCAATGATTTAGAACACTGGTTGATACATTGTTATTTTTAGCACACTGTCATTTACGTGGAAAGCTCCCCGTCTTTATGTATTAACGGGCGTTTATTGTTTTCTTATGACCTACGTAAAGGAAAAAGTAGAGAATGGATAAAATCAAAAGAGAATATTCCTCATACGGAGGTTATCCAATGTTATTAGTTTACATATAATGATTCAGTCGAAAATAAACAAACACTCAACAAAACGATTCAACTCTATCTACTAAATAACCAATATATAAAGCAGGAAAATAATAACTAAATTATATTCACTGAGTGAAGACAATTAACCATTATATCAACCTTGCCACGTCTAAATTACTTTTAGTTTTTTAATTTTTAATGTTTATGATAAATATATCAATCATTCTATTTATGTTCTCTTAATGGCATAGATAGGGTCACAAAGATGAAATCTACTGAGGATCCGTAATCCGTTCATGACTAATAGTGTTCTCCTTTTTTTATAGTGCAATGCCAATTTTAAAATTTTATAACCATGCGGTTCTCTTAAATCAAAATATCTGCTAAATAACCAGCTGTGGTTACGATAAAACACTGGAACATCTGCTTAGTCATACGTGTAGTTCTAAAAATCTTCTTCCCATTAGATTAACATTGGAACTTCAAGGTTCATTGGGGCGAAGCCCAGGTAACTTTTGGGAATTCTGGTATTTTTCCTTGCGTCCTTGGACCTCAAGCTTTAAAATGAGCCATCATACGTTACCCTATCTTTCTTCTAACTCGAGATATTTCGTGGGGACCGATTCGCTTACGGAATTATATATATAGATTCAGGCTAAGTACAGTAAAAAGTTATAGTCTAAAGTTTATTAAAAACACCAAAATACATTACTCATTAAGAGGTTAATACACGATTTATCAATAAGACACAGAGTACAGTACCAGAGTTATTAATACTACAAAGATAATATATAATTATGATAATAACTAATAACAGTAATACAATTGTAACTTATAAGCAGTGGCGAAGCGTGCGGTCATCTCTGGATTTGGCGATGACCAGGAAAAATTATTAATTTAATGTATCAGTAAATAACAATGATAAACATACAATTTATTCCTTGTTTGCATGGACGATTAATGAAAATTTCGTCAACGTCATTGTGGTAACGTTCAAATCCGCTTCAAACTCGCAGTTCACAATCAAGCTAAGCAAGCGCCAACAACTAGCGCTCACGATGTTAACGCGGAAGCGCTAACATCCTGCGTATCTCGTCCACCCCCCCCCCCCGCGCCCATCAAAGAGAGTTCCCTCCCCTCCCTCCCCCCAAACCTGCAACCAATCACAGCGCGTTTAGTCTTCCGCTCAACCACGCAAGATCGAGCGAGTCCGGCAATATTCGGCAGCTCTCGTGACTTCTCAGCAGCATCCGTGAAGTTTCGGCATTCCGGAATACGACAGTCGTTCAGCAGACGATGCGCAGTCTTATCGTTAACCTTACAATAGTATCACGTGAATAATAACATTAGAAGATGATTTTAGTCGCATTACATGATTTGATATACTCGTTGTGAATAAATTATAGTCTATTTATAAATAATTTTCTGGGGTTTAACTTCATTGTAAATTTCCTCTCAGCCCCTATTAAACAAAAATTGGGTTTCTAAAAATAAGCATGCGATGACCGAGGAAAAATCTCACGCCTCGCCACTGCTTATAAGAATTATATTATTTTAACAGTGCATATATCAAGGCAAAATATATTGTGTCTTCTTAAAAATAATCAAGTTGTCAAAATTCAAATGAAGTAGGCCTACAGTAAATGATAGTCTACAGTCTATAAGAAATACCAAAAAAAAAAAAAAAAAATACAGTAGTTAAAAATCGTAAAATATAAGTTATCTATATCTCAAAGATACATAAATGTTTAGACTAACTAAATGGCAAAACCATAATAAGTTAGGGGTGGCAGCACTGCAAGTGAATTAGAGCGCGCTTAGTGCCAATTGCAAGAATTCGACAGTGCTGACACAACGCTTTGTATGATCTCGTCAGTAATGCCAACGCGCAATAAATAATGTATTTTATTTCCAAAACTAAAATGGCCTGTTTTGAATGTAATATTTCTGTTTTATCTTTTTGCAGTGTGCAATTAAAACCGATATTATTCTTTATATAAGTTGGCATTTAAATCTGTTTATAAAAGTCTGGCATATAAAAATAATATTTTGACCATAGATTATTTTTATTTTTGGAGCATATTTTTTACTCTCCAACATTTCTGGGGGGATATATCCCCTTTATCCCTCCCTTCTGGGTTTGCCCCTGGCTCAATAGTTAACAGCCACCAGTTTTCTTAATGTTTTAACATAGTTTCCTTTTGTCTTAAAAACAAGTTCTATGCATTTGTAACAGTGTTGTTGAGTATGATTAGAAGCTCAATTAACCATGTTTTCAAACATGGAAGAGTTGTAGTAAAATAATTTATTTTTCATAATAATACAAAAGTTTATTATCATAATCAAACTACACAATTTGTTTAAAAATAGCATCAATATAATTTATTCGAGATACAGTTATATTACATTGTAAATTGAGTTCCCTTTCAAAACTTTCCTATTGGTATAGCAGCACACAAAATAAAAATATAAGTCGTCACTTAACATTCATTGTTTTGATTATCTAAAAGGTTGGTTTAAACAATCATGAAAAAATTTACACATCAAAGAATTACTGTCATAGCATTTGAAAACAGTTATGGAGCTGTAAAATAACTTTGTATTTTGGTAAAACATAAATACAAAGACTATCCATAAGATTATCATATAAAATTACATACCAGCTGAAGGAAATTTACCCTCCTGCAGTGTATTCAAATGTGTATTTAAAAAGTAAAGTAAGAATATTTAAAAAAATTAGTTGAATATAACTGGCGGCAAATATAACCTTTGCCTAGGGCGGCAAAATTACTAGCGCCGGCCCTGTGTATACTTCTATAAAGAATATCTTCTCCATAAGAATAACATTGAAAGTTACATGGTCACCGCGGCAAAGCTCTAAAGCATATGAAGAACGGAAATAGGCCTCTCTTTCTCTTTGGTAAACAAAGTAGTTTTACAAAATTTCAGGTCAATTGGTCCAGTAGTTTTCACACCCTGTACCATTGTACCTTATTTTTTGTATTAATTTGTTTATTTTTAGAGAAAACAGATTACTAATTTCAGTTAAGTTAGGCCTAGTCGAACTGTTAATCATATAAATTTAGATTTGTAAGAAGTCACTTCTACACTGGGGAAATAATGTGGATAGTAAAAAATCACTCAATGTAGAGAAAACAAGATTATTTATTAGGCCTATTGTCAAATATTGGTCTAGCAGTCTTTTGAATAGGAAAAACCAGATTTTTGAGTCTATAACTTAGGCCTATTCTTGAAACTACGAATCTCAGGGATGATAAATAAGAAATTATTTATCATGGGGTAGGGCATGAGGGTGCACCCTGTCAAGGTGATGATTGAAGCAGGGTCCAGTCACTTATTCATTTTGAACAAACAACGAGTCACGCTATAAAGATTTCGCACACCGAATGAGCCGCACTGCGATTATGAATGAAGTAATGCCAAACGTTAGCCGATCACCACAAGAGAATATGTTTCACTAAATAAAACCAATCTATATGTATCCTAATTTCACTGCAATCCAGGATCACACAACCCAACCAAACTTATTTGAAACAGGGTGCATCCCTAAGTTAAACGCTTGCTGTTGCTGATCACCAAAGAGAAAATGGCGAAATGGCGTCCCCGGCCCCTTTCGTCAGACGTTACTGAATGAGTCAAAAGAGAATCATTCTTCGTACTGGGTTATCTGTTATTTTTTAACATAAAGCTCAATTAAGTAATATTTATTATTAATCTATTCATTTAAAATATATCTTTTTCTTCCAGGTCATAAAACTCAATTTTTATCCTATTCTTTTAATTTTTTACTCAAAACAATTACCATTATTTCCCTCGCATCCGCCATGAATATTTCTTGACGATGCACGTAACCAACGGGAGTGCTTCTCATTGGTCGAGATTATTGCACCTGTTGATTACGTCACCACTTCCAACATTTTATTTTACTTTACCAACCGGATGTTAATTAACTACGCAATTACGATCAATTGTATTATCTAAAAATTATAAAACATTATTTTAAGTAAAATAACACTCCCACAACCCATTCAAGAAAACGCTAAAGCGCAGCGTAATTTTAATTTGTTATTTAATGATACGTACATTCATTTTTATAGATATAAAAGAAGATACAATCGGGGGCAAATAGAACAGGAAAAAGCTTGACCTTTTTTAGCTGAAGGTCAAGCTAAATTAATTAATTTAACATTTAGGTAAATTAGAAAAAATCATCTGGCTTATGGAAAGACATGACCTTGACACGCCTGTTCCCCCGACTATAGTATTTGTTAGCATAAAATTCATGAGAAGGTAATTCAATTCCATAAATCGTGTAATCAAACGATCAAACTAAACTCAAAACTTGCCAAATATCATTATCAAACGTGGGGAAAACAGTGGAAGAAGTTATATAACTGACTTAAACATTGATTATTTTTTAAACCTCAAGTTGAATAAATTATTCAACATGAAAAAATTCAAAATTTTGAATCTTTGAAACACCTAATTGAAACTAAAGTAAATGTCAACTATGATGGTAACTCGTTCACAGAGGTTCTACGAAACGATGCTGAGGGTAGAAGTAAAACATAACCAGGAGATTGTGGTCATTCGTCTGTGTGGTTCTGGGGTGGAACCTAAAGTCACAGTTGCCCCCAAAACTGTTCAGTTCGGGACTCACGTACCATTCTCGGGCCTGATAGAGAGAAAGTTCTCCATAACCAATCCTTGTCCGTTCCATGTACAGGTGTACTTTCCAGATTTTGACAGGTAAGCCAATTTATATTCTTCTTTTTCACTTCTGCTTTATGAAATGTTGTTGCTATTCAGTGTTTTGCATATATGCACAGTGAATCAATGACTGGACAACTCTATTTGCAATTCTGGTAGGACCCCAACAGGAGATTACAAAAATGATGTAAAAATTATTCTTCTCACTCTCACCAATTATATATTTTTAATTGTTTATAAAAACCTCATTTAAATTTTGTATTGTGTCAGAGGAAAAATGTGTTCTATTCTATTTATATTCAAAAGGTAAAATGTATCTTTTATTATGAGTCTGTTATAGAATGTATTTAATATCTGTATATATAATACGTGAAGCCGTTTTTTGTAAACACTACTCCTCCCTTATTTCTAAACAAAATTCAATGTTTGCGATATCATAAGATTCATCTCAGTTTTGTAGTTTTGCAATAAGGTTTTGAATTTTTTATATTTGTACTCTGAAGGGCACGGGAAGCCCTTAAAGTTTGTTTTTTTCCATAAGATTAACATGGAGAACAATTTTCATTACATTTCAAATAAAACAGCTGTTCATAGTTAAATCATAAAAACACATGTTGAAAGCTTTGAATTTTTTATATGCTAAGGGGCAAGGGTTTATTACAAGGTACCCGGGTAAATGCTGCGCATTGCGCTGCACAGGTACTCCTATTTTTTGTAAAGCATATTTTAACTTTTAATAAGAGCAATTTTTTTCTCCAGTTTTCAAGTCATCAGTTATCTACAAAGAATACTTGATTCAGATTTATACATCTTCTCATATCTATTACATAACATATTCAGTAATAAAACAAAAACTTAACTATACTACATTAAATTTAATACTGTCACAACAATTAAAACTAATTAAATATAAAAAGTAAATTCCAAGAAACTAATCTGAACTGACAAAATTTAAGCATCTACGTTTGAAAGATAAACTGTTTGAAATATTGAATAAATTTGTTCTGTAAGGAGAAAATCTTGGGCCTCTAAGGCAAAGCCTGTTCAGAGGTTCCTTCAGTTTGAAATAACCAAAAACTAAATTCAGCGATCATATAAAAATTCACTCTTAAAAATCATAACAATTAGGTCTCTGAAGTAAAATGAATAATGAAATGTGCCAAATGTTATTAATTGTCATCTAATGTGATTAAAACTAGGCCTATACTATGGTATAGTATAGAATGGAATAATTTAAACTAAATCTACTTCAATATCAAAAACAAAGAATCAATCTCATCTAAACAGCCACTTTTTAAAACTATTTATTAAAAAAGATTTGGTTTTTGAACTCTTTATTTTATTAGGCAATATATTAAATATTTTTGGAGCTAAGAAGCTATAAGGCTTGGCAAAAAACGTGTTATTTGGTCTCGGAAGTGAAAACTGTTCAGCATTTCTAAGTTTATTTCTGTATATATTTTCATTAGGAGCCCTATTGCCACTTTATTTTTTTACCTTGCTATAAACCAGTTTTATAAAGTGACATATATACACTTCACATATATATGTTACATACATATTTTTTACATTCATCTCTAAGAGTAATTTGAATTAAAATTACATATTATTAAGAATCCCCATTGGCTTACATGACAACTTTTTCAACCATAAAATAGTTTACATTTTCAAACATTTTTATTTAACATTAATGTTTATACAGAGAAATCATGCAGGAAGACAGAATCTTGCGGGTGTTAACTAACGTTTATAAGACTGACACAGTGCTACTTCCGTTGGAAACTTATGACAAAGTGCCTTCTGCCGAATTGGAAGAGTTTTATGAAAAAATCAAGAATGAAATTTCTACAATATTAAGAATTACTGAGTATAAAAATAAAAGTTTTCATTCTACTGGTAAATGCCCTTCAGGTGTGTTATATTTATTTAAAACAAATATGTTTTTGGTTGTAATTAGTTATTTTGTAATCTTAAGTTTTGGTTTAGAGTGACAATTGCTCCAAATTAGCCTCAGATCCATTACTGAAATCTCAATTCAAACTTACACTGGTGAGATCTCACTGCTTGTTAGGCTACTTTTATTCATACATACACATGAATAAAAGTGAATATACATACATACACAGGGCTGCCAGGAGGGGGGGGGGGACAGAGGGGGCAGATTGGCCCAGGCCTCAAAAGACAGGGGGCTTCATCTTCAGGTAATTCCTTTTTTCTATTCACGGTAGCAAAATTTTACTGCCGCATCTAGGCTATGTAGTAAAGCCATAATGTACGTTTGAACTTTGAAGACCTATAAAAGTCTTCAAACCGTAACAACTAATAACCTATTACCTGAGTAGTGATCAGCCTCTGAGTCTCCGCGGTTTGAAAAGTAAGGTGATTAATAAAACATTTTTAAACCAATTGCTTTTAAAAATTTTCCTGTTAGCTTAGCAATTTTAAGGTTTAGGACTAAAACCATGTGGTAGCTCTCCAATAAGGATTCTCGGACCCAGCCAAAGTACAGGTTTGATAAAATATTTTGCATACTGTACATTTATTATCTAAATACATTTATGTACCGGCGGCAGGTTAAGTGGCTGAGCGGGAGGGGGGGTCACACTGGAACTCTGCCCCGGGCCACAAAAATTCTCTCGGCCCTGTACATTCTAGACAAATAAAGAGATTTGAATGAAACTTGACAAATTAGAACTATCACCATCCTATACGGTTTATATATATTACATATTATCAAAAATATAGTTTATATATATATATATATATATATATATATATATATATATATATATATATATTACTTCAAGGTGATTAGAACCTATCATAGGTCAGAATTCACATTATCCTATACTCTAATATGAATATGTATATAGGTTCAATGCTAGTGAAAATCTTATTATGTTATAATCTTGAATTGAAATTCTAAAAATTTTAACATTATGACTATTTAGTCTTAAATAATGGTAAAGTTAAATGTCAAAACAGCTAAGCAATTAGTATAATAGCAATAAAAAAATTAAAAAAAAACAACAACAGCAAGAGTGATGAAATCAGTTGTTTAGGTAAAATCCGCATGTTTCAACAAACTCATACCATACCAGAGTGCAACACCCTTAGTCCTACATTAAAAAATCCTGAAAGGTGAGTGAGCGAAGCAAACGAGCTAGTGTTGGAAGAAAAAAGCCTTATATGGGATGGCATTTTAGCATACAGTCTGTGACTGATATTACTATGACCAAAAGAATTGTATAAGTTTACCGAGCAAACACTCGGCCCCCAGGTAATTTTTCTAATGAGCCAAAGGACAGCCTCACTGTAAGAAGAGTGTTTAAGAGTGGTTTACTAGCGTTAATGTACAGGACTTGGTCTGGGGGTTAAATATTACTATGAATTCAGTTTAGTTAAGTTAATGAATGCCTTGGACCCCCCCCCCCTTATCACTTACACTCAATGAATTCTATCTACATCAACACAATTCTTTTTTAAGACTAAACTTTTGCTAACTTGAACTTTAGGCAGAAGCAACCTTATAAAAAACCCGTTTCAAAAAGATAAATAATTTTAAAATTAAGAAGTTTGTTTTAACAAAAAATTGCTCACTCTAATAGGCTTTACATGCTATAGTTTTTAATTATGCTATTGTTGCTGACAGGTTTATCTAGTTATGTCCAACGTTTTTAAAAGATGTTAAAATTGTTTTTATTGGTTTTTTAACGATTTTAAGTAACCAACCAAAATTAATTCATTATAACTTAAGTACACGATTGTCAGTGACTACCTTAAATTATTACACTGTGACTTTTACAATTAATTACATATGTGCTTGAAGACAATAAAACTTTTTAATTCTTATCCTCAATTCCTTTTTGTTAATTTAATACAGATGCTGCTAGCTCTTCGCCCAGTGCCGAAATGTCAATACGCAAGATGAGCAGAAAGAGTACAAAAGCATCAGCTGCAAAGTTTTCTACTAGGACTATTTCCAGTGCAATAGAGGTGGTTCCAGACCAATTGAAATCCTTAGATCATGCTGGAGTCGAGAAAATTATAATGGGTATAAAAATAATTTTCAATGTTGATTAAACAACATGATACATTTTAATTTGAATTGTAATATAAAAACATTCTGTATTATTATTTTAATCGACACTTGTTTCAAAAAACCTTCGAAAGAGTAAGTTTTATCTTCATAAAAGAGAGATATTCTAGTTGGAAGATGACTTGTTGGATGTTGTTGCTTAAGCTTGGGAAAATACGGTTGAGGGGTGTTATCTTCCTATGATTTCTACCTCTTCTATTTGTCAATAAAAACTATTTTCTTTGATTTCAATGATAGTGCTGGAGGTATCTTCCCTACCACTAGCCCTGAATTCAACTCCCAACTAGGATTTTTATCAATACAATTATCAAATGAGAAAAAATCATTTTATTTGTTTATTGAAATATCATTTCACTCTCATAAAAGAATGTTATTTGTTACTGTCAAATATTGCCCGCTTAAAATAAATTGATTGTTTTTTTATGAACATATCACAAAGTTTAATCAATCAATCTTCTAATAACTTAGTATGCCATAGAGTTCTTGTGTATGTTTCAGATTTCACGTCTGAGCCAGACAACATGTCGATGCTGACCAAGGATCCACTGGGTCTGGAGATCAGATCCGCTCCCCAGCTGAGCTGTCAGGCGAGGGATTTGAACAAGGGAATCCTCAATGTTTTCCATGGGGCCCCACACTCAGGTTGGCTTAGGCTTGGATCCCATTAAATTGTTAAAAATAATACACGATGTCTATAAAAGTCAACCACAAATTTCTGGGTTGATAGTACTCATCAAAATAGACGAACAATGTCCTTCAAACATGTGCCAAAACACTCTAAGCTTGGCGCTTTGCCTTTATTTTGTTTTTTATAGTTAACAATTATTACTTCCTCAACGGATTCTTGTATGTTCATTGTTCATTGTTGGTACCTTTATCACAACAGTTTTCATTTCCAGAAAAAAAGTAATTTATCACATCTATTTTTAAAAGGTGGCAATTTTGTTATATTTTTAATGACAATTATCTCAAAAATGGTAAGTTTCTTCAAAATTTTACGAAAACAAAAAGATTACATTTACATTCTCTAAATTGTTCTTTTAGGGCTTCCACAGCTATATGGTTTTCCATGGTCCATACCATCTGACAAAATTATTAGAAGTTTTGGTCGAGTAAATGGCAAAAGCAAAATAGACCGGCTATAGATACTCGGTTAAATTTTTAGGACCAGTTACTCAAAGCAAGTTTAAACCTAAACTCAAGTTTAAACCAAAATTGTCCATATGTTTAACATTGAATTAAACTAAGTTTAAGTTAAACGTGTTTGGAGAAACTGGCCCTTAATGTTTGTCAAGTTAGACATTAATTCAAGTTTGAATGCATTCAATATTTCTCATCGAAAGTACTCATTTGATTATCTTCCCCACTCCGGTGGTTTTAAATTTTGATTTTGCAGATTACCAATTCTGGGCTAACCGTTGTGGGCGGAGACTGAACCATACGATCACTACCCTAGATGAGCTCATTCTGCGTGCGGCCGCTACGTCGGACAAAGCCTCGGCCGTGATGCTGCAAGAGGCCATCCACAGTGCCTACCTAGACCAGGCCCTCGACCACGATTCTGCCGACAGACTGACGGACACCGGTTCTGGTTAGTCCTCCACCAAAACACACCAAGATGTAGATAATCAGTATTCAAAGTATTCAATTTACATTCAGTGTCTTGTTGCGTATTTTAGTAGGTTGTAAACGACCATTCTTTCATTGTTCTTTATTTGCATTCTTTCTATGTTCCAAGAGCTAATATATGTTTTGATGGTTTATAATTGATCAGGCTGAACAATTGGCATTTTAGCAGGTTTCAGTAAGGAGCACTCTATAATGTAAAATTTTTTCCCGTAACCCTGCCTTAACTAATATTGAGAACAGAGACTCTTTCTGGAAAATTGACATTCAACCATAAGTTAAATTAAACAGCCACGGTAAAGATTTTAATTCAGAAAATCAAAATGTGAAGTTTATTCATGGCCATTTATATCAAGGCTACAACTGTGATACCATAAGGCATTGGACAATCAACAGTGTCTTGTACAGTCGGGGACACATGAGTTTAAATGCCTACGATGGGGAATAAAATGTTTTTGTTATAACAATTACTTTTGTTATAATCAAATAAAAAATTAAATGGTGGGATCTCTCCTAGGTTTACAAGGTTGATTGAATCATGTTTTTAGGTATCCATGGTGACAAGTTTAAAAACCATAAATTTTGATACCGATTAAAAAACACTCCTAGAATTAACCTGCTTATTAGATGTAATAAATTTTGTTATTGAACTTAGAATCACATCAACTTAAAATCAGAAGGAATAAAGTTGTTTAAAATTTTTTAAATGAATCCGATATCTGGTTTTGATAAGCGACGCCAAGTCAGCCGTGAAGGGTTGACATGGAGTGAGACCGTGGTTCGGAGACGTCGTGCTGTGGCAAGAACGGAGTCAGATTCAGACACAGAAGCTCCCCCACCCCCACCCCCTCCCTTCCCCCTGGAGTGTTCAGTTTCATCCCGTCACTCTCCTCAGCGTCTGCAACAAAAATGTAGCAATTGTTCATGCCGAAAATCTGACTTGTCATTGAAAAAGTCCAACAAGTCTTATCTACCCTTCCAAAAAATAGAGAAGAAATCTAGTGATATTATGTTGCAGCAGTTGGAGACAAAATTGTACAGCGCAGAATTGGAAGATGCCACGCATGTTGAAAAATTAGAAAAAGTACAGAAAAGACTACAAAGAGCCGCTCAGCTTGTTGAAACTCTGGTGTTATTCACTCAAAGCTTAGACCTGCAGGCTCGCGCTTCAGCTAGGCTTACCCAGCTAATGGGCAACTTTGCGTACAAAGACATCAACCCGACGGAAGCACTGGTTCAAACCTTGGATAAAATGGCCCAAGATGTAACAGTTTTTGAGAAACTAAACGATATTCATAGCACTTTGTCAAGTGCGAATGAACCCCCAGATCAGTTGGAACAGATGTTGGATGAGTTCAAGGAGAAGCGCAAAAACTACATGACAGCATCAAACAGTTTCAGCCGGTACTTACGAAGTAGCTGTCATGTCTCGGGTAGTCAACTTCACAAATTTGAGAGTCAATGGGACTCATTGAGAGTAGATTATGAACGAAGTAGAAAATTGCTTGAGAGGGAATTTTCGAAACTAATTGATGAGCGACATGATGTTTTGCAGTACTGCTTCGCAAACTTAGCTCCGTTACAGGAGAGACTGGTAGAGCAGGATGATAAATTCGCATTGTTGTCGAAAGAAGTGGCAAAGAGTCTCCAAGAGCAACAGAAGTACAGTGAAAACAAGGTTGCCCAGTCACAAAACAAGTTACATAGACAGTCTTAATTTGCTAAACTTTGTAAAAATACTCAGAATAAAAATATATGTATCTTTTACGATTGTTATGGCTGATTTTGTCTATCTTATTATTTGAAAGAAACTTATCAATCGTAAGGGCATTTTTAGAAGCTTATCTTAAACAAAGTGCATAACACCCCTGAATTTTCATAAAGTCCTGATTACCAATTTTTTAAATCGATTGCACTTTCATATCTAGGGAAACCAGACGCTCTGCTTTAGAGGGGGGATAGTATGTTTTTTTACAATATTCTTTGTTTTCTAGGATTTAAAAAATATACTGGACGTTCAAAAACTTTATGGAATGAACGAACAAAATTTATCTAATTAAATATATTAACTACTGAGAGATAACTATAGAGATATAAAACAAAATTTTAAGTTGTATTTTTTTACATTCTTTTCATTGCAAAGAGTACCTTCATTTCTCCCACATTTTATGTTCAAAGCAAACATCGCAGTCAATTTTGTATATTAAAAGTAAAATATTTACAGTACCTAGGGAAATACTTGAGATTACTATTCTTTGAGTGTTTCAAAATTACTAAAATAAAGTTCACAAGTTATTTTTTAAGTTGAAAAATATATTTAAAAATTACAGTTAATATTAAATTATGGTTATATAGAAAGTGGACTATTCCCATGAGGTTCGTAAGGAACACGTAATGCATGGCATACAAACATAAGCAATGCATTATTAGATGAGGTTTACTGCTTCATGGAGGCACCGTTGCATCGTATTTAGGCCTAACTTACAATGCTGTGTGGTTTCTAGGAAAGCTATAAATTTCTGTATAAGAAATATTTTATAGGCCTACTATATCACAAACAATTAACCATTTGAACACCAGACGAATAATAGGCATGAGTGCCACCACACAAGGCTTAAAATGCCGCAGGAGCACTAGAACCCAAGCCCTTTGGCCTTTTGTCATACAGAACACCTTGTCATTTCGATAGCTTTCATGGTAGAGAAATGGTTTTTGTAGCGTTGTTTTAGCATTAAATACGGCAATATGAAGAAGCAAAATCGGAAACATTTTTATGAAAGTAATTCAAAATTACTATAAACTACCTTAAAGTTTGTGTAAAAAAATTCAAGTTTATACAGATAAACAAGTATTTTTATGCTGCCAAAAAAAAATTCTCTTATGTGCCACTGTATATTTAGTTGCAAACAAAACCATGTATCTTTTATTTGGATACTACATTACTCTTTCTTTCCTATTTGCTTTCGCAGGCTGGACTAAATGTCATGATGCCTATTATTCTGTTTGTTTTTTTGACTTGGTTCTCAGGCTGTAAGTTAGTTTTGTTAGATCTCCCATTTTGGTTTATTAGTTCACATGTACACACAGTAAAACAGATCTGGAACACAAAACATACACATCTATTAGTATACAAAAGGTTGAGTTATTTCCTTGGTTTATAGAGAAGGATTTTTCACGCCCCCATTGTGTTGTTGATTTATTATATTTCCACAAATGTGACCGCACAGGCATGTTAACCACTGCCTTATGAATTGAGTGACTTCATGAAGTGTCTATGTGAAATTAAAAGAAACATTCAAAGTGTGGTGTAATCCACACATAATCTTATTCTACCCCCCTTTCTAGGAACCACTACAATAGGTGAGCACCATTCGGTTGGCTCGGAAATTGGTGCAATCACCCCCTCACCAACCATTCGCTCCAATTCAGCTTTTATAATGAAATAAAGGGTCGTGACAAGAGAAACTTTGACGGACGTAAAGGTGTAAAAGAGTTGTCTACCCTTGCCATTGGGGAAAAAGTCTGGGTCAGAGATGTACGAACCAGGGGCACGATTAAAGCCAGGGCGGATTATCCACGTTCCTACATAGTTACTCTGACGAACGGTTCAGAGATAAGGAGAAACCGAAGGCACCTGATGCCATTGCAAAAAGAAAATCCGCCACATCTACCACAGGAATCGACCGTTCAAGATGCAAAGAACACTCCATTAAACGGAAACGTCTTTAAAAGATCATCTAGAGAACGGCGACCACCAGCAAGATACAGCTGTTAAATAGGCTATACCTCTTCTTTTTTTTTCATTAAAGAAAGGGGGATGTGGTGTAATCAGATGTTTATAAATATCACATGTTTATGCCAACCTTTTGTTATGAGGAGTTTTGAAAAATAAATACAGTTAATGTTTGTGATCTTACTAATGTGTTCTTTAATTAATTATTTATAGATTTAATGTAACACTACTGAATGTGATATTTTATTAAAGTTTAACCCTCCAAGCGCTAAACATCGCGATCGCGACGCATTTCGGCAACGCGTATAGCGCTATCGTCTCGATCGCGATTCATTTACAAGGGTTTACTACGATCGTCACAGATCCGTTGTTTATTAACGGATCGGCATATATTTTATATAGTATTGAAGAGAAAATATCATTCTATCTGAATACTTTTGGTTCAATACATATTTCAGTGGAAAATCAAAGTTGGCTAACTTGTTTGTCAACATCAGCTGTTTTTTGGTCGTCTGAAGTACAGCTGCTACATCGCAAATTGTTATGGTTATGTTATCTTTTTTTCTAAGAACATATAAACATTATATATCACTGGAAAGGTAATAAAATTTTCAACATTTTGGCTATCTCAGATTTTTTTATTTGACTATGTAATTATGACCTGAAATGAAAAAACCTGAAGACGAGGGGAACAAAAAAAAACTACCCCTTGATATCTAGAAATTTGGAAAAAAATAAATGGTAAGTAAGATCTAATGAATCATATTTTCTAATAGTTGACATTTTTCTGAACAAATTGATATGCAATATGATATACTTTTCATATCATTAATAACTATTATGCACATTTGCTTAAATGCTTGCCCGAAACTTAAAAAAATGGTCAGCACTTAAGGACTAATATACGTAGCACTTGGAGGGTTAATTTATACTAAATACTATGGTATCGGGTTTTATTTTAAAGAAAAATAAGTATGTAAAAAATTAAAGAGTCTAGAGCCTTCAATCAAATAGTTTCTCAGCATTTAATGCTCACATAGTGCTTGTTTTATGGCTTTTGGCAGTCAATGCAATTGCCAAGGCCTAAAGAGCTTCACACGGTCAAAGGGTTAAACATATACTTTTTAATGTATTGTGGACTAAAACATCCAATTTTGTTATTAATGGTTGTTTCAGGAGTTAGCTTTGATGAACTCTGTGACAGGGTGAATTATCTAAAAACTGCTCAGAATCTATCACTAGTTGTTGAAGAGGAAAAGAAAAAAGCTGGCGATAAAAAAGATCCACCGTCCAAGCCAGGAACCGCTAAAAAGGTGGAAATAAAATCTCCTTCTGCCACTTTCAGTGACATACCAGTTCAGACTTTCATCGACCTCATTTGTGATAGGTACTGTAATCATCGTTGTTAGTAACTGCTTTTAGTAGTTTATTGGTGATTATTTCATATTTGCCTCTTGGATTGATTTCAGGCTATAATAATATAGGTTACAATACCTTAAGCTAGGTTTACAAGTTCGAGTTTTTGCGGGTGATACACTTTGTGTAAACAGTTCTGAATGTTAGCTCTCCGACACGGTCTGAGAATTACTAATTCTCTCCGAGAGCTGGATCCTGCGAGTTAAGACATGTCGTTTAAACAGAAAATTTGCTCTCCTGAATTGTAAACACTTCTGCGAAAAACTCCTGAGAGTACCAATCTCTCCGAGAGTTAAAAATTTTCACATGTAAAAACCATTGTCAACCTAGCTTTAACCATTGTCAAGTAGTTAAAATAACATATACACACTGAACTCAAACAAACATTAAAAATACATTAAGAGTGGGAATTAAAATCGCATGGCCCGGCAAAGACAAAAACTTAAAAATTGAAATTTGCAGAACATCTGTCCAAAGAAAATCACAATTGTAATAGTTGTCAATATAACTAAAAAAAATATTGCATAAATGCCCGAAAGACATATTTTAGACAATCTAAAAATTTTCAGAGCAGTAAAGAAGTTGCCAAATAATTTTTTAAACAAAAAATTAAGTTTTTACTCAAACATTCTATTTGACAGAATTGATAAATTCCAAATATATTTCGACACAAGTTACAACTCACTTTATTGTGTTCAATTTTTTTTATATTTGGTTTTCAGACTTCTAGAGGAAGTGGAGGAAGGTCTTGTGTTGGAATCACTGACTGGATTCTTCCTGAAAACTATTTATGCATCTGTTTACGTAATTTTAAAGTGTGTTGGCCACATTAGTTGTGTGCGTTTCATAACACTTTACGGCACTCTAGAACTGCATGAGACCATTAAAAAACAAAGCCTCAAAAACCAAGGTGACGTATTTTATTTAAAGCCTTCACTAACTCTCTCATCAAAGATACAAAGGAAAGAAATTGACAGAGAATTTGCCAATAGAAGTAGAGTTGAGAGTGGAGTCCAATCACAAACATAAACGCAAGAAGGTGTCAATTTTTACAGAAACTTAATGCTTGTTCAATTAGTTGGAAAGCTTTTCAGTTAGTAAAGGATTTATTTTCCAATTAGAAAGGTTCATAGCTTTCTTTTGAACTTAGAAAGCAGCATGTTGCTGTGAAAATTATCACCGGTTTTTGTGTATTATTTGTGCTAGTGGACTTTCCTGTAGTAAGGTTAACTAAAATAGTCCGATGAGATTTTATGCATTGTTGTAAAATCCATCCAGAAACATATTCTTTCGATATTACACCTGGTGAACATACGACAAAAATATCACATATGACAACATTGCAGGGTGAGAGGGCGTGAGGGAGACACCGCAATATATATCCATCAGACTATTTTTGTGAACCTTACTATAATCAATTCTACTTCTGTTGATAGTTCTTGTGCTATCTCTTTTAATTATTATTTCTCTGCAACTTGGCCACCCTAACTTCTAACTCTCTCAACACCCTTCAACTTCCTATTGCACCATAGCATTGTAATTTGGTACACTAAGTCCAAAAAGGGGAAATATGAGGGCCTTTGCAACAGAATGCGGCACCCTTAACAAGTTTTAATATTACCATTGACAATATACACGATTCAATAGACTTCACATCCAATTCATGGTTCATGTATGGTGTCGTACAGTTGCTCCTATTGATGTAAAAATTTTCAGCTGTTATTATAGTTCTGCATTGAGAAACATATCACAACATAAATTATATTGTAAGATGCTCATCCATGCAGGGTTGAAAAGATTAGTAGAATTGATTTACTTGTCGTATATCACATAGAATTGATGTAATTATGTAGTTCACATGTCCCAACCGAAATCTTGCCATTGAATGTTCATTTCAAATGTGGCCAATTCTATTATAAGTGTTTATAGAATATAAATGACATTAGCCGGAAAGTGAGTGAGCTAAGCAAACGAGCTTGTTTTGGAGGTGAGTGGGGGAGAAAATAAGAACTCCTCTCTATGTTTTTTATGTAAACTTCCATAACAAAACAGGGTTACTGCTGGTTTTGTTACAAAGCAATACACATTAAAAACAACAACAATGATTACATTTCATTAAAACCTGCACTATTTTATTTTCATTGTTTCTTTTACAATGAATTTTAATTTTAAAAACAGAGAGGATGCAGAAGGTTGCAGAGGCGGAAAAATTATTGGAATTGGACCTTATGACCAGCAGTCAACTTGAACAGCTGTCTCCTGCTGACATATCTCTGTACGAGAACTTTGTAGTAGAAAAGAGACGGGAGTGGATGCAAAATGTGACAGCCAAAAGAGAGGAGCGGAAAATCAACGAGTTAGTCGCGTCTCCCCAAACCACAGTGGTAATGTCAATCAACAATTTTAAATGTTTAGAAAAAAACACTAATAATTTTTACTTTCACAATCTAACTTTTTAAATTAAATTGTCTGTGTTTTACAGCATAAATGCATCATTAGAACATCCAAGATGCTTTTGGTTTATCAAAGATAAACAGGAACAGTATTTTCTCCTTGAGGGAAACAAGAACCTTGTTGCGCTATTCACTCATCGTTCTCTGTGAATTGCCACTGCACATTATGCTGGTGGCAGTGGAGAAACAAATGTTTACATCCTGCCCGAGAGGGCAGGGAAGGAGAGATCCTTCCCTCATGCAAATACTTCTACTGCATTGTCAATCATTTTGAGACTAAGATAACAAAGTAGCGCTTGACAACGGGGAATGCTATACATTCATGTTCTTTGGTACTAAAAATAACAAATTAAAGGCACTGAAATCCAAAAATTAATATTTTGAAAACTCTAGATAATTATTTCAGGTGATGTGAATTACAAATTATACATTGTGTCTCTGAACTCTCTACCGACCTTTTCAGGTATTATTCCTGGACCAAAGACAAGTCAAAATATCATATTTAAATTGTCCGAAAGTCTTTAGTTACTCACACATCCTCCATTTTTTTTTACATAATAATTTTTATTTCCGTAACTGATGGTTGTATTCAGTTCATATTTGGTATGAATCTTTATCATACTAATGTACATTTTCAAGAAAAAAAACCAATTTTTTCCACTGTATATTTTCAAAATGGCGGCCATTTTAAATTTTCTAACTGAAATGTCTCAAAATCGGTAAATTTTATAAAAAATTTACAAGACACAAAAAAGTTGACAAATTAAATTATCTAACCAATGGTACCAAGTTTGTAAGGGTATGACAACAAATAACGGAGTTATTGGGATTTTAGCCATGGAAAACATTGATTTTGCATTAAAATCAATTTAAATTAAGGCCATTTTAACAGAAAAAATCAATGTTTTTCATGGATAAGATCGCAATAACTCCATTATTTGTTGTCATATCTTTACAAACTTGGTACCATTGGTTAGATAATTTAATTTTTCAACTTTTTTGTGTCTTGTACAATTTTTATAAAATTTACTGATTTTGAGATATTTCAGTTTGAAAATTTTAAATGGCCGCCATTTTAAAAATATACAGTGGAAAAAATTTTCTAAATGTACATTGATATGATAAAGATTCATACCAAATATGAACTGAATACAACCATCCGTTACGGAAATAAAAATTATCATGTGAAAAAAACAAAATGGCGGCTGTGTGAGTAACTAAAGACTTCCGGACAATTTAAATATGATATTTTTAATTGTCTTTGGTCCAGGAATAATACCTGTAAAGGTCGGTAGAGAGTTCAGAGACACCCTGTATATTTTATTACTATACATGTTTTTTATAGGTCATTAAGTTAATTTAAAGTATACCTCTTAATCTAAACACTAACAATTTTAACTTTGTTACAGAAAACTAAAGGTGGTGATAAGAAATCTGGAAAGAAATCACTGCTAGATTCAACCATGAAAACATCCCAAAAGAGTGATAAAACAAAGAAGGCTCAAGCAGAAAAGGGAACGGTCAAAAGTGAAAAAACTTCAACACAAGCTAAGAAGTCGTCAAATAAAAAATTGTCAGGTAAAAATATAAGACTTTGAATTTTTACTTGGTTGATCAACTTTATACCATTATATATGGATTCAATATTTAATAAACGGTATCAGTTAACTGACACATACTTTCTCCCAACAATATAAAAAAGATGTTAAAAGCTTCAAACATTAATGTCTTGATGACTCAGTCGGATAGCTACCGGCTGAGCAGCGCTCGTTTGACCCTACGCGCGTCTGTGACTTTTAACAACGTACTGCGTTTACCGCTAAACGAAAAATTGAATTTTCTCCGCAACCACTTGACGTAGAGCAATAATTTAAAATACTAGATTATTTAGTTTTTTGAGCTTGATTTAATGGTGATAAGTAAAATTTATTTCAAGACAACAGCTATTTTGAAAATCCAAAAAATTGATTTTTGAAACACTTTTTACTCTATAACTTTTGAACGTGAATTTTCTCGGAGATGCGGGTGGTTTCATTTTATTCGCCATTTTAAGCTTAATAAACCACAAAATTTTTATCAAAATCGTTAGAGCCGTTTTGAGAAATTTTGATTTTTGACAATTTTTGAGGATTTTTGGGGGTAAAATACCCTTAAAAATCAAAAGTTCAAAAAAATGAAAAAAAAAGCCTGGAATTATCGTGGATTTGGACCTATGTACCAAATTTCCTTAAAATCGGACCATTAGGGCATTCTCTAGCTCTGTTTACATCCTGACACACACACACACACACACACACAGACAGACATCACTTCGAAAACCACTTTTTTGGACTCAGGGAGAACCAAAATGGATAAATCCACCAACAACTCACATTCAAAAATTTTGACGAAAACAATACTTTCTCCATATACTATGGTATAGAGGGAGAAAGTAAAAATCCAAAAGAGAATCAAATAGCCCGTCTAGCTTTTTTTAAAAACCTCTCTCACTTTTATCGGACTTCAAATAAGGCGCTAATGGGAGCGGGCGAAGCTCTGCACAATAAATTTTTGACCCACGAGACCCCAGATACTGAAGGCCATAATGACAGATAATGACGGCCCCTAACGGCAGCCGTTGGAAGTGCTGGGCTCTCAGGCTATGAGTGCGGTCAATGAATAAATAAACAAATAGTTTATTTGCTGTAAAAGAATTACATTATTGACAAAGTCACATTCATAGCATCAGGCTAGGTCAAAAGACATACAGTTAATAAATTACGGTGGAAACAAAACAATCCAAGAAAATCATTAAATACCATGTAAGCAAAGCTGCACATAATAGGAACTAGTTTACAAAACATTTGTTGGTTATATAAAACTAGCTGTTGCCCGTCACGGCTTCGCCCGTGATTGAATTTATTTTATAGGTAATACAATCGTTTTGAAGAGCAACGAAATCTACTTCCTTGAGAATGACATTGGAACAATGAAGTAGTGTGAGTGGAGCTCTGAAGGAATTTCGCAAAACCTGTTCTTAAAGAGAAAAGGTTTCTTAAATAGAAAAGGCCCTAACATATGAGCAAATAGGAACGACCATGTCAAATTTCAACCCCGTAGACTCTACAGTCATATTGAAGACATGTGGGTCGGAGCCCTAAAGAACATTAAACAGTACTTTTGCAAAACTGTTTCTTAGTGAACACCTATTAGCAAACCGGAACCTTTACGTTAAATTTCAACCCGTAGGATCTATAGTAGATTTGAGAAATTGTGGGGAGGAGCCCTAAAAAAATTTGCAAAATTGTTTCTCATTGATCACCTATGAACAAAAAGGAACGTCCATGTCAAATTTAAAACATGTTGGCCCTTGATTAATTTTGAAGTCAGGAGAGGTGGAGCCCTAAAGAACTACAAAAACTATATTTACAAAACCATTTCGTAGTGAGCACCTGTTAGCAAAACGGAACATCCACGTTAAATTTATAACCCTTAGAATCCATGGTAATCTTGAGGTTCTATGGGGTGGAGCCCTAAACGAAAATTCTCAAAATTATTTCTTAGTAAGTAACTATGAGCAAAGAGGAACGTCCGATTCAAATTTAAACCCCGGAGGCCCAAAAGTAATTTTGAAGTCCTGTGGGGCGGAGCCCTAAAGAACTTCGAAAACTGTGTTTGCAAAACCGTTTTCTTAGCACCCATGAGCAAAGAGAAACGTCCATGTCAAATAACGACCCCGGAAGCCCTAAAGTAATTTAAAGTCCTGTAGGGCGGAGTCCTAAAGAACTTCGAAAACTGTATTTGAAAACCGTTTTTTAGTGAGCACCCATGAGCAAAGAGAAACGTCCATGTCAAATATCGACCCCGGAGGCCCTAAAGTAATTCTGAAGACCTGTGGGGCGGAGCCCTAAAAGGGATGTTTAAAGCACTTTTTTGAGCACCTAAGAAAAAAAAGATCACTCCAAATTTCAACCGTGCAGGTTTCCTAATTCGTATTTAAAATTGGCCATGCGGATAGCGTTATATTAAAATTTCGAAGGCCTGTGGGGCGGAGCCCTGAAGGAATTTTGTTAAATCATTTCTTAGTGAGCACCTAAGAGGCAAGACGAACCTGTGTTTAATGTTTCAAGTAAATACGTTTGGTAGTTCCTGAGATTTCATGATGAGTCAGTCAGTAATCACTCCCCGTCAGGTTTAGCTTGGTCGCTAAGCTCACTCGCCGCAACTATCCTCTAGTTTCTTATTACCAATCTCCCCTCAATAATTTGAATCAGAACAGCTGTTTACAAAATTAATATTCCTTAATGTAATCATATGTTCCAATACATAAATGTTGCTTCCATAAGAATAACATGGTAACTTTGAAGACGTGTGGGGCGGAGCCCTGAAGGAATTTTCAAAAACCGTTTCTTAGTGGATGCCTACACCCTAAAAGGAACGTCCATACAAAATTTCAAGGTTCTAGGTCTAGTAGTTTAGGCTGTGCATTGATACGTGAGTCAGTGGTATTTGACAAATATATAGTAGATTAATTTAAAATACTATCCTCTTCATTGCAAAACAATCATCAACTGAATACATTTAAGTGATTAAGAGCAAACTGTAAAATTTTTGTTTGAAAATATTTTCAGTTTAGGTGTTAATGAGGTGTTTCAATTAATTACTGAGGTGTTATCAGTTTGATACATAAAACTTTATAGCTTTTTGACATTTTGTTAATCTATGAAAATCTATCACTGCATTGTTTTTGTTTATGGTGTTATGTGAATGTGTATTAAATTGGAATTTAAGAATATCTGGGTTTTTGAATAGATAGACTATTAAATCAAAAAGGTAAATTTTTATGACTGTCAAAATACCTGAATTGGTAAAAAAGGTCTACAATGATCAAGCAAGCCAGCCTGATTAATGGTTCAAACTGCTTTTTTTCTGTAGAACCAAAATCTCATCGATTCTACTACAATTTCGCCACAAGATGAGTCCATACCTAAATATTGACTGAAAGTATGCAAAGTAGGCAACCCTTACATAATCCATGTCAACACTGAAGGTAACACGTCTTAGCAGATAAATTACTCGTGAGAATTTTGATGAAATATAATCAATGTGTGAGTCCCATGTCAAGTGGTCATCAATGAAAATATCCAAAAATGTTATGCTAGTGACCAATTGATCTTGTTCAGATAGATTCATGGGAAGAAGAGAAAAGATAATATTTTGAGTTTTGTCAGCATTCATTACAAAACCATCAGAAACAAACCAATTAGAATTAGAGGCTTCAACTAAAGTTGTTCCTGCCATCTGCTTAAGCTGTTCAAGATCAGAATTAAAGTTGATAAAAGTTGTGACATTTGAATAACCCAGAAGACATTCATCGTTCAGTAGACAGTAGATGTTCATCGAAATAGCATCTAAGCCTACATTCCACAGCAAAATCCCCTCTCAAGGATTTACCTGAGTCTCTGGTCCCTAGCCACCGTGTTTTACACCAAATACTGAGTATTGTTCCTCGCCCTCTGAATGGTTGTGTAACGTTGCGAACCGTATTCAGGTAGTTCCCACAGCGGCCACTTGATTTCGTAATCAAAATTACCACTCTATACCTTTAATCTCTCTTAATTGTTTTAGTAACATTGTTAATAATTATGTTCAGGTGTTGGCAATGGTGAGGTTGGTCTTAAAGAAGCTTTTGATAAATATGAAAAGGAGATGGAAGAATTGGTATTTCTACTAAGCCGCTGGAATAAAGATAAGGCTGAGTTTGAGGTGAGATCAGTTTTGCTTGATTTTTTTATTGAAAAAATTTATTTGGGTTAGCAAAATTAAATGATAAATCACATGATGATTGTAAAAGTAGCAAGTAAACTTTATAAATATATGTGTAATTTGCATGTTGAATATTTCTCAAGTTTCAATTTAATTTAGCCTATTTGATTGTCATTATCAAAATTTAAAACTGTTAAGGTTATGTCATGAACTTTTATGGTGGTCTTTGACCTTAATTTCACCATGAAGATCAGGCTAACTGTTACTTTCCAGTAGAGAAATTCATTTAGAAATTAAATTAAAAATATCTACTGAAAATAAATAATAAAAAAATTTAAGCTAAGCTTACTCAATCAGTCAGTAACTTACATATATTATAATATGGGTTATTTACCCATAAGCAAGTCAGCCTGATTAATAGTTTGAACCGTTTTTTAATCATAGTTATTTACCCATTTGCATAGTTTATATTATCTTGTATTTAGTATAGTAGTCTCAAAATAATTCTCATCACCACTTTCTTAGGGTTTAGATAGACCATCATCATTCTTCAATATTAATACCCAGTCTAAACCTCAATCAAGGAAAGGCAAAGATGCAACAAGAAAGACAAGTGATAATATGGTAAGTTTTTGTGATTTTTTTTATTCTACGCTTAAAGTCATAAAGTCTGTTTCACCCGAATGTTAGATAAATAAATTTTTCCTATGAGTTAATAAATACAAGTAATCCCTAGTTTAGTCCCCTCCTTTGTGTAGTTTTCATCCCCACTATTAATCTATTTGAATATAGTAAAGAGTCCCACAAACCCGGGCTAACGTGGCCTAAATGGTGTACGTTTTTGTGATAATTCCAGTTATTGTGAAAGACGTAAACATAAGAAAAAGTAGAAATAGTTTATGTCATTACTGTAAAAAATATTAATTTATTGCATAATGTACATATCCCTTAATTTAAATCTCATCTCTTAACTTACAGAATGTACATATCCCATAATTTAAATCTCATCTCTTAACTTGAAGCAAAACCAAAACTGTTCTGTAGGGCCCAGCCGCTGCCATGGCGCATAGCGCTTAGGAACTCATGGCACTTTACTGCTCTTGCAGACCTTCCAAGTTATCGAGAATTCCGGGTTATGGGAGTCTAGGTTTACAGGACTCTACTGTACATAAATACCTCATATTGCTACTCTACTTTTTGTGAAAGTTGATTCTAGATACACTGAGAGTAACACTCCTTTAAATGCGTTTTACCTATACCTATATTTATAAAAGAGGATGTTGGTATACTAGAACCCAACATGCAATATCTAATATATAATGGTCATAAAAAGTTAAGATTGACAATTTTTGAAAAATATCTTTACAAGAAGTTCTAGGGGACACTTTGGCAATAATTCTTAGTGCTTTCTTGCGTAATTTAAATATTTTTTTTTTTTTTAATGACAGGAGTTACCCCAAAAAATTCCATATGTCATTATTGATGAGAAATATCCATGATAAGTTATCAATTGAGTTTTCAAATCAACAACTTGCCTTATTACACAAAGAGAAAAGATACAGCTATTTAAACGTTTAACTAAATTATCTACTTGTGGTTATAAATTATTAGACATATATTAAAAGTCAATAAATAAACAAGCAACGTAAAACATGGCAATTATTTTATTAAATAGACAGGGTGTCTACTGGTCATTGAAGTCACCAAAAGTCATCGATTTTAGTTAGTGGTCACGGAAGTCAACAAAAAGTCACTGATATATGTATCTATTTGGCAGTAGACACCCTGATAGAAATTTAAAAACAGTTTAACCCATTTTTGCCCAAATTGTTTCTTGTGAATTGAGTGCAGTCGCTTAATGCTGCGCTCTTGTAGCGAACTCGCATACCAACGGCCTACAGTCATCCCCGCTAGGGGCACGTACCGTTCAAAACCCAAATTGTCGAGTCTAGGCTGCCAGTCATGATAGTTGGCTAAGGCGTAGGCATCCCTGGCCAGGATGTCTATGTCGGCGCGGGTTCGAATCCGCACACGACCAAATCTGACCTGGTGGTGCAACTCTTAAAGGGTTAGCCGATCTGTGGCAACGTTGGTGGGAGGGCCCACGTTAAATAAACGGTGGCAGGCTTGCGTGGAAGTTGACAGGATCGGTTGATTCTTTGAGAGTTGCACCTTGGTCAACACTGATTTTGCTACTTTTTACTTCTGTTTACTGTGTGTATGCCACTACGGCCTTGAAATATGAAAGATAACTATATTTTCACTCCAAAGTACCAGTTTTAACCATGAAAAACATAAAATTCCATGGAATTTCATAAATTAAAATACTGCGTCGACAAATGTCGACAGTGGTCACAAATGGGTTAATATAGTACCATAACTTAAAAAAAGTAACTATAACAATATCAGTAATTATAAAAGTGGTTATCATAAATAAAAAAAATTATCTTATTTCTTGGATTTCTCGTTAACCATACATTAGGAGCCGTCTATAAATTACATCATCTCAAAATAGGGGAGAGGTGGGGGGGGGGGGGGTCCAGATTGAAAATGACAGTAGTGTGATGTGCAAGAGGGGGGGGGGTCAGCTTTAATATGATGTCATTTAGAAAATGATTGTATAAAATTTTGACAGCAAAACCATGATAAATTTGTACACAATTCAACTATTATAAGTGTGCACTGAGCATTATGTTTTCTTGCTTTATTGTGGCAATGGGAAAGGAAATGATAAGGAATGCCGGGAACGGGGTGGGATGGAAAGGAAGAGAGCTGTGGTGAGGCATATCCGATGACGGGGGTATTGAAAAACATTGTATTTTTCTACAACTTCCAATCCTATAAATAATGAGGTACTACAGTGGTTTGTAAATGAAAATATCCGGTTTGAATAGTTCTTTCAACACACTATCGCCAAAATGGGGTTCAAAAGTTAATTGATAGTCTTCATAAATCAATAAAGAATAGAACTTAAGTAGCTTTGACGAAAAAAAGTATTATTTTTACTTAAAACGGAGGTTTGTTAAAAATGAAGTCATTTTAGTGAGGGGGGCTCAGACGAATTATGATGGTAGGATGATTTTAGGAGGGAGGGTCCAAAAATGGCCAAAAAGTGATGACGTAATTTATGGACGGCCCCTTACACCCTTAGAATTTTTCCTGGGTATAAGTTAAACCCAGCTAAAATAGTTGCCCCAGGGACATCCGCTAGCCTAACGCCTAGCGTCTTGGACTTTGGTTCAAGAGGTGACTGGTTCAATTCCCGGGGCAGCCATAAAATTTCATGGGTTTAGACCGCCTTCCCAAAAAGCGTTTATGTGTGACAAAATATTTATGTGTTAACAAAATGCCTCAGGCGTAGATACAAGCAAAAAAAAGGGACAAAATGTTAGCAAGGAACCTAAGAAAATAGTAAGAGAGGTTATTGGTAGCAAATAACGCTAACAGTGCTCATAAAAACATGGTCTGAGGTTCAATTCATACAATAGACAATATTTCTTCATTTACATATTCATTGAGAATAGTATAAGCGTCAGTAGTTACAGTAAGAATTGAGGAAAAGCTCCACTGGTGCTGTTATTCAGGAATTCAGCTTCTGAGTAGTATGGTCTGTCCTGTAGCCATGATGTCAGTTGATTCTTGAAGCCTGGTAATGGTAGTGTCTTGAGATGCTCAGGTAAATGGTTATAATACAAAGCTCCTTAGTATGCTGGTTTCTTTTCAAACAGACTGAGATGGTGCGGTGGCAAGGCAAAATTTGGAGCATGCCTTGTGTTGTGCTGGTGTATGTCCCGATGTCTTGGCTGTTGTGAGGTGACTGTAAACAGGATTGTTTCACGTATGTAGAGTGAAATTACGGTGAGGGTTTTGAGTTCCTTGAAAGTCTCCCGGCAGCTTTCTTGGTGTTGTAAGCCTGCTAGGCATCTAATTGCTCTTTTCTGTTGTTTGAGGATCCTTTCTAGGTTTGTGTTGGCTGTCCCTCCCCATGTCACTATGCCATACCTCAGGTGTGATTCAAAAAGGGCGAAGTAAGCTGCTTTGGCCGTATCCAAGCCACTTATTTGTTTCATTCTACGAATTACATAGATGCCACATGTACTTGTACTGATAACAATATAATTACAGGCACACCTCTCATTACATCAGCGGTTCTTGAGTGGGCTTTCTGAGTGATGTTGTTATTGGTGTAGCTGATCTCAACAAGCTGTTTGTAATATACTACAAACCTATATGTGTAAACCATGAAGAGAATGTGGAAACGGTTTAGTTTACTTCTAAAAAGAATAATGTATCACTAATATTTTCTTGTTTTGTGATAAAAACTGTTTATAATAGGCTGTTTAATAAAATGATTCCCATGTTTCTAATTTGCTTGGTTATTTATTTATTCATTCTTAAAATATGTACATTAATTTATAACCACTCTGTTCGCCTAGGCTATATTTAGTTTATTCCAGAACAATCTTTGCATGCACCGTTTGCCATGAACACCGGGCCATGATTAATGGTTTTAACTACTTAATTACTCATTATGTTTTTATAATATTCCACATCATTTGATGAACAAAATTCATAATTTACAATGAAATTTTTTCCTAATAAGTTAGCATTAAATCAAAAGTAACGAAATAAAATCAAGTAGAGTCAATTTGTATAATTTTGAGAAATATACCTCGCCATGCGCCCTCTCCTGTTTCGAAGGGCAAGCGCTCGCTCAAAGTTAAAGTTAGTTGACTGAACAAACAAAATTATGTATTTCCTAGGCAGAATAAAAACCATAGTTTTATCAGTATGCACTAATTTATAATTAATTTACAAGCTCAATTCACAGTCTTTATTGTAATATTATACCTAAGTGTTTTGCAGGATCAAAGTGGCAACATTGGAGTCAATTGTGTCATTGTTGTACAACAAGACGACATATTGAAGTCGAAAGTTGACGATGCAATATCATACTTGCGAACCCGCTCTGGCTTCAGGGAATCTGAGAGTAACTATCATTGTTTTAACCTGTAATATAGAATATTAAAGGTGTATAGAATATTACAGACTCTACCTTCTTAATTCAATAAGGGTTTCTTCTGTTACATGCCTTTTTCTCTCGACCTACTTAACCAGTTTTTAAGATTGGGGTGTCATTTGTATGATCATCACATGCTTATGATCTAGCATATGTGCGAATGGTGATTAAAAACGCTATTTCATTTCGGGCTTTGCCCTCCTAGCTTTTCATTTATTTCTAGAGAGCGCTTAAAATGATGACCAACTTTCATTTCAAGATTTTTAAATCGTCTCTTAAGAAACAACAAGTCTTCTAACGCAAATTTGTTTCTACATTTTATGTACATTTGAATCTCTGTAATTTAGTTTACTTTCTTTTATGTAAAATTGTTGATCTGGCTTCATGATATATTTCAAGCCACAATAAAAGAATTTAAAAAGTGACATTTTTGGATTTTTGTATCTCTATGGAAACTTATGCATTTTACACGTCCTTGCAACGTAGTTGAGTAAAAATCCAACAGAATTCGGTGCTGTCTTATTTCTTATAACTCTGTCTAACTTACTGACTAAACAAACACCGCCAATGTCCACCTGTTCTAGCATGGTAGTCAACAAGAGAGGGATGTCATTCTGCATAAGGTGAAACTTATTTACCATCTTGATTGATTTCCATTGAGTTTTAAAAGATCATAGATAGTGATAGTTATTGTCTTGGTTATTAAACAAACATTTTAAGAGTCAAATTAATAGCTTAAAGTATTCATTGGAGATAGGCGGAGTTATATCGTACTCTTCATGTAATACAACACCGTCTATATCCCTCGCGAGGTTTTTGGCTCTCCTGAAAAGTTTGCATGTTGTCACTTAGGCGGTGTTGTTTCTTAAGCGATGAAATGTGAATTGTAACTTAACAGCTGATTACATTCAGATGAATTTTTAGGTAAGATTGTAAACAAAAATGCAATTTCTGACTGTTTAATCAACATAAATATCGTTAAAATATTCACATTTTTTCATATGAAAATGTTCTCTTTTATAGCTTAATGTCTTAAGTCATATAACGCCTTCGAATTGTACTGTAGTACAATACTGTTATAGTTCTGTAGTACTGAGCTTCTCACAAAAAAAGAAGAAATGTATTACAAAATGCCCAATGTGCGCACGGGCACCCAAGTATTACTGTTTATAGATGTACCTGAATGAAAATTTTTATCTTACTATAGAGAACTCTGGTTATGGTTAATTTATATTTGGTAACAGCATTCACGTAAGTTTATATACTTTAAATAATAAAATTATTTCAATCAAACTTTAAAATTTGAATTAATTACTCTCATTTGTTATAAAACTTAGATGTAATATCAATGTTTACGGAATCTTGATTTATACAGGGTGTTCAGAAAAAACATTTCAGGAATTCAGGAGGTTATTGCCCACATCAAAATAAGCAAAAAAGTTCCTATAAACATATGTCCTAAAATGCTTCGTTAACCCGCTAGCCGCCATTTTGTTTTTTACACTAAATAATTTTTATTTCCGCAATGGATCATTGTATTAAGTTGATATTTGGCATGCACCTTTATCATAGCAATACCCATTTTCAAGAAAAAATTTATTTTTTTCCAATGTGTATTTTCAAAATGGCGGCCATTTAAAAATTTTAATCTAAAATATCTAAAAATTGGTAAATTTTATAAAAATTTTAATAGACACAAAAAAGTTGACAAATTTAATTATCTAACCAATGGTACCAATTTTTTAAGAATCTGACAACAAATAATTGAGTTATTGAGATTTTTATGCATAAAAACATTGATTTTGCATTGTAATTAAAGCAAATTAAGGTAATTTAAATTGAAAAATCTCAATAACTCAGTTATTAGTTGTCAGATCCTTACAAACTTGGTACCATTGGTTAGATAATTAAATTTGTCAACTTTTTTGTGCCTAGTAAAATTTTTATAAAATTTACCGATTTTTAGATATTTTAGTTTAAAATTTTAAAATGGCCGCCATTTTGAAAATACACATTGGAAAAAAATAAATTTTTTCTTGAAAATGGGTATTGCTATGATAAAGGTGCATGCCAAATATCAACTTAATACAATGATCCATTACGGAAATAAAAATTATTTAGTGTAAAAAACAAAATGGCGGCTCTAGCGGGTTAACGAAGCATTTTAGGACATATGTCTATTGGAACTTTTTTGCTTATTTTGATGTGGGCAATAACCTCCTGAATTCCTGAAACGTTTTTTCTGAACACCCTGTATATACTACAGCTCATAAATTTTAAAATAAAATTTATTTGTAATATTTAGGAATCGTATTTTGAAATTATTGTGTGACCCAAATAACAAAGAAAGTGTTTTTTTTTTTTTTTTTTTTTAACGTTCAGATCATCAATCATGCTTGATCAATAACAATTTTTTCGTGTTTATTGATTTTGTATACTTAAAATTCACAGTAAATTCATTTGATTAATGGGACATTTTTCGATTATTTCAGTATGGGTAGTTATACCGACAACGACAGTTTTTATGTTTGTTGGCCGACAGATTTTCAGTCTTTGAAAGAACTTCCCATTACACCTAGAAAAACCCCCCTAGAAACTCATTGAATTTCAAAACAAGAAATTAAGGGTACTTAACAAATCATATTTATCCCCCACAGTGTATACAGAACAAACAATAATTCAAGGGGAAGGTCCCTGCATGCAAAGGCTGTGCACGGGGGCTGATTCCTAAAATGTCTTCTTCACAATAAAAGCAAAAAAATGTTCACTGCAGGAATAGTTTTCCAATACTAGATCTAATTACATTACTAACCCAGTTAATTAAACAAAAAGCATTCAGCTTATCTTCTATCACTAGTAAAAAAAAACAACTTCACTCCATTGGAAAAAATTTATTTTACTAAAAAAAACAGAGAAAAAAGAGAACAAAACATGGAATGGATGCAAAAAGCTTGAAATTCTATGCAACACAAATAGAACCAAGCAAATTCAAGGCAGTCTCCTTTCCCATCTCATCAAACCAGCGTACAATATTCTTCTTATAAACTAATGTACTGCACTGCCCAATAGTTCTGAACTCCCAAGGTAGATTGTGGTAATTGATATGGGCCAAGTAGAAAGTATTTGTTGAGTTGATAGTTTTATCAATACGGGGAGTTATGCCAATAACTCTTGTTCCAATGCTCTTGGCTACACGTTGATTTATATTTTTTATTTTGTTTCTTAAAAAAATGATGTTAGACACTTTGATTTTGAGAGCCTTTGCTTCATCTCAAAGCAAAAACAATGCACTGTTTCTTATATTTTTGTTGGAATAATCAGCATCTCTGATATTCCACAGAATATCATAGTTTTCATAGCTGTCCAAAAAACATAGAACAACTTCCGCACTCCACCTCACCATACCTTTTTAGCGAATTTCCCATAGGGAATAAGCGATTACCGTAGGTCTCATGCTAAGACCTAAGCCCGGGACCATGTTACTTTTTCGTTTTGAGGTGCCCAGAGACCAAAAATAATAGTCATTAAAATTTTTATATATATGTATATATGTGTCCCTAGACACGATAACTCGCGTAAAAATGGTCCGATCGACACCAAATTTGGTAGAGATGTGTAATCCTACGTTTATTTGGATGAGTTCGAAAACCAGACATATCGACCTACCAAAAGGGGTAGTTTTGGGGGGTTTTGTACCCCAAAAATGGGTTTTTTGCATTTTTCATATTTAAATTTGAAAAATTTTAAATTTTTATTTTGACCATTGGATTTAGCTTAAAAAAACACACAATTTAGTATTTTGAAGTTTTGCTCTATCTCCATTGGTTACAGAGATATTACAAAGTCTAAAGGCAGTACATTGTCTTTTGGGGCTCCAATGTTAATCTTATGGAGAATAAGGATGTGTTAATATTTCACTTATTAACAAATATTTTTGGATGAAACTTGGAATTTAGCTTCATTTGGTTGAGATTCATCCATTTAAGGTAAAAAATCTTGGTTTTTGTACTTATCATGGCAGCAAACCTGCATACTCTTTTCCCATGTTAATCATATGGAGAATAGGCAAACTCTTTTATTTATGGACAGATATTGATGAAATTTACTATATGGCTTTATATGGTCAAAATAAATTTTTTCTATGCTAAAAACCTTTTTTTAGTGTCCCCCATGGCAGCATACCTGCATATACTCTTTGCCTATATTTATCTTAAGGAGAATAGACATTTATTTCCCTATTTATGAGCACGTGATGAAATTTTGTTTACAAGTTTAGCTGGTCAAAATTAATATTACTAATTTGGAAATTTGCTGAGTACGCAGGTCTGCTGTGACGGGGGGTATTTTTTAATTAGTTTTAGCTATGGTTTTAGTATCCTTTTTGGAAAAAAGGAGTATGGTAAACTAGATAGTTGTTTATATAAGTACAACTTAACCTGAGATAAAAAAATAACAAACAAAGAGCGTTAAAAAATTAAAAATGTGATCACAAAATAATTAAGCACTCTTCATCTCTTGATGATTAAATTCAAATGTGTTTTGATTTTACTGTCCAGGAAATTAACTGTCCATTCCCAGTTTTTAAAGGAGAGTAGAATGCCTATTCAGACGGTGACATGTGTTTTTTGCTGCCTTTTGAAAATAGGATTCTTCAGTTATTATCAGCGAATAAAATACTCATTCCCAGATGAATTAATCATATCAATGCTTTTTACAGAATAAAAAAGATATTAACATGTTTTTTTCAGATATTATAAAGGAGTGGTGGGACATAGAACTTCCAGATCCTCTTATCCTTTCATTAGTATGTAAACCCGATCTGAGAGTACAAAATGACAAGATTACTCCGTTCAGCATAGTTGATGGTAAAACAAGCAAATACGAGGATCCTGTTTTAAAAACTTCACAAGGTTTAACAGAAAAGCTGGATGATAAACTGATAAGAACATCAGAGGTTAGTATTTCTTATCTTCAAGATCGATTGTGTCAAATTTTCATTGTTACCAACAACTTGTTTTGGGTTAAAGAGAAAAATAGAACTATTTTTTATATCCCCCTTCACAGAAAATTTAAAAGGAGAATCTACTATTATAAACTATTTAAATGCTGTTTTCCTGTAAGGGAAGAGGTTTTTTACTGTCCCCTCCCCCCCCCCCCCCACCCAAAGTAAGTTCTGAATACTGTGAGGGTTTTGGATTTATAATAAGTTTTAATGTCCGTAAACTACTGCACAAAAACCTGTCATCACCAAAAACTACCGAAGCGTTATTAATGCCACAATGAGGTTAACTCCTCACCAGAGTGGTTTTGCAGTGGGTACAGGTAGTACCTGCTCCATAGCGCCATCTTACCCCCTACGCCTTTTCTTTTCCCTGTAGTTTGTATTTTTAGTTCATTAATACTGCCAAGTCTATTGGTTGTAAGTGTTTTTAGTGTGTTTCACACAATGACAATCCTAACACGGATACCTAACTGCATCATCTTGCCCCTGTCCATCCTGACTCGATGATATACTCACAGAGCACAACTCAGCTGAGTGAACCCATAAACTTGTTGGTCTTCTGACTGAACAAAGGTAACTTGAACCATATTTTGCCATTTTAAGATCCAGTTCCTAAAATGACATGACATTTTAGGATGACAAAGATAGTTTGGAGGGGGACTCTTCGCTAAGTAAGACTACGTATTCACAAAATATAGATTCAGAGAGAACAACAAGCCTTGCAGCATCGCACAGAATGAGTTCGAGTACAGATAATGAAGAATCAATAGATCTCAAAAATAATGCTGGAGGTAAATCTTTCTTTGTATTTACTTTCATCAAATTAAAAATTTTTTTAAATTATTTATTCATATAGCAAAATTTTTATACAACTGCAGAAGACCATTATTTTTTTTTTTTTTGTATTGTCATTTTGTATATATTTTTATATTTAATCCAACTATTTGGTTGTTTGTAACCGACTTAAATAAACTGTTTTTGTCTCGTTTAACCTTCCGTGAGAGAATATAAAATCTTTTGAATGATATGTTCATTAATCCATAATCTTGTATAATTGGACCAAGTCCCAGTCTCATAAAAGTATGACTGAGAGGCTACTCGGCTACTGTATTATAGGTCAAATAAACTTACAAAGCAACCCAACCAACTAAACACTTTATGGCTTA
The DNA here is from genome assembly GCA_030545055.2 of Neoaliturus tenellus. NCBI lineage: Eukaryota > Metazoa > Arthropoda > Insecta > Hemiptera > Cicadellidae > Neoaliturus > Neoaliturus tenellus. The sequence goes on along the minus strand of CM061536.1, from coordinate 20,075,298 downwards.
ATACAGGGTTATTCAAAAAGAAATACACACTTTTAAGTGAATACAGTATGCCACGTTTAATCAACAGAACAAAATGAATATCACCAGAAGAAAGAGGACATTTAAAAGTTTTATTCACTAACCTAAAGATGTTCCATGTGTGCCCCGTGGGTCACACGGCAGACATCTGTTCTACGGTCAAATTCTGACCAGACTTTTACAAGGGTATTTACTTCAATACTCTCCACAGCTCTTGTTATTCGCTGCCTTAGCTCGATGAGGCTCAGTGGTAATGGGGGAGTGAAAACTTGATCTTTCACATACCCCCATAAAAAGAAATCGCATGGCGTCAAGTCCGGACTGCGAGGTGGCCAACGCATGAGTGTTACATTGTTGTCAGTTGCACGGCCGATCCAGCGATGAGGTAGTTGCTCATCAAGGTAATTTCTAACTTCATGGTGCCAATGTGGTAGAGCTCCATCTTGCACTAGAATGAAGTCATTACTATCTTCTTGTAGTTGAGGGATAAGCCATTCAGTTATCATGTCCAAGTAGGAGGTGCCTGTGACCGTACTTTCTTGAAAGAAGAAAGGCCCGTATATCTTTTGCTTTGATACAGCACAATAGACATTGAGTTTAGGTGAATCCCTCTCATGTTGAACGATTTCTCTAGGATTTTCAGTTCCCCAGATACGCACGTTGTGCTTGTTAACTTTTCCGCTTGGATGAAAAGTTGATTCGTCCCCAAAGATTAGTCGATCAATGAATCCATCTTCTTCCAAACGTGTCTGGATGTCAACACAGAATGCCAAACGTTTCTCCCTATCACCATCACGTAATTGTTGCAACAACTGTAATCTGTACGGTTTCATCCTTAGACGTTTCTAAAAATTCTCCAAACAGATGACTGTGGAATTTGAAGCTCTACACCTAACCTGGACGTTGATTTTTTTGGACTGCGCTGGATAGCAGCTTGGATCCGATCAACACGTTGTTCTACTAGCGACGGCCTCCCAGAACTTTTTGACTTGAACAGGCTACCTGTATTTTTTAATTTCTTGTGCCATTCATAAACTGATTTCTTACCTGGAGGAGCTTTTTGAAAACGTGTTCTAAACCGACGTTGCACAACAGTAACAGATTTAGTTTTCTCAAGTTCAACCACACAAAAAGCCTTTTCAACGTAATTATTCACCATTTTTTAAATAACATGAATGAGGTCAATGTAACAACAATGATGCAAAATCAGCTGATTTAGTAAAACTTTAGTTCACTAGCTACACAGGAATGCCAAAATTATGGCAATAAATGATTTTGTTTCAGTTTGATATCCTTATAAAAGTGTGTACTTCTTTTTGAATAACCCTGTATAACGTTAACACAGGGTAAAGTTTGGTTGTAAAGGGGCAGTTGCTCCTTTCAATGTCTAGCAATAATCAAAATATTTGGAAAATATTATAATTTTATTAAGTAATGAAAATATGGCTTTATCTAAATTTCTACTTGTAGTCTGCATTGATGAAAAACATTAGGTGAGTTGAAATTCCCATTCAGTCATAGGAAATCTTTACCCCCTCCCCCAATGAAAGAGTTATAATTATATAATTAACATACCAACAAATTAAAAAAAAATTAATTAATTAGTAAATTCCTTTCATCCAAAATTATAATTACAGTATATAATGAAAATTATACTATAAAAACTCCACAGCTGCTGGGATAAAATTTGTACACTATCTTCCTAAAGATCTATGCGATATAAAAATTATTAAAGCCTTCAAGAAAAAGTTAAAAATTAATTTGATTCAAAGATCAGTTTGTTCATTTAAAATATATTTTTGAGAGTGACTTCTTGCTATGCATAGAAAAATAAACTGTTATTTTTAGTTTAGTAACAGTTAGTTGATATAATTTTTTAAACAATTATACTAAAAATTGATGCCATTCTATATTTATACATTCTATGAATCATGAAAGAAAATATGATAAAGTTAATGCCAGTTTTCATGTGAGCATGCGTACAATTAAAGGCTTTGTAATTTTCCATCGCAAAATGCAGTTTTTGGTGGTTTCAGTTAAAGGGAAGACGTTTTAAATAATATAAGTATGGATACATATCATTGCTTTTAAATTATTTGTTTGATGAAAATAAAGGACTACTGGATTAATATTAATATTCTTTTACGTTTTGTATTACCAGAATCACTTAAATCATTAAGAATTTTTACCTTTTTTATACATCCCAGATGAAAATAAATTTACCAGTCGAGTGGAGCTCGCGCCTGGGGAAGAGAAAACCTGGAGCGTGTTCTTTGAGCCCGAATACCTGGGCACGTATTGTCAGTCTCTGTCATTCGAAGTGGCTGGTTGGAGAAAGAAATATTTTTTGATGTTGGAGGCAGTTTGCGATATCCCCTACATTGACACTAACCCAGCTTCAATGTTTGAGAAGGTAGCACTTAGTACCGCAGTAGTACATAAATGAAGAGGGAAAGACAACCTTGATTCATTTAAGGATTTTAGTAGTGAATTCTACAAAGTACCAATTTAACATTTTCTCCCAGCATGTTTTTTTAAATAATACTTTGAACTGCAACTGTAGATTATTTATTTTTCTTTTCTAGATTCTTTCAAGAAGTTATTGTATTTTATTTTGCCTATTACAATATTAAACAATGATACGGAGAATCTTTTTGATAATCTCACTTCTCACAGGAAATCTGTGTGCAGCCTATATGACTACTAGCTGTTACTAACATTACTAGCTGTTGCCCGCTGTTACTAGCTGTTTGTTACTTGTCATGTCTTTGCCTGCGATTGAGATTCATTTCAATACATATAATAAAACCTCTTTTAAAATGCAAAGAAGTCTCCTCCTATAAGATACTATATTGAAATTTTGAAGCTGTGTGTGGTGAAGCCCTTAACTAATTTTGCAAAACCGTTTCTTAGCACCTATGAGCAGAGAGGAACGCCCATGCCACATTATAACACCGTGGGTCCCATAGTTTTTCAGATCATCAAATGTGTCTCCTAGATTCATATTAAAAATTCATGAGAATAATATTTAATCAAAATTTTGAAGTCCTGTGCGGTGGTGGAGCCCTGATGGAAATTTCTTTCTTATTGAGCACCTACGAGCACTAGGTGCGCCAATGTCAAATTCCAACCCTATATACCTTATATTTTTATGGAAATTCTCTAAGTGAGTGACATTTGACAAACATATAGTAGATCGTCTACAGGCTCTTTTACGTTAGTAGTTTTATTAATGACATCAAATCAAATATATTTCCATATTGTTCTTATGGAACACTTTCAATTTGTACATTTGATTTACATCCATAATGAGGCAGTTTTTCATGCTGATTTTTCACTAAACAAACTTTACACAAATCAGAAATGTGCATTAGGCCTCCATGTGTTAGGTTTATATAGTAAAATAAAATATACATTGGATGGTCAAAAACATGTCTTACTAATATTCAACAGTTTTTATTTCATCCTGATTATTCACGTCTTTAATTTTGTATGTAAGAATTTTATTCAACCTTAGAATTTCAGAAATTAACCATAAGTGTTGAAGAGAACTTTAAAATGTCATTGTGTTGTTTGTAATTAACTTTGAGAAGCATTATTTATTTTCTAATTTCAACTCAGCTTACAACCAAAGCTGTAACTGACCTTATAAATTAGCAAACCCAGCCATACCGTACTAGTTTTTTTTTTTTTTTTTTTTTTTTTTTTTTTTTTGTTAATGATTTTTTTTTCTCTTTTAGGTAAATGAAACTCTCAGTTCAACTACCATTAGTCAGTGTGTTTTCTTGAATGATACCAAACTATTTTACTTTGGTCCAGTTTTTGCCACTGCTGCTAATAAACATAGGTAAATATTAAGAGATAAATATTACATTAGACCTTCTCTTAACCAACAACACCAGATCAATTAATTGCTGTTTGCATTAACTGCCTCTGCTCAGGCAGGGAATAGAGGTTGGTTTATCTGTCCTTAATATTATTAGTGATTATTAATTTAAGTTTCTTCGCTTGTTTGTTACTCTTGTATACAGCCTTTTAATATAATTAACTTTTGTTTTTAAATATATCTAGTAACTGCGATAATACATTTATTATTATTATTTCCCCATATTTCACGTGTTGCGTAGTTGCTTACTTTAACCAACCTTTTAGATTATTCTACCTGGCTTGGTCCCATGAGGGTTAAGAGTGGGTCTACTCTTTATCAGAATAGCTATATCAATACTCATACGTAGAGCCCATGTTTACACCTATGCTTTAATTGTTCCGGAAAGTTAATTAAAAAATATTTAAAAGTTGTAGTACAGTTCAAACATCACAGCGAGCCTGTTTCCTTCACCCAGTCCTTTCTCAATAAGTCCTGCTAGTACTATTCAGAAATTTGATGATTGATGATATAACCAGAATTACCCATATTAATTACTGATTTCTAAGGAAATGCCATAGTTAACTTAAATCTCATGATTCTCTTAATGATTACCTCGAGTGGGCCACCAATTTTTTTATGAAGTACAGTCCCATAGTTTACTAGCGATAACCAAAGAAACTTATGCAACATTATGAAACTTATGCAACTTAAGCAAGAAACTTATGTTTATTAAAGTTTAGTGTCAATGTATACAGAACTGAAAAAGTAAGGACATCCCATGTAAAAAAAATTTTAGTTTTGCCCTCGAAAACCAGAGCAAAATAAAGCGCTGATGCTAGGATAACTTCTCCTTACTGTCACGGGAAGCGCTCTTTCAACCTCTCAAATGTCAAAATGAGTCCCCAGGGTGGGGTCCTGTCCCCTCTTCTCTGGAACCTCGTGGTAGACAAACTCATCAGAACTCTCAATGTCAGTGGCGTGTACGCACAGGGATATGCTGATGACATAGTGGTTCTGGTGTCAGGTAAGTTCAACGACACAGTCGGGGATCTCATGAATGGGGCCCTGAGGTCTGTTGGACGCTGGTGCGAAGAGGTAGGTCTCTCAATCAATCCCTCAAAGATTGTGATGGTTCCCTTCACGAGGAGGAGGAACCACAGAGGGATCGGCCCCTTAGTCCTGCAAGGAACAAATGTGGAATTGCAGAAACAGGTGAAGTATCTGGGGGTCACTCTGGACCAGACGCTTCATTGGGGACCACAACTCCAAAAGGTAATAGACCGAGGTAAGTGGTCACTCATTACATGTAGGCGACTGGTGGGGGGGACTTGGGGAATTAAGCCAAAGCTTATGCACTGGCTTTATGTCTCTGTGGTCCGACCTGCCATCACCTATGGCTCGCTTGTGTGGTGGCCTAAGATGGATTCGGGATCGGCGGTGGGGGGATTGGCGGGAGTTCAAAGACTCGCCTGTCTTCTCATCACAGGAGCCCTGAGTTCCAGTCCGGGGGCTTCACTAGACTGTCTTCTCAACTTGCTGCCGATTGATCTTTTCGTCAAGACCACGGCAAGGAAAGCTGCTCACCGACTCAAATGTGAAAATCTTTGGATGGACACTGGAGAACACCGGGGTCACTCTCGGATCATTCTGTCGGTTCAGGGGGGCGGGCTAGACATGCCCTCTGACCACATGTCAGTCAAATACACCTTCGGTAAGTCTTTCAGAGTCCTCCTACCAGCAAGAGAGGACTGGCTATCCGGGGGAAACCCTCTTCAACCCGCGGACCTGGAATGGTTCACTGACGGGTCCAAGGTAAGAGGAGGAACAGGAGCCGGAGTACATGGGGTGCAAGCGGGGGTAGGCATTAATATTCCTATGGGGATGCACCCAACGGTGTTCCAGGCGGAGGTTGTCGCAATAATGGAGTGCGCCAGATTGAACCTGGTGCAAGGCATCAGGGGCAGGAGCATCTCCATTTTTTCAGATAGCCAGGCAGCTCTAAGGGCTCTGGACTCTTATGAGTTCAGGTCAAAGATCGTCTGGGACTGCTTTACCATGGTATCTACGTTGGGCAGATGCACCAGCGTGACGCTTTGTTGGGTCCCTGGTCACACGGGGATCCCCGGGAATGAGGCTGCGGACGCCCTGGCCAACGTAGCTTCGTCCTCAGCATTCACTGGCCCAGAGCCATTCTGTGCTGTCTCTCGTAAGTATGCGTGTCAAGCGGTCACGTCATGGGCGAGGGAGGAGCATCGAAAGGTCTGGTCTAGAATACCACAACTGAGGGTAAGTAAGCTAACGCTTCACTCTCCATCTCAGAAAATTGCCTCTAATATTCTGCAGCTAGAAAGGAGGCAAATAAGGCAAGTAACAGGGCTCTTAACAGGACATTGTTCTTTGAGGAAGCACCTGAAGCGCATGGGTCTCTTCAATGGGGATCCGGTACGTAGGAAGTGTGGGCAGTCAGAAGAGACTGCAGATCACTTGCTGTTCGACTGCATGGAGCTGGAAGAGGCTAGAGAGAGGGCCCTCGGAGGACTGCGGAGGGGCTCTTTCCTTCCTCAAGAGGAGCTAGTCTGCAGGTTGCAGAAGTTCATTGGGTTCCTAGACTTGGATGAGCTCTGAAACACATACGGGGAGCGCAAAAAGCCCTTGCGGCTGACGCGCCTTGGGATTAGGTCCGCCCCATCGAATGAAATGAATGATGTCAAAATGAGCATATTTGTTTTAAAAAATCCAAACAATAACAAACCTCTGTAAAATTATTCTAGTCATATGTTTTATTCAACCAATCAGCATAATCCTTACCATCTTGGTGGTGCTATCTGTGTTTCAGGGGCGGCGTTCTCACATCCCCATAAGGATGTCCCTACTTATTCGGTTCCGTATACATTGTTAGTGTTTTTGGTAAATTTATACACGTTGACCCCAACTTGTTGAGGGTCAAGCTGACAGCTGATTTATGTTTTGATTTTTTTAAATCTGGATAAAAAGCCAGAGTGAGAAAGATATTGTTGAGAGGCCATAGTTCATATTCTGTTCATATACCTTCATTAGGTGATTAGTAACTAATATTTGATCAAATCCCCCCCCCCCCCCCAATAGCAGTCAACCTAGATATTAAATCCCATGGCATTTTAATGGAACATAACTTTATAACAGGACTGGGGAAAACTGTTGTTGTAATGCAATAGACAAGGGTAAAACGATGTAAATGTCTCATTAGCGAGTAAAACGATGTAGGTACCCAATATTCAGCAATATGTCTCTAGCAAAGGAATCTAAAATAAATAAAGAGAAGGTAGGGGTCAAGACATGCAACACCCTCTATGCACCAGGTGTTCTTTTGCACCTATGACATCACCATTTACTAATACTGGTAATGATAATGATGATGTCATAGGTGCAAAAGAAAATGTGGTGCATAGAGAGTATTGCATGTTTTGACCCCTACCTTGTCTTTATTTATTTTAGATTCCTTGTCTCTAGCCTGATAACTAAAAAAACCTGGTGCATGTTACTCTTATAAAGACATCAGATGACAGCAGCCTGAATCAGAAGTGGTATTTTGAAACATCAAAGAAATTAAATATGTATTATCGAAACTAAGAAATCAACCTTCTTTTGTTTATTTTTCTCCGCTGTCCTGACTTTATAATGGGAGGAGAAATAGAGTTGTTTGAACATAATTAGCTGATCAGCTGACTTTCTGCCTTTACATATAAGGTCCAGTTCACACGAGCGTCAAAATGTGCTGCGTGCACGCTGCGTCCCCAATACACACAAACAACGTCTACGTGTGTACCGCTCCATTTGAGTACATGCACTGCTCAAATGCTGCTGCATAATAAAGCTGCGTCAACGCAGGCGCATGACGCTCGTGTGCACCGGGCCTTAATGTTTACAATTTGGGATTTATAAACAGATCATTCTTTGTTCATTGTTGTAGCTCTTGCTTTTGCACATTTTTTACTGTTTTTAAAACTAATTATATCTGGACTTAATGTGATTACATATAAATATGTGTATGTAATTAATGTCAGTTATTAATTTCAATATAATTTAATGAAGTACTTTATATTTTCCTGTAGGGGTTAATAGGTCTTCTGTTTCTTTTCACATTTTAAATGCATTACTCACTTATAAAACCAAATATTTTATTGATTAAACAAAAACAGAAATTGGAAACTTGCTAAGTAGGCCTACACAGGCCTGTTGCGCCGGGGGTATCTTTATTTTAAAAACGGTTCTCTAGATAATTGGTCCAGATAATCCGCAGTCTGTATATTGCAGATCAGTGAGATTCTGCTGTATGTAATTATAAGTAGTATCAGTTGATGAACAATTTAATTTTTGTTTATTAAAGGAAACTGCAATATCGCCCTGATACTATTAAATCTTAGTGTTTGAAAATAAACTGTTATTTCTAATTTTGGTCTTGACGTTCCTATTCAATTGTGTATTCTGCAGGACGAATGATCTCACAACAAACTTCTATTTTACAAATATATCTGCTGTGGATGTTGAAATGGAATTTGCTTTTATGAACAACAGTTCTGGCTCAGACGATGCTTTTGGGTTCAAACCAAATCAACTTCATATCTCAGTAAGTTTCTTTGATGTTTGCATGCTTTCATCGATAGTACTAAAAAAATTCAACTAACCAGTGCCCAAGTATTGGTTGATCCCTCTTAGTGAAGGTACCTATTATATTTTATCAGTAAAAGGAATAAGTATAAACTGTATATACAAGTTAGATTGAATTCCTTTAAGAATAGCATGGGCAACATTTTTAGATTATTTGTCTGTAATCGGTAAAGTACCAGTGATTTAAAACATGAAATTATTTGTGTTTTTAAGTTTCTTTTTTCTAACAGTTCTCATGGAAAAAATTATAAAATAAAAATTAACTCAATTTTTACTTTTTTGGGATTTCATAAAGCCACATCCACACTGGACGAACTTGTTCGGTGAAGACAAAAATCAAATAACATTCCTCACAAACAATTATTGGACGTTTGATTTACGTTCTATAAAAACACAACAAAACTTTGGCAGAGCACTGTTCGGCCAATGAGGACGTGGCTTTAAACACTAATTCCAGTTATATAATAGAAATATTTTGCACATCCTAATGTATGTAAATATGTACAGGGGTATAACTTGAGCAATGGTTTGGTATCCGGAGGCTTCAAAATAAAAGTTGCAATGGTCCTAGGTTTGTAAAAGTAGGCCACTCAAGCAACTTATATTATTTTTGTAACAAACTAAAATTTAGCCTCTGAGCTTACTTGCAAAAGGCTGTATTGACCCTACTCCAATTTGCAACCCAATACCTTTGATTTCAATGTTGTATTATTAATTGTTCGTAGTGTTATCAACATTGCTGTTAAATTTTGTGTGTGACAGTTCTAGTTATTTTGGACCAAATGTTTCCAGTTTTTGTTTTGTCTTTTTTCAGCCCGGAGAGACAAAAGCCCTTGAGGTGTTCGCTTGTCCAACTGTGGTTGGTAAATACACTCAAACTTTGGTATATTCAATTTTGAACAATGCCAGACCAGGTTTTATCAAGGTAAAATACTTATCAGATGTTCTTGTGACGGGCCAAAAAACCCCTGGACTGTTTAAATACTATTAGCATTGACTTTGTACACTATGTGAGTAGACTTCTCATAGCATAGGCATGTGTGAAGCATATTGACGGTGGTGCGATCTCATGCGGCGTCCATCGAATTACACGTAACATATGATAGATAATTCAGTAATACCACTCTTCTAAACCAAGGATGAAACATTTTGTAACTATATATACATCGTATGGCTGTCATAACCAGCTACCATCTTAAAAATAATAACAATGAAATAAATAAAAGATGTTCTGCAGTGCATAGCACCTGCGTCAATACATTTCAAATAAAACTAAGATAAACATTAATGATCTCTCTATAAAGCTAAATCCAGGGAGACAAGCCATTGCAGCCCAGCTTCACTTGCACAATGAAGGCCCATCAGCCCTTCCAGGAAAGCACTCAAAGGGCACTCATTGACTATGTGAGTCATAGTCTGGAACTCCGCTCCACAGCCGCATGACTGGTCTTCTGTCATGAAGGGACTCCCTTCTGGTCTTCTGGGGGGTGATGTTGTTCGCGTCCACAGCATTCCATTAAAGTTGCACGTACTCCCCGGGTGGTGCTAAACGAACAACAATTTTTGGCAGCTGAACTATCGCGCAAGTGATCTCTCAGCTATGCCAGCTGCCAGACCAAATCCAAACGGCCCTATCCAGGGCCACTTTAGAAATATAGGCTCAGTTTTAAATATTTGTCATTTTATAACTGAAAGTTATGTTTATGTTTTGGTAAAATGTTTTGGCAGCACTGTAAATTCAGCTGAATAATAACAACATCGATGGCAGCGACTCTGGTGCGGCGTCCACCGAACTTCCAAATTTTTTGCCTCAAACTAAATGCATTGGATGAGAGGTCTATTCACGTTAGTGTACATAGTCAATGCTATTAGTCCATGAGGTGTCTACACCCACCCTATCATGAGCCTTTTTACCGTTACTAAATTTAATCTGTTTATTAATGATTCCGTCAGCTAGACTTGATACATGACCTGGCCAACGTCCCAGATATGCGCAGCAACGCGTGGATAGAATGCGCTGACAAAGATCATTCCTATTCAATTGCAAACCAAGCCAACTGCGCAACAAGTTCCAGTAATGTTGATTTTAGCCACTTGGGGCAGCACTGGACGGTGTCGGTGGGCGTGTGAGAAGTTTCCCCCTTCCTACCTTCCAAGAAGGGAGAGGTGGTTCGACAGTCCGGGAGCAGTTTCGAGTTTGGGTTAGAGTTAAATAATGTAAATTTAGAAGGTAAGGTGATGGCAGCACCAATCGATCTTGAAACTACTCCTGGGCTGTTGAACCACCTCTCCCTTCTATGAAGGTAGGAAGGGAGAAAACTGCTCACACGCCCACCGACACCGTCCAGTGCTGCCCCAAGCAGCTAAAATCAACATTACTGGAACTTGTTGCGCAGTTGGCTTGGTTTTCCATGCAATAGGAATGATCTTTGTCAGCGCATTCTAGCCACGCGTTGCTGCTCATATCTGGGACGTTGGCCAGGTCATATTTCAAGTCTAGCTGACGGAATCATTTCCTGGAACCGTAGTCCGCTGTTCTATTTGATGCCAAAGCGATTTTCAACATTTCCGACCCTATATTTTATTATTAATAAACGGATTAAATTTAGTGACGGTAAAAAGGCTCATGGTAGGGTGGGTGTAGACACATCATGGACTAATAGTATTTAAACTGTCCAGGGGTTTTTTGGCCCGTCACATTCTTACCTGTAGCCTTATAGGGAAAATTTTGTGTATTTACTCAATTGAAAAAATGTATATTTGTGCATAAACAACTGAATGTATAGCCTGGTTTACCTGGTACTGAGTACCATAGGGAGTGCCAGTTACAGATGCTGACGTTTTGTGCCATGCACGGTGAGAATTTAACACACGAGTTACTTAGTTCAGTCAAAATATGTTTGTGTCGGATGTAATTCCAGAGGAGCTGAATTTCACACAGTTAATAAACTTATGATGAGGTGTGCATTTCCCTGAAAGTCCCGGGAAAAACCTTACAGTTTTGTGGCAAAACCGACCAAAAATTTAAAACATGTACTGTATTTTGTTCTTTACAGTTTGAAGAGAATTATTTAAGTTTTACATTGTTACATTTTTTTGTAAGATATATTACAGATGTTTATGTAGTTGCCTGCCTTAACAGACCTTGGCCCAATCCCGTGAGGATCGTCAGTTAAGAGAGGGTCTATCGTAACTATAACTCAAACCATGAACAGAAAACATATACTTGGTTAAGCTAGGAGTTATTTATATACTGCAATGTTTATTAAGATGTCAGTTTTTAGTTTCTTAGTTTTTAGTTTTAAATAAAAACTGATATTGTAAAATTTTATGCGGTAGCAATAGATTTTACTTTTATATTTCAGATGTCCTGTGTTGGTGTGAAGCCGGACTTTGAGTTTGAGCCGAAGGAGATCCGGTTTGAGCGTGTGTTGCTTTATCGCAAGGAGTTCAGCGAGCTGACGCTAACTAACCGGTGCTACAAGCCTGTGGGCTGGCGGCTTGTGGACCTGCCCCTGCTCAGTAAACAAGTCTCTGTCAGGTACAGCAGACGCTCGATAGTCTTAACACCTTCTGTAATCCTATACTCCTCAGTTGCAAAATGTCTTCCGATTGTGAGACACCGTGAGACACCATTGTGTTCCATGTACACCGCTGAAGATCGCGCTGCCGTATATTGGTTTTAAACACGCATATGCTATGAGAGATATATTCACGTTAGTGTATAAAGTCAATGATACTACTATTCTGTTTACATTATAATACATTATAATCCTAGGCTTCAGAGTTACAAATAACTATGTTAAAAATGAAACTAACTAAACACAACGCCAAAGTAAGGTGCCTATATTTAGAAACTTAAAAGTAACTTTATTAACTTAAGTTACTTATGTAACTTAAGTTTATTGAAGAAACTTAGGTCATTCAAATTTTTTTAAATATGTTATTTTTATTAGAATATGTTATTGGATTTTTATGTTATTTTTAATAACTTTAAAGACTTAATTACTTGTAATTGGAAGTGGGGAATGGGTTGATTATACATCATAAGAGAAAACCAGGACCAGTTTGTGAAAAAAGCTAAAATTGTTGCTAGCTACTTTTTCCTTATAGCTGTACCGGTAGCTAGCTACTTTTAAAAAAATGTAGCTTTAGCTGTAGCTTGCTACTTTTAAAAAGTAGCATCCTCAAAACTGTCTTTCCTGTCAAAACTTGGGGTCCACATCAGTTTTTGAACCAATAGCATTAATTGAAAGCCATGGTAAAAGCAGTGTTATATGGTTCATAGGGTATTTTACGATTAGTTCTAATTTTGTTTTTAATTAATTTGTAGAGTACTGATAGTTTTAATTATGTCTTGTGTTAAAACAATAAACTCTCAATCAACTAAAAAAATCCAAGCATGTACTTAAACTGTTTGCGAAAGTGATAAATTATTCAGAGACATGATCGGGGAAACATTTACAATTTACCATAGTAAAACAACTTTGATGTGGATTTAATATCACCTGGAGATATATGTTTCAGCCAGCAGTCTGGAGTCATCCCAGCCATGCAGAGCACGAGTGTTTATATCAACTTTTCTGCGTCTTACGTCGAGGTTTCAAATCACATCATCTTTATTGAGGTACTGTATTCAACAAAAAATAAATGAATAACGATTGTCTGTGACCATATGAAACACAGATATTTCTATCATTATTATTCATAGTTTTTCATTTGGTTTTGCAAATAAATCGGAATACGTAGGAAGCCCCAAGTTAACTGCGGAGAGTGCTTACAGGATTATGCTTTTCGAGTTTTTAAACAGAACTATCGCCTCTAAACAAATTATTAAAGGACTTAATCGAATGAAGCATGCCTTCCATTAATGGGAATAATGTCCATGAACTATTATTTTATTGCACAGGTTTTTGATGACCAATTCCGTGGCGAACCGTTCTTCTCAGAGCCGATTCCGGTGGTCCTTGAATCAGTCGATGTCCTTGTGGACGTCATGTTCCCGCAGGGCTGTGAAGACTCCGAGCTGAAATTCAAATCTGTCAAAGTTGGAGAACCAGAATCGCAGACTGTGGTGTTGAAAAATAAAGGAAAATATGATGTGACATTCTCGTAAGTTTGACAATGTCAGTTCCCTTGTGTATAATGTGTTAATTATGATTTTTATCCTTTTTGTTGAATGATTTGTATATGCGCTTTTAAAATAAAAATCTAGACAATGAGAAAAATATTTTAATATATTTGGGTATATTTTACTCTCTGCCGGTAGCTTATCATAAACAAAAAGAAATAAAAAATGCAATTTTTTACTTAATGGTTTTTTGTAGTGGGCAAAATGTTTACAGAAGTAATTGAAACTGAGTTCAAGGTCCTTCAGTAGATTTTAGCAAAATCAAAGATCAACATACTAGCTACCGCTAATTGAACGTCACCAAGCCGCTCATGTTCGTCTCTCTCTCTCTCTCTCTCTCTCTCTCTCTCTCTCTCTCTCTCTCTCTCTCTCTCTCTCTACTGCCCCATGCGTGTGGCACACAGAGTGCCCTACCAGCCAACTTAGAACCACAGGTAGCCCACACTCTCCTGATGTAACAACGTATACTCAACTGTGATGTCACTTATTGAGCATTTGATATTTTGATTAGGTTTCAAAACTACATACTTTTGACAATTGATTTAAGGTTTGAACAGTAACATTGTACAGTAACACATGTCGTTTATTTTATCTTGTTTTGTTTTGTTTTTTAGAATTAAATTTAATGATGACTTGAAGCTCAATTTTAAACCAGAGCAAATTTTTACTTTCACACCTAAAACTGGAACTCTACCCAAATTGGAAAAAATGGTTCCTGTGAAGGTTTGTGTCTTTCAATTTAAATTTTGTGTATAAATCTTATGAACCCTAACTATAAAGTGATGACATATTTTATTGTAGTTAAAAAATCCAGAATATTTTGACAAAATTTGGTAAATTATTTTTTTATCTACACTTTTACACTAAGAATCATATTTCCTATAGGGTTGTTTTATCTACAGTTGACGGTATTTTTATGACCGTTAGGTTTAGATTTAGTTCGTTCACCGTGAATGTTAAAAAATTAATCAAATTTTGAAATTTTTGCAATATTTAGCATTGAGAAATGTGTTTTTGGTTTAAAATTATTTTGATATGATATCAATTTGTTATTTATTTAAAATGTTTTATAATTTTATGATCATGCTTATTCAATTTCACATTAGATTGTTATGTATTAGGAGTAATTTCATTGCAGCAAGAAATTCAGGTCATACTGCAATTGATTTTGAATTTTCCAAAATGAGGCTAAGTGACTTTAATTTTATCAAGTCATAGATTGATTATTTGAAATAAAGTGAACAAGACCAAGATCAGTGTTGCTCTTGGAAAAAACTGCTGCACTAAAACACCTCGTAGTCCTAGTAAGGATCACTTGGCTTATTCAATGCAAGGGATGAAATTAGGAACCAATTAATTTGATTACACTGTTAGAATATAATTTACAAAATTGAAATCCACACAGTGCCGATACATTTAATATGACACTGTTGCTGACATTTACCGGGTGGTCTGGTGATTTTTCAGATCACTTGCATGTGCACAAAGCCTGTTCACCTCAACAAAGTGGCAGTGTTCAAGGTTTGGTTGGTAGACACTGGTCCGGGTGCGCAACCCGTCGCTGCCATTCCCATCAACGTCACCATCGAGGCGTTCTCATCCAAGTAATTAGTTAGCTCTGTTTTATTACATTACACTATTGTATGTATTACTAAATTTACTTTTACTTAGCTCCTGTATTGTTATTCCTTGTTCAAAATAAATGTGCGATCGGAAGGCAGAATTTTATTTCGCACCACGAGGAAAATTACCACAACATCTTCCTGGTTTCCCCTGCTTCCTTCACAATCAGATGTCAATTTAATTTTGCCCTTGAAATTCAGAGTAGATAACAAGTGCTGATGATCGTTTTACTTACCCTGGTTGTAATTGCAAATGCTTCTTTTTACATTGCAAACGTAAAAATAAAAATATTTGTTTACGAAAAAGCAAAACATTGGTATAAAGTGACACAAGGCATTAAACAGCTGTAATAATTCCCAGTGCTTGTGATTGGTTGGATTCTTGGCAGGGGGAGGAACGGGAAAAATGGGGAACTGAAATCTGTGTTTCGACTGCATATTTATTTTGAACAGGGAATAATACTAGTCAGCAATAGGCCACCATTTCTTATAGCTCCTTGTAAAATGGTTGTATGTTAATACAAATCAAATAAACAAATTGCATTGTCTATAATTTAAGTTTATGTTGGCTAGGTGTTTAGGTGTAATTTGTTTAGCTTTTTCACAAGTAATCAACTGACTCAGTGTCCTCAGTTCTACCAGATACACTTGAATCTCCCACTTAACTAGCCATCGTCCACCACGTTCGTCAATATCCTAGGGCAGAGCCAAGAGCTGGGGACGTGGGGCAAAACCTTTTGGGACCCCGCGCTGAGGAACATCTATGGAGGTTTCCTCAGCAGTGAATTAGCATCACTTTGATTGGTTGGGCTTTGCCAAAATTTGTGTTGATGTTTTTTGCGTATTGTTAAATGTTTGCTCATATTTGATTTTTAAGTACTTATGATGTTAGTATTGTTGTACTGTGTTCCTGTTTCAGATACAAAGTGACCCCAGAATCGGAACTAAACTTTAGTTCAATGCTGGTGGGAACCAAGAAGGTGGAGCACATTGTGATTGAAAATATTGGAAAGTTTGAATTTATGTTTCAAATACTCCCTTTGGAACAAGCTGGAATGGAAAAGTTTGAGGTGATGTATTTAAAACAGGCCCGTCACCTCAATGACAACAATTAACAATTAACCACTCTGAATGAGTTGTGCATGCAACACCAAAACTAGAGAATGAATTTATTTCTAAATCGAGTAACATTTGGATTTCAGCCGTTATGATGAACTTGCCTGCCAATGTTAGTATAGGAGAACAATGGCATATAATTAAACTTATGAACTCAATTCAGTTATTGACAAAATAATGTTACATGTGCAGCTTACAGTAGTAACCAGTTAGTTACCATTAATAACAAAAGAATCAAAACTACACTATGGAATCACACTTCAAATACATGGTACGAAGTGCTGCAAGTGTATGGTTCACCAAGAGCTGTGATTACTAGGAATTGTGTTATGGTTTCCTTATTATTTTATATTTTTGTTTTTTAATTAATTTACATAAATTAATGCAATACAATACATATTACTATATGAGTGAAAAAAATCAGTGATCAGTGAAAAAGGTGTGTTTGATGTAAAAGCCTTATGAGACGAAGTTCTGTCTTTGAAAAAATCCCTAGTAACATCTGCACAATTATACACATGAAGAAAGCTAAAAAATTTGCATTTAACCTTTAAACCAAAGTACATAAAAGGGGGCTTTGGACCTGATTTTTTCCAACGCACATGTCCAACATTTGTTCAATAAAAGGCAGATTTGTGCCGTACTTAGATTTAATTAGTCAATGATAGTACCGAACATCTATAAAGTTAAAGTTTTTAGTGCTGACAAATATCTAAAGTTTTCAACAATATCTCTCAAAACGTGGACTGTTGATTTTGTTTAGAACTGTTGTGCTTCAACTTCACTGTCAGGCTCATACACTGTGACTCATGCTAATAGATCACCTCTATAAATAAATTGGCCAAAAAATCTATATATTTAAAACAGTAAGGTCAAAAACACCTTTGGCCAGTTCGTCTGTGACTTCTACTGGGTTGATTTTACATGCGGGTTGCACCAAAACAAACATTTTTGGTCATATTATTACCAAGTTTTATTTGTATTTCGAAAATATTTACGTTAAATTGACCAAAAATTAAAAAGAAACTTTTCTTATGGAGATTTAACATGGGGAAACAAGTAAACTTTTTCAATCCTATGAAGAGTTTGTCTGAGACTTCCACTGGACCGATTTACATGCAGTTTGTATCAAATGGAAGCTAAACTTTTCTATATTAGCAGGTTTTATTCACTTTAACGTTACCTTCCCTCCTAATATTACCAAAATCAAATTTTAAAAACACATTGAATTTATTTTACAATCTTTCAATCACCTGATTGTAACACACAAGGTATTTGTCTAAATACAGTAGAAGAACAAATGCTCATGAAGGATTTTTGTTATTATGGCCACTAACTAAAAACGTATATAATAATCTTTTATTGTTTTAATGGAAAGAAAAGGTAATATAGTGTTATACTATTTAAACTACTCAATTTTATAGTCGGTGGAGTAAAAAATAAAATTGTTATTGTTAAATTGTTTAAATTTACTTAATTATGTAAAGCAGCTGATTAATTGGAAGTAAATAGCAATTTAAAATACCCCCGTCGCAGCAGACCTGCGTACTCAGCGAATTTCCAATGGAATTTTGGTATATTTTCTATTTCCCCATAAAATCCATGGGGATGAGAGTATGTAGGATTGCCGCCATAATATGGGTTTAGTTGGTAAATATAAGTTAAATAAAACCTAGTGATTGTACATACCAAATTTTATAAGGTTATGTTGTTCTGTTTATTTTCCCCATAAACCCCATGGGAGTGAGTATGTAGGTTTGCCGCCATATGGGTTTTGTGAGCAAGTATAAGTTAAACCTTATCTAGATAATGTACATACCAAATTTGATTAAGTTATGTCAATAAATAAGCAAGATATAGGCTTTTCTTGATTTCCCATAAGAATAACATGGAAAACACATTTTTTTATTTTCCCCGTAACCAGTTATGCTAAGATAAAAATTCAAAATACCAAATTGTTTGTTTTTTTAAGCTCTTTTAAATGGTTTCAGTTAGATGAATTCTAAAAATTAAGGTCAAAAAATGCCAAAAACCCATTTTTAACCCTTTTGAAACCCCATAAAACCCCGTTCCAATGGTCCGATCATTCTGGTTCGTGAACTCAACCTAGTAGATGCTGGCTTACACCCCTGTACCAAATTTCATCAAAATCGGAGGTTCCGTTCAAAAGTTATCGTGTTCACGGACACATAGAGATATATATATATATATATATATATATATATATATATATATATATATATATATATATATATATATATATATCAATTTGAACGAACAGTGTTTTTGGCTTCTAGGGACCTCAAAACGAAAAAGTATCATGGTCCTGGGCTTAGGTCTTACCGTGACTACTACCGTAATAGCGTATTCCCTATAGGGAAATTCGCTAAAAGTTACTTACACCCTATACATGTTTCACACCTTCAACCTAGCACTCCACTCACCAGGACTGGACCTACCCGTTGAGTGTCGACGGGCAACGACTCGTTTAAATTAAGACATAAGATAGATATTGCATAGCCTTCTGATGGATTTCATAATCAATAATTTTGTTGCTTTCTAGGAATCCCAGCAGCCTGGAAGTGACACAAAATTAAAGAGTAAAGCTACACAAGGCAGTGGACGAAGCTCCCTGAAAACAGGGAAAGAAAAGCCAACCGTTAAAGGAAAAGAAAAGTATGTAAAATCAAACGTCACCTATTTTAAAATTTTATAATTTTAAAAACTTGTTTTTAAGTAAATTTTGGATTAGCCAGTAATTACATTATCATACTTTTAAAAGTTTTCTTTGTCTTGTATTGAAAACGTGGGGCAAAATTTGCTTTACAGAAAAGAAGACCCAAGGTTGACCGTCGGTGCATTCACGCTGTCACATGCTGGTGGCACGTTGCTCCCAGGGGAATCTTTCAAAATAGACGTTGAATGCTATGTCCCCTCCCAGGATACATATTTTGAGGTATGTCGAGGTCGAGGTATAGTAAGTCATATAATATGTCTGAGATTCTCTTGTTAGTAGTAGTTATCAACAAGTTTTATCATTATGTAAAATTAGCTAACTAACTCTCTTGAAAGTGTCTGTTGATTTTACAGTTGACTCGTGATAATCCAACAGTCATGGGTGAGAGGGTGTTGGATTACCAAAGGTTAGATTTATTGTGCTGAAATCGATCTGAGCTGATCGTTACATGTATGGGAGGACTTTAAGCATTAAAACTTCGTTAATGTCAGGTTCACGCTCCTCGCACCAGCGCATATGAAAGTGTTTGCAGCCAACCACAGTTACGACACTTAATTTTTTTTAAGAGGTTGGCAGGTCTCTTTTTGCCTTACTTTGCTTTGGCCACATAGACTGTTGATCTGTGCGTGGATTGTATGAGACAAAGTAAGGGGATGAGCCACTATAGTAAGGGTGAAAGGTACTGATCAAATTCACTGGCAGAATGCGGATTCGAATACACGACAAACCCGTCCTATCATATTACGGTGTCCGCTACATGGGGAAACCGAACTTACCAGTAAAAATTATATCGGTGGCGTAGAGTGCTAGTGATGGTTCGTGAACTCGCATTGTCATTGGCTGCAGAGTTAACTCAGAAGCTATTCACAACACACGCTAGTGAACTATCACTTGCACTCAAAGCCACCGGTTTGCGCAATACTGGTATGTCTGGTTATTTCGGCGGACACATGAAGTGAAAGAGTGTCATGACTGTCTCCCATTTACCTAAATATTAGACTGTGAGCAGACAACTTTGTTACAACTGACCATGTATTTTAGCTCCAAGGTCTCCTCAATTGTGTCACCTTGTACAGTTGATGTGAATTTCTGTTCTGACTCTTCATCTGCTTGGTCAGCAATTAGGTTGTCGTCGAAGATACATCTTCGAAGACTGCCAAGGATTATTTGAGATGTTAATATTATCACAGATTGTAATTTAGTCATTCACAACTTTGTTGTTATCTTGGGGGTTTTCATTACCGCTGTCTTTCTCTTTGAGAATTGGATTTTCCAGCCAAATATGTTTCTAAGGTTTTATTAGATTTACTAATTTGGCGTGAGATGCGGCGTCAGACTAACAAGCCTGTACTATTGTGAGCATGCGGACTATTGCAAGTCAGCTGTATTATTTATTATTTATTATTAAACGCAGCCGAAATGTTTATTTTTTGGCAATTTATAGGCAGTGTTAATTCCCTTGATATCACATGACAAAAATAAATTTATCAATATAAAATATTAAGACATTTATGTCTAAAATTAATTCCAAAACTATGTATCACATCAACAGGGTAGCGTCAGCATCTTAGCAAGTGATTAAATGATTAACACATGGTTATGTTATGGTCAATGAATAGTCATTTGTTCCCTCTTTCAACAATACAATATTGCAATCGATTTCATCACATGCCATAATATTAGGCTTATAAATCATTTGAGTGCAAGACAAAATGGAAGGCTACAAATACAAGAAAACATTGAACCTACAGTATAATGGGTTTAACAGTGGTAACTACAATATAAAATTTGAAAAAAGATAACAATGACTACAATAAAAGTGGGCTCAATATAAAAAAGGAACATACCCATCATAATACATCATTATTATAACAACTAGTGGAGTGTAGGGGCAAATGCCCCTAAAAATCAAAATGTTGATGTCTCCAAAAATAAGTTTCAATTTATCTCCTCCTTGCAGCGTCAGGCCTACTGTATTTTTCTCAAACTGTAGTGTGGATTTACACGTTTGGGGTTTCTAATCAAATATTTCCTAATCTTGACGAAACGTTTTGGCTGTATCAAATCAGTAATTTACTAATAATTTCAACTGTATTAAAGTACAGTAATCTATTTTGTGGGGAAAAAAAAATTATTGCACTATTATAATACTATACGCGGTGAAAATAGTTTTAACCATAAACATGTTCATGATGAGTTTGTAACTCAAACAAATAAAATAGTTCAATACAATATATGCCCACTAATATTGTACACTCCTTCACCCTGGACCCCTGTGCCCCCCATCCCCCCACACTCGCCATGAACCCATGCCTCTCCGTGCTCCTCTTCACCTCTCCTGACCCTTGTTTTCTGTACCCCCTCATGCCCCTGTGCCCCTCATTCTCTCTTTCCCACATGCCCGCAGTTCTTCCCCTTGGCCCCCGTGCCATCTATGCTCCTCACTCCTCCAGAATGCCCCCCATGCTTAACTAATTTCCGTGCCACCTGACGTCTCTAGTAGGCCCCACCTCTTGAGCCCCCATTCCCATGCACCCATACCCCATGCCCCATGCCCACCATTCCTCCTCATGCAACCTATATCCCCATTCCTCCCTAACCCCAGTGCCCCGACAACTCTCGTACCCCCATGTCCCCGCACCCAGGACACTCCCGTGCCCAAATGCGCACCGTTCTTCCCAATGGTCACCATGCCCTCTATATCCCAAAGCCTCTCCAGTTTCCCCATATCTATCTGCCCCCCATGCCTCGTGCCACCAACGTCCCTAGTACCCATTATGTCTTCCCATTCCCGCTCCGCCACATGCCCCCGAGCTTCCTATGTTTCCGTACTCCCATGCCCAACGTTGCTTCTCGTAGCAACCGTGGCCCACATGCCCATCTACCCTTTTTGCTACCGACGCCCCTAATGCTCCTTGTGCCTCATCACCCCCGCAGCCAGTTGCCCCAGTGCATCCCCATGCCTCCCAGAGTGCCCCTTATGCCCCACACCCCCGTACCCTCCATGTTTTTGTACCCTCATGCTCGCCGTTCCTCCCTGTGCCCCTATGTTGGCCATTCCTCCACCGAGCCCCTCATGCCCCCCTGTCTCCAGTGCCACCGATACCCCTCGTGCCCTTCGTGCCCCCATATCCCCGAACTCCCCGTGGTCCCGTGCTGCCATCCCTGCCGTCTCTCCCCGTTCTTCCGGGCCCTCCTGTGCCCCCCGCCGTTTCCCCTATTTCCCCCATGTCTCCCCCGTGCCCCCATGACCCCTTACTCTCCGTGCCACCAACGTCCCTCGTACTTTGATTTTAGTCTATTTTGTCTGTTCATCAATGAAGTAGAACACTGATTGATATATTGTTAGTTTTCACACACTATAATTTACATTAAAAACTCCCTGTCTTTATGGATTAACGGGCGTTTATTGTTTCTCTACGACTTACGTAAGAAAAAAGCATCTTTATGTACCTACTCAAAGAAAACCTACACAAACCTACGTAAAGAAAAAAGCAGAGAATGGATAAAACTAAAACTAAATATTCCTCATACGGAGATTATCCAATGTTAGTAGTTATAATGATTCAGTCAAAAATAAACAACACTCAACAAAACAATTCAACTCTTCAACTTATCTATTAATAGCCAATATAAAGCAGTAGCCTAACTTTATAACTACACGACATTCACTGAGTAAAAACAATTAACCATTATACCAACCATGCCACATCTAAGAAAATTTTAACTTATTAAAAAAAAGTGTTTGCTGAATATACCAATTGTTCTATTTCAATGGCATAGATGGTGTCATGAAGATGAAATCTGTGGATCCGTTAATCGTTCATGACTATTAGTGTTCTCCTTTTTTATAGTGCATTTCCAATTTTTAAAGTTATAAGTATGCGGTTATCTTAACTCAAAATATCTGCTCAACCAGCTGATTTTATGATAAAACACTGGAACATCTGCTTAATCAATCACACGTGTAGATCTAAAAATCTTCTTCCCATTAGATTAACATTGGAACTTCAAGGTCCAATGGGGCGAAGCTCAGGTAACTTTTGATGATTCTGGTATTTTTCCTTGCGTCCTTGGCCCTCAAGCTTTAAAATGAGCCATCATACGTTACCCTACCTTTTTTCAAACTCGAGATATTTCGTGGGGAACGATTCGCTTACGGATAGATATTGTGAGCCATTAATATAAGTTGTTATTATAAGAGTAATTCAAAGCGTTTTACTAAGTTGGTGAATTAATGGACTTATTTGGTTGAAACTTCAAGACTTTTAAATGTCTAATGTGAAAAATCAATAAATAAATTTATTTTTCTACAGGAAGTTGTTGTAAAAATCATGGAATTTGCCTGGATCAAGAAGAAGGGTCACCATCTCAAGTTAAAAGCCATTTCCTATCTTCCCTTCATTAATTTTGAAAACGTGCACAATATTTTTCAAGAGGCTCGTAAATCAATTATGGATGGAGGTTTGCAAGTTGAAGTAAGATTGCAATAATACTATTAATATAAGTAGGTAGCTGTAAATTTTTTGCTGGTCAATCAGCTATGAGATAATGCTTTAACAAATAGCCGTTACAGTAGGTTAAAAAATTTATCTTCAAAAATTTGTTTGCAATTTTTACTATGAGTGTACACCTGAAGAACGTCTTGAGTCACATGCTACTTGATGTGAGCCATTGATATTTTTAAATGAATTTATTTTACATTTGAGTCTCACCTCCAGTAGAGAATACTGGAGTAAAAAATATATATTAGCATCTAGCGTGTCTACACATTGTAGATAGTCGCTGAATTCAACACAATATAACAATATTGATTTGATAATTGATAGATTATTCATTAAGATGATCAATTTATAGCACTTAAAAACAGTTTTTTTTTTCAATTAGTATAAAATACTAAATGTAGAGGCAAGCAAGTATTGATAACATATTTTCAAATATGAAATCTGTGTCAAGTACAGCAGAAACTTTAGTGGTAAGTTCGGGTGCGCCTGACCATGAAGCAATATTGTTATCTTTAGCTGATCTCAAACCCACTATAGTAGCTTCCAGTAAGCCTAATGTATCATTTAAAAGAATTTTCAATGAAACTAATTTAGATTATTTTAGATGTAGTCTCATAGAATTACCATGGCTATTCCTACCACATTTAGATGTAAATACTAATTACAATAGTTTTTTTTTAGAATATATTGTACAGCTTTTCAATCAAGCTTTCCCTCTTAAGCCTTCTAAGTCTAGGACTCAAAATCTTAAACAAAAAAACTGGATTCTTCTGGAATCACAACATCCGCTGAGAAGAAGCGACTTTTACATGCAGAATCAAAATGGAATAAGTCAAAAAGTTTTCAAGACTATTTTAAAAAATATAGAAAAATATTTAGAAGTACTCTCAATCTTGCAAAAAGGAAATACAATGAAAGTTATATAATTAAATCTTCAAACAAAATCACAGCAACTTGGAAGGTTATAGATAGAGAGCTTGGTTTTCATAAAAAAGAAAGAGATATACCGTTTCCAGTAGAAAATAATTCTTTGAAAATACAATCTCTAGCAAATTTGTTTAATGATCATTTTTCACTAGCTCACAAAATAGTACAGTCATCTCCAGATGAAAAAGAAGCTCTCAATTTTTTAAACACGCATATCCAAATTTTAAAACCCCATGAAAGTGTTTTCAAGTTTTCTAAAATCAGTCTTACTGATGTAAAAAATATTGTTTTTTCTCTAAACAATACTAAAGCTGTAGGTTGGGATGAGTTACCATTGTTTGTAATTAAAAATGCAATAGATATAATTCAATGGCCACTTTGTAATATAATAAACCAGTCTCTGGAGCAAGGCATTTTCCCAGATAAATTGAAATTTTCATAAATTTTACCATTATTTAAGAAGAAAGATGAAAGTAATTTAGAAAATTACCTTCCGATAGCTATTCTCTCAATTATATCTAAAATATTTGAAAAAACAGTAGAACGCCAACTGCGACAATTCTTAGAAGTAAACAATATTTTTAATAACTCTCAGTTTGGTTTTAGAACTGGATTAAATGCACAATTATCAATGTCAAATTTGGTGAATAGTATTGCGGAAGCTTTGGATGGGTCACAGAGGACTACAGGTGTTCTCTGTGACCTGTCCAGGGCATTTGAATGTGTTCACCATGACATATTAATCAATCAATTGGAAAAATGTGGAATAAAAAATGTTGAGCTAAATTGGTTTTCTTCTTTTTTAAGTGGTAGATATCAGAGGACAAAAATTACTAAATATGGACTAAAAACAAATTCTTTATGGAATAAAGTCGAAGTTGGGGTGCCCCAGGGCTCAATTTTGGGTTCTCAACAGGTGTTCTCTGTGACCTGTCCAGGGCATTTGAATGTGTTCACCATGACATATTAATCAATCAATTGGAAAAATGTGGAATAAAAAATGTTGAGCTAAATTGGTTTTCTTCCTTTTTAAGTGGTAGATATCAGAGGACAAAAATTACTAAATATGGACTAAAAACAAATTCTTTATGGAATAAAGTCGAAGTTGGGGTGCCCCAGGGCTCAATTTTGGGCCCATGTCTATTCATAATTTATGTAAATGACCTACCTAGTGCCACAAGTATGGAAATGTTTCAGTTTGCTGATGATACTGTGTTGCTTTGTAAGGAGCCCAATATTGTATCTTTACAGCACACAGTTGATAGAGAATTGTCATCTCTTTGCGACTGGTTTAGGGTAAATGGACTTTCCATGAACATGGACAAGACCCAGCTAATAAATTTTAAGGCAGATTATAAATATAGTCCTCAACAAATAACTCTTTCAAGCTCCAAGTCGATGTCTGAGGAGACAGTTAATTTCTTGGGTATTCTTGTAAACCAAAACCTTAACTGGCTTCCTCACATCAACAAACTAAGTAAAAAACTATCTTCAGCTGTTTTTTCTCTTCGGGTGATGGCTCAAGTGACAGATTTGAAAACTCAATTAACCGTTTATCATTCCTACTTTTCATCTTTAATGTCATATGGTATTCTCGTGTGGGGTAACTCCAGTCATTCTAAAAAAATCTTCAAAATTCAAAAGAAAGCCATTCGAGTAATTGCTAAAATAACCAAAACAACTTCTTGTAGACAGTATTTAAAGACTTTCAAATTTTAACTCTTTATGACCAATACCTATTGGAAATAGCATTTTGGGTTAAGAGAAACTTGACCATGTTCATGGAAAGTCAAACTAAACACGTATATAATACTAGAAGTAAGGATACTATTAGGCCAGTAAGTCATCGACTTTTTTTATATGAAACCTCTCCTCAGTATATAGGTCCAAAAATTTTTAATAAACTACCAAAAGAACTTAAAGATATATCATCACCCATACAATTTAGAAAACATACAAAAAAATGGCTATTAACAAAGAACTTTTATTGTCTTGATGAGTATTTTAACTATTAACGTGGAATTGGGTCAGTTAGTTATTTATTATTATTTGTTTTTTTATTGGATAAATAACAAGTTTATATATATTTTTATTTAATATGCTTAGTTATAAGAATATTTTGACAACTGTCCTGTCATTGTTATGATGTTATGACATTCTGACAATAAATAAATAAATAAGTAAGTGGAGCTAACAAACTTGTTGTGAGGGAAAGTGAGCGTAGCAAATAAGCTCTTTTGAAGATGAGTGAGTGGAGCGAATGAGCTTGCTCATTATCAGTTAGCAAAGCTACGGGTAAAAGCTTACTTAGTACCTGGGGGCTGATCATTTGTTCAGTAAACTTAAACAATTCTTTGTAGCAGGAGTACCCAAAGGGGGGGGGGGGTTGATGTTGCGGTTTGTGCCACTGGACCAAAATTAAGGGGGATTTTTCTACTTTAGTGGGGAATTTTTAATTGGAGGGGGGGGGGAGAAAAGAGGGATTTTCTAGAGTTAATCATTTTACCATCACAAATAACAAACCAATTTTCTGTGCACTGTTGAGTAAAGACTCAGTAAAGTTATGGGGCAGTTCCAGTTAGCAAAATCAGAACAAAATCTTTGTGTTGCAGAAACGTGCAAATCGTAGTATGTTAAACTTGACACCCACCATTTCTTGTCAACCTTTCTTTAGGCAGCTAAATATTTTAACAGTCCCTTCACTTTTCAGTGCTTATACCATCTCAACCCCATAGCCATAATACTAGAAATAGGCATTTAAATCCCTCCGCTCAACCTATACTAGCAATTTTTTAGGAGAAACCTGATTACATTGGACTAAAACAATTCAAAATTCTACCTAGTAATTTGAAAAATCTGTGTAACAATTCAACCAATTTTAAGATTCATCTGAAAAAAATTTCTCATTGAAGAGAGTTTTTATTTTACTCTCTAACACAAAATAATTGTTAATGCTGCAACTCCGACTCTATATCATTATCTTCCCCAACGAGTCGCAAGACAAAAACATGACTGGTCCTATGCCTGAGAGGTGGGGTCCTAAAGGACGACGTGGGAGTAAGTAAGTAAGAATAAATGTCAAACTTACTTTTTCAGGGCGAGCCAAACATCGTGTACGACGAGGCGAGGAATGAGCTTTACTTCTCAAACGGCTGTGTGGGATCGCAGGAGGTGATGAACTTGCACCTGCACCTGTACAACAGCGGGCTGGTGCCGTGCGAAGCGGTCGCCGTCATCATCTCCGACAACCACCCGGCCGTGTTCCACGTCACCCCGGACAAGTTCACCATCATGTCACATTCTGAACTCATGGTCTCGCTGGCCTTCCGTCCTCTACAGATCGGAGTGAGTTGTGTAGGCAATATTAGATCAGACAGTAGATCAGTTAGTAGTTGGTATTAATATGGTTTTTGGCCAGACAAGAACAAAACTGATACATGTTTAACGTCAATGAGAAATAAATTGTTAAAATTTACTAAAACATCATAGAATTTTTAATTTCCTTGACTTTGACAAAGACTGAAGAAGGTTTTTGTGCATATTGATAAATTTAAATTACTGACTGAAATGGACACATTTAGTATGTGAAGCTGTTGCTTGGCTCCAAAGTTTTCTCTCAAACAAATCTCCATTTGTTAATATTTTGAATTTTCTTCATGCCGTTCTGGTTGGCTACCATGTGGTTCAAGGCAGTAATGTTGGGCCTCTTAATTTTGAAATACAATGTTTTTGGAAAATTTATGTTTGGCACTCTTATATTTCTGCCACTGAAATCTTGGACTGAGGTGCCAAGATAATGCCATTTAAGGCCGTCAATGACATTTGCACATTGTTACCTTGTACTAACTGCGAAGTGATTTAATTCCACCTGTCCTGTAGGTGTTCAGAGAAATATTGGAAGTGAAGGTGGAACTACACAGCCCACTGGAGCCCCAGGTGTTCACCACCAAGCTGATAGGAGAAGCTTTCCTCCCTCGGGTAAACATCATCATAATACTCTCTTTCCACATTTATAGATATCTCCACACATGTGCACTTTATATTTCAACTTTTGTATCAACGTTCAATATACTATTCAATTTAACTTGCGCCAACGCTTGCCTAAATGCATACACCTGTCTACACTTATGCCTCACATAGAACAAAGATGAAATGTAGTGAAATACTTTTTTTCCTCTAAAACTTATTGATGATTTTTTTGCTTTAACAGATCACAGTGACCTCCCCGCCCTCTCCTCACAAATTGGTGTTTCCACCAACACTGGTAGGGGACTCAAGTGAAGAAGCAATTACATTCTACAACAGTGGAAACATTAACTGTATGGTTAGTGAGCAATAAGATTATGTTCCTGGAATGTTTTGGAAGTGTTATAGTAATTAAGTTTTAATTGGTTATGTTTAGGAAATTTTTTTGTACATTTTTTCATGTTGTAGGGTTTACACTTAATAAAAATATGCCGTAATGAAATATAAATGTAATAATATTAAAATGTATTTATAGTGGCATTTTATTTTAAAGATGGATTCTCAATTAAAGAAGGAGAATGGTGAAAGTTGGATGTGTCTATCTCAACAAAGTTAAAAATTTTGGCCGGTTAAACTATTATGGTGTAAACAATAATTTTCATTCAGTTACTACTCTTCACAAATTTAAGATAGAGATAAAACCATTAAGACTGTTCTTCCTCTTTTTTCTCACTCTTTAAAATTAAGTATCACCATTTTATATTTAAAATGAGGGGATTTACCACTAAAATTCTAATACGTATATTCCTCAAAACCCCCGTTTTTGGGTTGAAAATTTTGACACATCAAAAGTTTCCTCTTTTGACCATTAAGACTTGCCCTGAAGATTATCTCACTATCTGCAGCTGTTAATTAAGTATCAGGGAGATGGACTTTTTTGGAAACGGACACTGGTTCCTGAATTCATCTTTCTCATTCCTTTGGTCGATGTTTTAGATGCTACATTGCGTCATCATTTTATGCAGAATCGCCATAGCGCAAAATACAATATTTGAGCATTGATCTTGTCTTTAACACCAGATATACGGTCTATCCGAAAAAATCGGATATCCAAAGAAAATTTAAGGATATCAATAAGTCTTTGGATCGGATTCGGATATGCAAATCTGATCCGAAACCAAACTGACTCTTCGGATATCCCCACACCTCTAATTAAAACCCAAAGCTCAAATCTATGTGACATGGTTTAGTGTTTAAAATAGTCATAAGTTTTACTGAATATATATTTTTTAATTGAGTATTTATTTTACATTTTTGTTCACAGGTAATTGTGGAAACTCTGGCAGACGAGAATGGTTCTCTTTCTTTTCACCCAGAAAATGACAAATTGTCATCAATCAAAGGTACTTTTCAATTTTTTTTTATAAAAAGTAACATGATCCTAAGCTTAGGTCTTACCAAGGCTACTACTGTAATAGTATATTCCTTATAGGGAAATTCACTAAAACCAAAGATTTTTTTAAACAACTTTTCAATTTGTACATGTTTTACAAGTTTTATTGTATTGCAGGTAATCTGCATCGAGTTCACTTGAAGAAAGGGGAAGAGTATAAAATAGTGGTGAGGTTCTCCGCTAAAAAATCAGGGGACGTGACGAGTGAGGTGAAACTAATGGTAACAAATAATCCGTATGAAGATCAGACAATCAAAATTGAGGGAATCGGATACATGAGGAACATCATCGTCGAAGGATTGCCTCTATCCAAGGATCAGGACTTAAGCCCGGAAAGGTTGGAAGTGTGAAATTTTTGCCGGTATGGTGTAAAGTTAATAGAATATAGTGCACATATGGTTCTAGGTACCATATGGTTTTTTTTAGGCAACCAGCAAGTTCTAACAACAGTAAACAATTTAAATACAACTCTGCAATGCAGCCCATTAGCGTGAATAATAAACCCTAAAATTCCAAATATCCCTTTACAAAGCTAAATCCAGCGCAACAAGCCATTGCTGGCCAGCCTTATGCAGGCCAAGCAACCCCTTGAGGAATCTGTGACTATGTGATCCATAGCTTTAGACTACTTATAGATCAAATTCTTGTATCAAATACTATACTGTATTAATAAATTAATTTTAGCCAACCCCAGCCAGGTACATACGAAGTTCAATCAAAATATGAACTCCACAAAGACTAGCGAAAGCGCATTTTGTTATTCATAGTAATAACAAAGTGGATTTTAAGAATGGGGTGTTTTTTAGTGTAGATTCATTTTCATTAATTTTTCAGCATTTTTTAGCATAAATATTCTGTTACGTTTATTTCTTTATAGTTCTGATCTGTTTTTTCAGATTAATTCAAATCCACCAGCTATCCATGAAGTACGAATTGAACTTGTTACCCTGCAGTGTCGGTGAATTTGCCAAGAAAGTCTTTGCACTGAAGAATCAAACACGAGAGACGTGGTATCGATTTCGGTGGGACGAGGTAGACTTGGTCACCATTTCACCCTCCGTTGGACATCTTCCTCCAAACTCCAGCAAAGAGTTGTTGGTTGTCTTCCAAGCCCATGAGCCTAAAGTGGCCATTAAAAATGTAAGTTTATAATTAGAGAAGAAACTGAGTTTTGACTACCACACCAGTAGGCCTAATCATTTCACACTTGGAATACACGAAGGATGTTCAGAAAGTAAATTTTTTTAATTACTAGTGATGGATAGGGTAGTGGTAGAAGTCTTGATAGCACTGGACTTTGGTAGATTGGGTCAGTAGGTTGGTATACGTTAGTATTTTGCATATTTCAGTTAGGTTGCTTTACGCTCTGTAATTAAAAATTTCAATAATCTTCACATATGTTAAAAGTGTTAAACTGACTTTCTGAACAACTCTTTTAGCATGATACCTTTTGTTTGCCATTAGAAATGAAAAACAAATGTCCACAACATTTAAAAAATATATTTTCACTTATACTGCAAAGAGTACAAATGGTAAATGTATGAAAAGGTGGAAAATGGCAAGCAGTTTTGACCGGAAGCACTGATCATCCTCATCAGGCCCAAAGAGAGCTTTTCAGATTAGTTTTCTCTCTTTGGGAGAAAACAGAGTCGATTGCCATTTTCCGTTTTTCATATTTTTACCGTCTGTATTCTTTGCAGTATAAGTGTAAATATATTTTTGAGTGTTATAGACTTTTGTTTTTCATTTCTAATCCCTTTAGATAATTCCTCTTCTTAGATGCAAATGTTTAGAATGTGTAGGGGCTTTGGATGGTGCAGCCCCCTTTCCCTTTTGACTCCCTACTCAGGACATTTAAAGCTATTTTTGAGAGATAATTAGATATTTATCAGATAAAATTGTATTTTAATAAAAATCTATATATATAATATGTGATGCCCTTTTTTTGTTAACACTACTCCTCCCTTATTTCTGGACCAATTTTAAAGTTTGAGGTGTCAAAAGAATGGCCTCAGTTCGTAGTTTTGCAATAAGGTTTTGGATTTTTGATATTTTAATTCTGGAGCCCACGGGAAGCCCTTAAAGTTCGTATTTTGTCCATAAGATTAACATGGGGAACAATTTGAATTGAAAACCAAAACAGCTGTTGATAGTAAAACAGATAAACACATGTTAAAAGCTAGCTGAATACTGAATAGAATCAATTGAACTGGTGCGGAATTAGAATATCAGCGCAATTCCATACTTTAATACAAAGGGTGTCTATTGTGTGGGACAAATTGTATGTTTTACCTTTTTCTCAAAATGTAGCAGAAATATTTTGCTTGAACTTTCTATTTATGAGTATTTGGGCCCAAAAATAAGTTTAGTAACTTAAATACAAAAAGATCCATTCTAATGATGCACAAATATAAGTTTGGAAATTGACATTTTTGACGTGGGTCTTAAGGGTTATCATCAGATTGCTATCAAAACATCAACGAAAGACAGCAAACACTATTGGTTTTCAAACTGCTGTGAACCACAAAAAGGGATAGTTGGTTGATGATGTACATTGATTATTACCGTAAACCGTAATGTGATACTATAACAAATTTAATGCAGAAAGCTAGACGCATATTAAAACACCTGTTTAAAAGAGAACATTAAAAAAATTTTTACGTCCAGTATAAATGATAAGTTTATTGCAAAAATGGTTTGTATGAGGAGGAATTTCAACCACAATATAAATGTCACATCAAACCAAAATGGACACATAAAAACTGTAGGTTTTCTTAATTTTTGTGGTTTCTTTATCAAAATTCTGTAATACCATGGGAAGTTAAGATAAAGAGGATTTAGTTTGTTACAAATAGTAATAGTGTAGGCTCTTTCACTATGTCGATGACTACCTCAAACAGTACTAGAACAGCCACCCCAGAACCGACGAGTAATGAAATATTCGATTTTCTTCTGTTGTCATTTACGTTTTGTGAAGAACCATCTAGATTAAACATCTGTGAATGTATTCTATATTTTACAGGAGCTTTTAGGCAGAGTCTCTAAGACAAATTGACATAAGAACCATCATGTAATCCTAGCTAATTTGGACCTAAAAGAACAACCACTAAATTTCAATACTATAACATTAGGAAGTTGGAGAATTAGTAATGAAGATCGATTGATGGCATATCAATATGGTGTAATCTGATTTTCACTACAATTTAATATTTTCATTCAAGGTAACTCTGTAAATTACTATGGAGCAAGGTTTGATCATCAGATACTCTGATAAATGCAGCGCATTGCGCTGCACGGGTCCCCTAGTAAATATTATTCTCTGTGGAAGTGTACAGTTTAATTAAGTCTTTCTGAACCATTTTTTCTGTTTGTTAACTGAAGTCAACTTCAAAATTATCATTGTGTTAAGTGACTATGACTTTATTTTAATAGCCTTAAAAAAATAAAGGGAGCAAAGATTCAATTTAATTTGAAAGTAATATTTTTTTTTACTTAGGTATTTATTTATATTTAGGTGAGTACTAAATATAAATAAATACCTAAGTACTACTAAGTACTTAGGTAATACTAAGTAATAAGTAATACTAAGTAATAAGTAATAATACTACTTTTGTATTATTTATATTTAGGTGGAATTTGGGTACTACTTATACTTTGGGTGTAGTGGTTAGCGTGCTGGACTTCGGGACCATGGCAGAAATGACGTGGGTTCGAATCCGCGTTCTGCCTGTGAACTTTTATCAGTACCAATCACCTTTGTACTGCAGCGGCTCACCCCCTTACTTTATCTAATACGATCCATGCACAGATCAATAGTCTCTGTGGACGGGGCAAAATAAGGCAAAAAGAGGTCCGCCAACCTCTTAAAAAAAAAAAAAAAAAAAATGAAATGTAAATGTGGCATGTTGAATTTACTAAAATTATTATTTACTAGCTGAGTAGTTGATTGGTTATAGTGGTAATAATTGTTGGATGTTAGATTGTAACAAGACTTTGGTTTAAAAGACCGTTCCCCGTCAAAACGTTAACCCTGAGAGATCGCAAAGCTAACAAAATGACCAGTTCGGCACTTTTTTGCATTAAAATAGTATTTATTGGGTGCCGGCAGGGTCATTCATAACTGTACTTCACACACCTTATTCCAGGAATGCTGTGACCTACTTTCCGTCTTCCCCCACCCCCTCCTTTCAGTCCAGTGGTAGCTTTTGTCGAGTACTGGTCGAATCGACACTGTGCATCAATGCTAGGCTAACACTGACTACTTTCAGTTATAAAGTAAATTATGTCTTTTTATTTTGTATTATAAAGTTTTTTATCATATGTATTCACAGTTTATAGATACACAAAAGTTTCAGCGTTATTACTGATTTGTTAAAGAATCAGTTTGGAAAATTATAACACTACATTGTTTATGTTTTAATTGAAACTATCCATTTTATGTTTTATCATTCTAAGCATATTTGAAAGGTCAGATATATTAAATATATTAAATTTTTTTTACAATTTTATGTAATTAAAATTTAACTGGAATAAGGTTGTTTTATTATACCCGGTTAGAATGACCATTTGCGTCTAATTTTGTAAACCTCTTTTCATCAGACTCAAAATTATGACAGTAATTAATTTATATATTTATCAAATTCTGCAATATACTAAAATGAACTTACATGAATTCAATTTTAGACAAGATTTTCATTCCTACAATACAAGATGTAAACTTCAATTAGATATACCGGCTCACAGACTAAAAAAAAGTAGTATCAGTCATAAAATGAATTGCATACGTTTTTTTAATAAATCTATAATATATACAGCCCCATGTGTAACTGACTCACTCACTGATGATAGTAATGTCCTGAAGCGACCGTTAAAGCTAGAGACTTGAAATTTGGCATGGACATTCTTTGAGATGTTTCAATTTAGGGAAAATCATAAAACTACAACTTTTTTACTTTTAAACTATAAAAAATGTAAAAAAATATAGATTTGTCGGTAACGTAGTTCAGAAGTGTGAGCGTATATCACCGTTTGGGTAACGTAGATCACTTTGCAGGTTTAGTTCTCGCTCGTGTTTAATTGATCTCTTTCAACTACACCCGTGTTTGATACAAATACTGTATTACATGTAAACATGAACATCTCTATGTAGACGACGGTGTTTCGATACATTGAGAGCGGGTTATTTCACCAGTGTAATACTCGCTTTGATATATCCAGTATTATGCCCAAAAACTACAAATTTTCAACTTTCAAATTATATAAATACCGAGGTGTCGTTAAAGAAGTACGTTGGTTCTTAAAGATATCGCTTGGAGCGCTATTATAGTCGCTTAGTTCTCGCTTGTATTTAAAAGATGTCTTTTAACTACACCTCTTCCTGATAATTACTTTCAATTGGGTGCATAGTTGTTTGCGTATGGTTTTCCTTCTGATTGCTGTGTTATTATTGAAAATGAAGTTTACTGAATCGAAAGCGTATATTTATATTTAGGTGATGTCCGCTTTGATTTCTATAGTAACTTTAAATTAAGGTCGCTTAATTCTCGGTTGTATTTAAATTATGTCTTTTAACCACACCTGTTCCTGATGAAGTTTTCGTGACAGTTTTGCAGAGCAGTGATCTTAAACGTTGTATAATCTACGTTAGTGCAAATTTCAGTTTACAGTATATTGTAATATAGCTGTTACTGTAATATAACATTTGTTTTAAGGATGGTGAAATAAATTTAATGCACGTACTCTAAAGTAACATGAAAATGTTGAAATGTGAGGTTCTCGTTTCGTTTTATTTAAATTGATTTGTTCATATTGGCTATTGCTATTACTCTTGTCTTTTGAGAGACGATTGAGCGTAGTGCTGGAATACTTTGTTACAATATTATATTATTAATTTTATCATTACTATGGTGAGCTCTACTGGTGGACTGAAGAGATTGCGGAACTCAGAAGAACATGTTTAAGAACTAGACGAGCCGCCACTAGAGCGAGAATTCCCGCAGACAGAGTTCGTAAGTCGGAGGCCTATAAAGCTGCGAGAAAATCCCTCCGCCAGGCGATCAACAGGAGCAAGGCGAATAGCTGGAGGAGACTTCGTGACGACGTTGACTCCGACCCGTGGGGCCTGGGTTACAAACTTGTAACGCAGAAACTCGGCGCCCGCTCTCCACCTTCCATCATGGAGGGCGCCACCATGGGGAGGATCGTCGCTGCGTTGTTTCCTGAACATCCTCAGCGACCGCCGGTTGACTTCAGACGGGTAGAGGACGTTCCACTCTTCACTTTCGAGGAGCTGGAAACCTCCGTTCTCTCCCTGAAGAGCAACAAGGCTCCTGGCCCGGACGGGATTCCCAGTGAGGCTTTAAAGAAAGTATTTTCAATCAACGCTGACTTGTTGTTGAGAATGTACAATGCCTGTTTGGTAGAAGGGGTGTTTCCGGCTCCCTGGAAAACAGCCAGGCTTGTACTGATCAGCAAGGGCAAAGGTGATCCCGAGCTGCCGTCGTCCCACAGGCCTCTCTGCATGTTGGACACGGCTGGGAAGCTGTTCGAGAAGCTGATCCGTTCCCGCCTGACTTCTGCCGTGGAAGCTGCCGGGGACTTATGCCCCCGTCAGTACGGCTTCAGAAAGGGACGGTCAACGATCGACGCTGTCACCGAAGTTCAGAGAGCTGTGGAGAGAGCCGAGAGCCACAACCATTTCTCCCGCCGAGTAGTGCTTCTTGTTACGCTTGATGTCAAGAATGCCTTCAACTCGGCAAGGTGGGTCGATATGTTGGATGCGCTTCGCAACACCTTTCGTATTCCTGCATATCTGTTGCGGCTCATCGAGGATTATCTACGCTCTCGAAGCCTGATTTATGACACGAGGGACGGAACGCGGACGATGGAAGTCACTTCTGGTGCCGCACAAGGTTCAATACTCGGCCCGGATCTCTGGAACGTTGCCTATGACAGCCTCCTGAGGTCCGAGATGCCTGAGGAAACCACTTTGGTTGGGTACGCCGATGACGTTGCAGCTCTCATTGCTGCACGCAACGTTGAGCTGGCCCAACTGAAGTTGAACCGAGTTATGCGGGTGGTCAACAACTGGATGTCCGATCACGGTCTCTCGCTTGCTCTCAGTAAGACGGAGATTGTGATCCTCACGAAGAAGAGGATCGACACCGTCGTCCCACTCCGAGTGGGAAGGGAGGTGGTCACATCAACTCGTGCCGCCAAATACCTCGGGGTTATGGTGGACACCAAGTTAAGCTGGAGGGATCAGATCTTTCGTACGGCGGACAAGGCCGCTAAGGTAGTCACTTACCTTAGTAGGCTGATGGCCAATGTCGGGGGTCCCCGATCCAGCAGAAGACGTCTGTTGATGTCCGCGGTCCAGTCCGTGCTCCTTTACGGGGCAGAGGTGTGGGCAGGCGCTCTAGAGAAGGAGTGCTACAGGTTGAGACTCGCCCGGGTTCAGCGTCAAGCTGCGCTCCGGGTGTGTTCCGCCTACCGGACAGTGTCCGAGCCTGCCGTCCTGGTGGTCGCCGGAGTCATCCCGGTCAAGCTCTTGGCAGGGGAGAGGAAAGCGATTTACCAGAGACAAGGCGAGATCGGCAAGGACACGGCAAGAACCGAAGAGCGCTCCCGAACCTTCCAGCAGTGGCAACACAGCTGGGAGCACGACACCCGAGGACGATGGACTGCGCGACTCATCGAGCAGGTCCAACCATGGGTGGAAAGGCGGCATGGCGAGGTGGACTACTACCTCACGCAGTTCCTGACAGGTCACGGCTACTTCAAGTCGTACCTGAACCGGATGGGCAAGACCGGTTCACCGGATTGCATCTACTGCCCGGGCGTTCCGATGACGTGGAGCACACCTTCTTCCGCTGTTCGCGTTGGGAAAGGCCCCGCCTGGAGGCCACAAGAAAACTCGGTGTTTTTTCGGTGGACACGGTCTGCCAAAAGATTA
The DNA here is from genome assembly GCA_030545055.2 of Neoaliturus tenellus. NCBI lineage: Eukaryota > Metazoa > Arthropoda > Insecta > Hemiptera > Cicadellidae > Neoaliturus > Neoaliturus tenellus. The sequence continues at coordinate 20,037,354 of CM061536.1, read as the reverse complement.
TGGAGGATGAGGGCAACTGGGATTGTTTGTCACAGTTCGTCTGGGGTATCCTCCTGGAAAAGAAAACCGATTTGGACCACGAAGTGGCCCAGATCCCTTGACCGAACAGCTGGATAAGGAGCGAGCCCCATGGGCGTAAGCCAAATTTAGGCCTAGCCTGACGTAATGTGATAAACAATTCCAGGTTAGAATCCTAAAGAGTAGAGGAGGTTTTTTAGTGGGTAAACCCGTTTTTTAGGGGAGTCCCACACTACAGGCTGGCCACCTGTGTGCGTAATGCATTTTCCCTGCCTCTCCCTCAAAAAAAAAAAAAAAAAAAAAAAAAAAAAAAATGGTGAGCTCTACGAAGCTTGTGCTAAAGTCTCGATTAACCCTATTATTATTGTTGTAATTTAAAACTATTCTATACTTATCAATTATTGTAACTCTTTCAGTATATTTTAATTTAACCGATAATCCTTTTTTGGCTATTATTTCACAATTGGTTTTTTTTTACTACCATTGGTTCAAAATGCATAATGTACGCCGATTTTATGGTTCTTAAGTTGCAACTTTCTTCATTTTAAGACTATATAAAGACTTTAAGACTTCATGATTATAGTACCTAATACCCTGTGATCTATTACATACTACTAGGGCTCTATTTTTATTAATTTTCTGAACTAATATATATATAACATTTAAAATTGTTAAACTAATAATTGCTGATTTTGAATGATAAAATTGTTATCGTTTCTCTATATGGTACATATATGATTCCTGCGTTTCTTGGCCACCCCGTGGCGGAACTGAAGCATCTTAGCCTATAACATTTTTTTTTAATTTCAAATATCTTGATTTTGTCCCGTTTTTCTTCTATTACATACAACGGTCCTCTATATAAACTTAAAATTTTATTCCACTTTTATCTTTTCAGAATACAGCTATTATTACCTCAATCATGTGCAATCATAATCGTATATCCAAATTTTTACACAACAACTTTTGAGCATGACTATTTACATAGTCCATTAATATTTCACAACTCCATTATATTTTTTTTACGAAGTAAGGGGGGAGTGGGATTATACCATGAGCCGTGAGCAAATTTCAAAGGTTATTATTATTTATTGTGAGTAGTGTGTATTGGCGGCTTCTGTTACTGCCGTTGGAGTTAAGCCCTCAACTAGCCTGTTGATTGTATGAGGTTTTGACAGTAATTTACAGAATTGGGGCAACCAATTATTGGGTTGGACCCTCCATCAAGCATAACACCTAGAATATTTACATAAATAATATTTATCTCACAGCTCAATTTTTTAAAACTATTTACTAAGGAGGGCTATTAAAACCTATTCATAGGAGATTATTAAAGCTTTTTTTTACTATTGATTGTGAATTTAGTGTATTAGACGGTTTTGTTACTGTCTTGGCTGTCAAGTTCTTCTGTTAAACTAAACTATTTCAAACTTGACTTTTTATTAATTCAAACTAGGGGGCAACTCCTAAGGGGGCATGGGGGCGGAGCCCCCATCGAGCCGTAGGCGAGTCTATAATATATACAGCCCCATGTGTAACTGACTCACTGACTGACTGACTCACTGATGATCTTAAAGTCCTGAAGCGACCGTTTAAGATAGAGACTTGAAATTTGGCATGGGCATTCTTTGAGATGTTTCAATTTAGGGAAAATCATAAAACTACAACTTTTTTACTTTTAAACTATAAAAAAAATTAAAAAATATAAATTTGTCGGTAACGTAGTTCATGCAGGTTTAGTTCTCGCTCGTTTTTAAATGATTTCTTTCAACTACACCCGTGTTTGATACGAATATTGTATACTGTTAAACTTAAACGTCTTGTGTAGACCACCGAGTTTCGATGCATAGAGAGCGGTTTATTTCACCAGGGCATTACTCGCTTTGATTAAAACAGTATAAATGCCCAAAAAACTACAAATTTTCAACTTTCTAACTATAAAAATTTCTAAAAAGACGGGGTGTCGGTAGGGAAGTACGTTGGTTCTTAAAGATGTCGCTTGGAGCGCTATTATAGTCGCTTAGTTCTCGCTTGTATTTAAATGATATCTTTTAACTACACCTCTTGCCTATATTTATTCTCAATTGGACGCATAGTTGTTTGCGTATGGTTTTCCCTCTGATTGCTGTGTTATTATTGATAATGAAGTTTACTGAATCGAAAGCGTATCTATACATTCAGGTGATGTCCGCTTTGATTTCTATATTAATTGCTAAAAATATTTTAGGTCTTATTACATTTTCTAGACTTTAGTTTTCTCATGCTGGAAAATTTCTTGTAGGTTTTCGCACAAAAAATTACCTTATACAGTAATTATAACTTAATTTTCTACTATTTATATGCTGTCTCTCTATATGAATCCCTAGATTGAATATAGCGCTTCATTTGATAGTTCTGGTGCAGTTTTACTTTGAAGAGTTGAACGTGTCCCAACACGTTTGACATCCAGTCTTTGACCTATTTGCTGCTGTCCAATCAGGCTTAGATTTTAGTTTAGGAAACGATTGAACATATTAAGTTTTAGAACGATTGAACTTTCCATTCTTACCTTCGCTAACGGTTACCTACTTCCGACGTTTTTTTAAGACCATCTACATATCAGATGACCCATCAGGCTGAGAAATATTATAATAACCAATTGAATTAAACTCAATAGTAATTTTCTCGCTACCACTTTATCCGTCAAACTTCCTCAATGCAGTGCTCTCACCTTAAGTCTAGATTAACCCTCTTATTGTTGTAATTGAAAACTATTCTATGCTTATCAATTATTGTAACTTTTTCAGTATATTTTAATTTAACCAATAATCCTTTTTTGGCTATTATTTCACAATTTGTTTTTTTACTACCATTGGTTGAAAATGCATAATGTACCCCGATTTTATGGTTCTTAAGTTGCAACTTTCTTCATTTTAAGTGATTATAGTACCTAATACCCTGCGATCTATTACATACTACTAGGGCTCTATTTTTATTAATTTTCTGAACTAATATATATAACATTTAAAATTAATTGTTAAAGTAATAATTGCTGATTTTTTAATGATAAAATTGTTATCGTTTCTCTATGGTACATATATGATTCCTGCGTTTCTTGGCCACCCCGTGGCGGAACTGAAGAATCTTAGCCTATACCATATATTTTTTTTATTCCAAATATCTTGATTTTGTCCCTTTTTTCTTCTATTACATACAACGATCCTCTATATAAATTTATAATTTTATTCCACTTTTATCTTTTCAGAATACAGCTATTATCTCAATCATGTGCAATTATAATCGCACTCTAAATTTTTACACAACAACTTTTGAGCATGACTATGCCATGCATGACATAGTTCATTAATATTTCACAACTCCATTATATTTTTTAACGAATTAAGGGGAACTAGGGAGTGGGATTAAACCATGAGCCGTGGGCAGATTTCAAAGCTTATTATTATTTATTGTGAGTAGTTTGTATTGGCGGCTTCTGTTACTGTAGTTGGAGTTGAGCCCTCAACTAGCCTGTTCAGTGTATGAGGTTTTGACAGTAATTTACGGAATACGGAATTGGGGCAACCAATTATTGGGATGGACCCTCCATCAAGCTTAACACCTAGAATATTTACATAAATAATTTATTTCACAGCTAATAAATAAATTTTTAATAGTTTTAAAATTTTTAAAACTATTTACTAAGGAGGGGTATTAAAACCTACTAATAGGAGATTATTAAAGCTTTCTTTACTATTGATTGTGAATTTAGAGTATTAGATGGTTTTGTTACTGTCTTGGCTGTTCAGATCTTGTGTGGAACTAAACTATTTCAAACTTGACTTTTTATCAATTTAAACTAGGGGGCAACTCCTAAGGGGGCATGGGGGCGGAGCCCCCATCGAGCCGTAGGCGAGTCTATAATATATACAGCCGCATGTGTAACTGACTGACTCACTGATGATCTTAAAGTCCTGAAGCGACCTTTTAAGATAGAGACTTGAAATTTGGCATGTACATTCTTTGAGATGTTTCAATTTAGGGAAAATCATAAAACTACAATTTTTTCTACTTTAAAACTATAAAAAGGTAAAAAATATAGATTTGTCGGTAACGTAGTTCAGCCGTATCGGCGTACATCACCGCGTGGTATCGTAGATCACTTTGCAGAATTAGTTCTCGCTCGTTTTTGATGATTTCTTTCAACTACACCCGTGCTTGATACCATCAACGTATTCCTTGAATGATAATCATTAATTAACTTGACCGACGGTAGGTTGCTGTACAGCACTAATGCCCAATCGGTATCTAATGCAGCATGTGCGCTAGCTTGAAAGTTTACCAATGGAAAATTTTCTTTTACTATGGATGAAATTCCCATTTCGGGTGACAGTTTACACAGACATTTTCATTTACTGTTTTAGTGATGATCAGTCAACAGGTTTAGTTCTCGTACTTATATTATTGAACAAATTTAACTACACTCCAGTAAGTTTGAATTATTGTCGCATTCTTGAAGTAAGATGTTATATAAAATATTCTATTTCCTAACGATTCTGGCGTAGCTTTTCTAAGGAAAGGTTTTCGTAGGAATATAATTTTAATCCTATTATGGATATTTGAAAACCTATTTTTCGACAAATTGGCGTATTTCCTTCCGTCAATTTTCAGGTCATAGTATTGTTATGTTATGTGTTAGATATTTACAGTTGTATTAGCTCATTTTTAGATGTAATTTGGCATGGATATTCTTTGAGATGTTTCAATTTAGGGAAAATCATAAAACTGCAATTTTTTACTTTTAAACTATAAAAAAGGCAAAAAATATAGATTTGTCGGTAACGTAGTTCAGCCATATCAGCATTTATCCCCGCGTGGTATCGTAGATCACATTGCGGGTTTAGTTCTCGCTCGTGTTTAAATGATCTTTTCCAACTACACCCGTGTTCGATGGATACACTCTAATTTAATATGAATTACAGTGTTTTGCTGCATTGAGAGCGGGTCTTTTCACCAGGGACCCAGTGTTATATTCGTTATGATACATACAGTGATTATGCCTAATTTGTAGCTAATGCAGCATATGCGCTATCTTGAATGTTTACCAAAGGTGTATTTTCTTCTCCTACTATGGATTAAATACCCATGGCGGGTGAATAGTCGCTTAGTTTTCGCTTGTATTTAAATCATGTCTTTTAACTACACCTGCTTTCTTGCTGTTGGCAACGTTAGTATCCATCATATTTAACAAACCGTTATCCACTTGACTTCTAAATAGCAATGAGATTGTGCTGCATTGAAAGCTCGTTTCTTTTATATTTTTACACACATCATAAATATGTCTTAGGGAATATTTAAATAACTGCTGAGCAGAACTAACAGATTTAAATGTTAGGTTCTCGTTTTGTTTCAAATTATTTTAGATTACTTATTCAAATTCACACCTAATTATTCTTTCGGCCGAATTTCGCATTGGATGGATTTTCTGTGAAGCTTGAGCCGTGATCTTAACGTAACATACTTCGATTACTTTGTACAATACTTAGTAGTTAATTATTATCTTTCTGTTTGATTTATATTCAGTGTCTTATATTAGATTTTTTCACACTTAAAATTTGTTTTTGAGAATGTTTAAATAAGTGTTGAACAAAAAGAACAGATTTAAATGTTAGGTTCTAGTTTCATTTCAATTTATTTTAGATTACTTATTCAAATTCACCCCATGTGAACCCCACAGCCGAATTTCGCATTCAATGAATTTACTGTGTAGCTCGTGCCGTGATCTTAACGTTATATACTTCTATTACTTAGTACGATACTTAATAGACAGTTAATTATTATCTTTCTGCATTATTTATATTCAGTGTTTTATATTTTATTTTAATACCCACTTAAAATATGTTTTAAGAATTTTTAAACGGCTACTGAACAAAACTAAGAGGTTTTTATGAATAAATTATTATTTCACAGGTCTAGATTTTATATTCTTATAATTAGTAGTTTGTAATAGTAGGAGTTTTTGCGGATCTACCCCGTTTTTATTATTTCCTATGATTTTGTTTTCATGTTATTTAATTCTTGTTTTCGCTTATTGATTTGAATGTTATTTGCTATTTCAGTAATTTAAACAATTTTCTTCCATATCCTGAAATTTACAAGTTTTTATTTTTAATTAGTTTGTATCAGCCGATTCTTTTAATATCGTGGTTGGCGATACTATATTTAGTTCAAATTGTATTTTTAATTTCTTAACTAGCATAGCTTGATTTTTATTATTTTAATAGCAATTTTCACACTTATTATTGGTTATTTTCTATTCTTTAGCATTATTCTTTTACTCTAATGGGCATATTACATTTTTTTAATGTACGAAAATCTCATTTAAAAATACATAATTTGGAATAATTTTGACCCATTGCAATTTTAATGTGACGCATGTTAACTCGTTGACTTTTCAGACTAAGTAGTTGGTGACGTGGAATAGTTAGCATCACACATTTTAGTAGAGTTACAAGTAAATTAATAACTTAGCTTTTCAATACTTCGATTTTTATTAGTTTTTATTTTCCGATTCTTTTAATATCGTGGTTGGCGATGCTAGATTTGGTTTAAGTGTTACTTTCAATTTCTTTAGTTTATGCATTATTATAGCTTGATTATTTTATTATTTTAATAGTTATTTTCACATAATCAATTATTTCTATTTTTTAGCATTATTGTTTTGCTATAGTGGGCACATTACATTTTTTTTATCTATGAAAATTTAATTTAAAGATACTTAATTTGGATTAATTTTGCCCCATTGAAATTTTTCTGTGCCGCATCTAAAATCGTTGACGTTCCAGACCAAGTGGTTGGTAACATGGAGGAGTTAGTATCACACATTTTTGTAGTAGAGCTACACGTAATTTAAAACTTAGCTTTTCAAAACTTCGATGGAACTAGCGTGTTCAGTACTTTGGTGGAACTAGACAGTTCATTATTTGAGACTTTGTGAATGATTAACGAAATTAGTAAAATCAACTAGAGGGCATGGGGGCTGAGCCCCCTGAAATATTTTCAAAGGATATTATTGTTATTATTGATTGTGAGTAGTGCGTATTAGCCCGTTTTGTTACTGTCTTCGCTGTCCAGTTAGTTGGTGAAACTAGCCTGTTCAATACTTTACTTTAAATTATTCTACAAATTTAGGGCAACTTCTAAGGGGGCATGGGGGCGGAGCCCCCATCGAGCCGAAGGCGAGTCTATAATATATACAGCCCCATGTGTAACTGACTCACTGACTGACTGACTCACTGATGATCTTAAATTCCTGAAGCGACCGTTAAAGATAGAGACTTGAAATTTGGCATGGACATTCTTTGAGGTGTTACAATTTAGGAAAAATCATAAAACTACCATTTTTTTACTTTAAAACTATAAAAAAGGTAAAAAATATAGATTTGTCGGTAACGTAGTTCAGCCGTATCAGCGTATATCACCACGTGGTCGTGGTATCGTAGATCATTTTGCAGGTTTAGTTCTCGGTCGTTTTTAAACTATCTCTTTCAACTACACCTCTTCCCGATTATTATTCTCAATTGGGTGCAAAGTTGTTTGCGTATAGTGTTTCTTCTGATTGCTGTGTTATTATTGAAAATGAAGTTTACTGAAGCGTATCTTTACATTCGGGTGATGTTCGCTTTGATTTCTATAGTAACTTAAAGTTAATGTCGCTTAGTTCTCGGTTGTATTTAAATTATTTCATTTAACCACACCTGTTCCTGATGATGTTTTCGCGACAGTTCGCAGAGCAGTGATCTTAAACGTTGTATATAAACTACGTTAGTGCAAATTTCAGTTTACAGTATATTGTAATATAGCTGTAACTGTAATATTACATGTAACAGATGGTGGAATTTGCTACTATTTGTATGCTGTCTCTCTATATGAATCCCCTGATTGAATATAGCGCTTCAGTTGATAGTTCTGGAACAGTTTTACTTTGAAGAGTTGAACGTGTCCCAACCCATTTGACATCCGGTCTTTGACCTATTTGCTGCTGTCCAGTTAGGCTTAGATTTTAGTTTGGGAAAAGATTGAACATATTAAGTTATAGAACGATTGAACTTTCCATTCTTACCTTCGCTAACATTAACCTACTTCCGACGTTTTTTTAGACCATCTACATTTCTGATGACCCATCAGGCTGAGAAATATTATAATAACCAATTGAATTAAACTCAATAGTAATTTTTCTCGCTGCCACTTAGTCCGTCAAACTTCCTCAATGTAGTGCTCTCACCTAAAGTCTCGATTAACCCTATTATTGTTGTAATTTAAAACTATTCTATGCTTATCAATTATTGTAACTCTTTCAGTATATTTTAATTTAACCAATAATCCTTTTTTGGCTATTATTTCACAATTGGTTTTTTTACTACCATTGGTTGAAAATGCATAATGTACGCCGATTTTATGGTTCTTAAGTTGCAACTTTCTTCATTTTAAGACTATATAAAGACTTTAAGACTTCATGATTATTGTACCTAATACCCTGTGATCTATTACATACTACTAGGCTCTATATTTATTTATTTTCTGAACTAATATATATATATATATATATATATATATATATATATATATATATATAAGTAATATAGAATAAAACCAGAGTACCCTATTTTTCATTTTTTATTCATAATTATCTACTGATACGTATTTCGGCTCTTAGGCCATGGTCACAGTACCAGATAAAATATGTAAACAAATAAAACTTAACTAGCTGATTACATCATATGTTAATTAACTTATGTAAAATTATTTTTGCTTATTGGGTCGAGTTGGTTTTCTTTCTTGAATCTTTATTCCTTATATATTTGATTTTTTCATATATTGGATTAGCCTTTTGTATTAGATATTGAAAGAAAAGGAGACAAAATGAACGTCAAAGAAGAAATGCATATATATTTGAATTCCCAGAACAAAAATTCACAAATCCTGAATATTATGCAAATACAAAAGGCTAATCCAATATATGAAAAAATCAAATATATAAGGAATAAAGATTCAAGAAAGAAAACCAACTCGACCCAATAAGCAAAAATAATTTTACATAAGTTAATTAACATATGATGTAATCAGCTAGTTAAGTTTTATTTGTTTACATATTTTATCTGGTACTGTGACCATGGCCTAAGAGCCGAAATACGTATCAGTAGATAATTATGAATAAAAAATGAAAAATAGGGTACTCTGGTTTTATTCTATATTACTTATTATAATAGTAGCCCTGATAAGTGAACTGAATTTTACAAAAAAAAAAAAAAAAAAAAAAATATATATATATATATATATATATATATATATATATATATATAAAACATTTAAAATTGTTAAATTAATAATTGCTGATTTTGAATGATAAAATTGTTATCGTGTCTCTATATGGTACATATATGATTCCTGCGTTTCTTGGCCACTCCGTGGCGGAGCTGAAGCATCTTAGCCTATACCATATTTTTTTTTTAATTTCAAATATCTTGATTTTGTCCCTTTTTTCTTCTATTACATACAACGATCCTCCATATAAACTTATAATTTTATTCCACTTTTATCTTTTCAGAATACAGCTATTACCTCAATCATGTGCAATAATAATCGTATCTCCTAATTTTTACACAACAACTTTAGAGCATGACTATTTACATAGTTTATTAATATTTCACAACTCCATTATATTTTTTAACGAATTAAGGGAAGCTAGGGAGTGGGATTAAACCATGAGCCGTGGGCAAATTTAAAAGCTTATTACTGTATTATTTATTGTGAGTAGTGTGTATTGGCGGCTTCTGTCACTGTCGTTGGAGTTGAGCCCTCAACTAGCCTGTTCATTGTATGAGGTTTTGACAGTAATTTACGAAATCGGGGCAACCAATTATTGGGTTGGACCCTCCATCAAGCATAACACCTAGAATATTTACATAAATAATATTTATTTCACAGCTCAATTTTTTAAAACTATTTACTAAGGAGGGGTATTAAAACCTACTAATAGGAGATTATTAAAGCTTTTTTTACTATTGATTGTGTATTTAGAGTATTAGATGGTTTTGTTACTGTCTTGGCTGTCCAGATCTTATGTGGAACTAAACTATTTCAAACTTGACTTTCATTAATTCAAACTTTGGCCGAATATTTTTTTATTATTGTTTTTTAACTTTAAATCTCCAAGGATATTTTCTTATTTGTACTATGTATCCCCCCAGATTAACACTAAGGTGTTATGAAATCTTGAACTTTGAGCTCTGGCATTCAAATTATAACGTCATTAGATATATCCATGACTAAACGACAACTCTAATTTGGGCTATAACTACTCAGGGGATTAGTTCTATGTATCCCCCCAAAATTAAAACTAAGGTGTTATGAAATTGTGAACTTTGAGCTCTGGCATTCAAATTATAACGTCATTAGATATATGACGTTACGACTATGACTAAACGACAACTCTAGTTTGGGCTTTAACTTCTCAGGGGCAACCCCTAAGGGGGCATGGGGGCGAAGCCCCCATCGAGCCGTAGGCGAGTTGCCTGATACAGCCAGGACTTTTTCCTTTAAGATATTTAAATGTAAAATATGTGAATGGTTGATTGACAATCCTTTTTATGATACTACTGAATTTTTGGAAACTAATATAAGTATTGAATTTTAATATAGAAATAACAGTTAAGCTTGTTTATTTTATTTTTTTTATCTTTACTCTATATCTGCCAGTAGCTGATACAGAATCTCAATTGCTGGACTTTGTAAGGTTTTCAGGCTTTGTATTTTTATGTGTATATATTGACAATTTCTATTCCTTTGTAAAAAAAAAGGTCAATGACAATAAAACTCTTGATTCTTGATTAGGCTGCTTTCACACTGGCGACAAAAGCAGCTGACGCCGGCAGCAAGTGGTCGCGCGTTTTGAAAAAGCATCGAATCAAATGGGTACGTTGTTGGTACGTTCACATTGGCGACTATTGTCGCAAGTGGCGTGCCACTTGTAGCCAGGTGGCGTTTTTGACATGCAGCACAACCGGTGTTAATTTAAATAATTAAGTTGTTTTCAAATATATTCATTAGATGGCGTTATAGTCAGTTAAATACTTATCACCTGTTTAAAACAAAAAAACAGTATCATTAATGGCTAAATCATAAACCTTTAAATAAAGATTGCCTAAATTATAAGTAGTCGAGTAATGCTGACGAATTTTTGAACTAAAATATTACTGTACATGTATATAATAATTAAATATTAATTTATACATAAAATTGAAAATCAGTGGTTGACATTTCACAAAAAAAGAGCAATATTATAAATATTACATACAAATATGAGTTATAATACTATTACAAATAAAACATATATTTGTTAATTAATTTGGTGTTTGTAATAATTATGATTTAATTTAATAGGCAAAAGTAAAGCTCCCCATTCCTACTGTTATTAAATTTTGAAATAAAAAAAGACAGCCATTAATGCCTTTCAACTTGACCAATTTGTACAAAAACTTGACAAAAACTTGGCACCCTTCTTCCAGAGAGAGTTGAGCGGAGGAGGAAACTCCCTGATGGCCTGGGTCCTAGCGGGATCAATGCAGACACCCTTGGAAGACACCAGATGACAAAAAAACGAAAAATCGTCCAGGCGGTTTAAAACAAATTTGAATTTGACATAATGAAAAATTGAATCTAGAAGTTGGGTGAGAGTCTGAGCCCCCATAGCTAGGCCCATTGGAACTCCAATGAACTGATAAACATTCTACGAAACACAGAAAGCAGTGGTCTAGACTCAGCCTTCAACATGGGATCTGATTATAAGCCTGGTTGAGATCGGAAACATAGAAATATTTGGCCTTACCGAACCAATCAAAAGAGAAATCGGGATGAATTACAGAGTCAATTTCAAATTTCTGTAGTCAAGCACCATGCGATACTTGCCATCCGGCTTCGGCGCAGGGTTTCCATCTGGGTGGAGCCAGTTTATAAGGGTGGGATCTTACCGGCCAGGTTTCCGTCAAACAAATTCTATATTCTAAGAGGTTGGTGACCCCCAGTTTTGGCGTCAGCGCGTCAGAAAAACGGTTGCAGAGCTTTCTGATGGTGTCCACCTCCGCCTGAGTCAGATGCCCTATGGTCTCGCTGTCTGCGTCAGACTTGACCGCAGCAACGACCCCAGCCACACTGTCAGAGGAAGGGATAGACACCTGCCGAGAAAACCTGAAGTAGCACTGGCCTCTACCTAAATCCAAAATCAACCCTTTGAGCTGAATAAAGTCCGCTCCCAAGATGACAGGAAAACATCCTTTGCATCCTTTGTAACATCCTTTGCGATCCAAAAGCTCCAAACCCAAGAGAAACCTCCAATTTTGAATTTGAAATGGGCTTCATGGATGATGGGCATACAGGGGATTTAGACGCAGTCCAGCAGATAGATGAGTTGCGGTCGACTTGCTTTATAAGCCCAGAAGATGACAAGGTGTTGAAAGGCTCAAGGGAGATAAGCTTTACCTGGATATTCATATACTGATCAACCAATAACTTTTAAAATTCTATTCTACAAAAAAAGGAAGCATTATTTTTAACTCTGCAATTAATTATACTGCACCCGCCGATAGAGTTTTCTAAAGAGTTTACTGTCAATATGATATTTGTGGACTAAAACCACCAGTGCGTGGATATTTCAAATCTTGAATACACTTAAGGCAGCAATATTATAAAGAATATAACACACAGTTATCTTAGTGAAAGATGCATAATTAACATAACGGCAGACAACTTCGTAATGGTCGTGCAATCGTTTTTTATATAAATCACTATACATTATTGCGTATTGTCATATGATTATTAAACACTAACATTATTAAACAATCATGTATTTCGTTTTCATAAAAAAGATTTTTTTAATTATATAAAACATTATATAAAGCCATTCTAATATTTGTTGGTCTTTGGATATTTCATAATTTACAACATAAAATCATTTATTTATTTTTACTAAAACATATGAACGATAACAACGCGACGGTGGTAAGAAAAGCAACTACATTAGCTACGCAACCGAACATAGAATCTTGTTTCAATAATCCAAAATGCAGCTGGTGGCGTAAACAACGACACCTGAACAACAGCAAAAATTGTAGCTGCCGCAAATGTCGCCAGTGTGAAAGCAGCCTTATTGATTCTTAATATTTACGTTTTTAATTCAGTGCAACTGCTGCCAGGTTAAAAGGTTAATTTTTTTTTAATGACAAATTTATTAAATTAAATATCATTTATTGCAATTTTTATAACAATCAGAAAAAAATACATAACAAACTAATTCTTGTGCCCGTAACTATTTTTTTCGCTATAACAATTTATGATATTTAGAATAATCCTCTTGAGGATGTATTTTGCATTATTTTCATCACTGAAACAAATTTGTTTCAGGAGGAAGTCATGTGTAGTGTGACTCAGATTCGCTTGATAAATCAAGACTTGTTCGTGGGTTGGGATAATCGCCAGAAGACTATCAAGTGGGCAGAGACATCAAAGGACCCCGACTCTGAAGGGTAGGATTTAGCTTGTAACCTATAGTTGTCTCAGAAGTATATAGATGTGGAAGTAGTTGTTTTGTGAATCTAACCTAGAGTTGTTTATTCAATATTTTTTTTTTTATTGTTTAGCAGATACTTTTTTTAGTAGTTTGGTTCTAAAACTAAGATTTTAGACTTCTTATTTATGTCCTGCAACTAAAACTCTCTTCAGCACACTCTTTGTAGGCTTCCTTGCAAGGCTTGATATAGCTACTCAATTTCTATTCTCTTGACATCCTTGCAATTTCTGGGTATAAAAAGAGGTGTCTTAATCCATTATTTTTTTAAATCTTCCAGTATCAACAATAGATTTTAAATTTAAACTGTTTAAACATTCTTTGTATAGTGAATTAATTAATAAAAAATGAACAATATTTGTATATCCTGAGTTCCAGGGAAGAGCCGGAGTTTGACGAGCTTCCAGAGTCGAGCCTGTCTCTGGCCGTCATTGTAAACGCCTTCCCTTATTATCTGCAGCAATAATAAATGGTGTGACAGTGGCAGTGGCAGTGGGGGTGGCAGAAGGGTGGTGATTTCCAGGGAAGAGCCAGAGTTTGAGGAGCTGCCAGGGTCGAGCCTGTCTCTGGCCGTCATTGTAAACGCCTTCCCTTATTATCCGCAGCTATAATAAATGGTGTTGTGACAGTGGCAGTGGCAGTGGCGGTGGCAGAAGGGTGGTGAGTTCCAGGGAAGAGCTGGAGTTTGAGGAGCTGCCAGGGTAGGGTCTATCTCTGGCCGTCATTGTAAATGCCTTCCATTATTATCCGCAGCTATAATAGGTGTTGTGACAGTGGCAGTGGCAGAAGAGTGGTGAGTTCCAGGGAAGAGCCGGAGTTTGAGGAGCTGCCAGGGTCGAGTCTGTCTCTGGCTGTCATTGTAAACGCCTTCGCTGATTATCCACAGCTAAATGGTGTTGTAACAGTGACAGAGGCAGTGGCTGTGGCAGAAGGGTGGTGAGTTCCAGGGAAGAGCTGGAGTTTGAGGAGCTGCCAGGGTCGAGTCTGTCTCTGGCTGTCATTGTAAACGCCTTCGCTGATTATCCACAGCTAAATGGTGTTGTAACAGTGACAGAGGCAGTGGCTGTGGCAGAAGGGTGGTGAGTTCCAGGGAAGAGCTGGAGTTTGAGGAGCTGCCAGGGTCGAGTCTGTCTCTGGCCGTCATTGTAAACGCCTTCGCTGATCATCCACAGCTAAATGGTGTTGTAACAGTGACAGAGGCAGTGGCTGTGGCAGAAGGGTGGTGAGTTCCAGGGAAGAGCTGGAGTTTGAGGAGCTGCCAGGGTCGAGTCTGTCTCTGGTCGTCATTGTAAACCCCTTCGCTGATTATCCACAGCTAAATGGTGTTGTAACAGTGACAGAGGCAGTGGCTGTGGCAGAAGGGTGGTGAGTTCGAGGGAAGAGCCGGAGTTTGAGGAGCTGCCAGGGTCGAGTCTGTCTCTGGCTGTCATTGTAAACGCCTTCGCTGATTATCCACAGCTAAATGGTGTTGTAACAGTGACAGAGGCAGTGGCTGTGGCAGAAGGGTGGTGAGTTCCAGGGAAGAGCCGGAGTTTGAGGAACTGCCAGGGTCGAGTCTGTCTCTGGCCGTCATTGTAAACGCCTTCGCTGATTATCCACAGCTAAATGGTGTTGTAACAGTGACAGAGGCAGTGGCTGTGGCAGAAGGGTGGTGAGTTCCAGGGAAGAGCCGGAGTTTGAGGAACTGCCAGGGTCGAGTCTGTCTCTGGCCGTCATTGTAAACGCCTTCGCTGATTATCCACAGCTAAATGGTGTTGTAACAGTGACAGAGGCAGTGGCTGTGGCAGAAGGGTGGTGAGTTCCAGGGAAGAGCCGGAGTTTGAGGAACTGCCAGGGTCGAGTCTGTCTCTGGCTGTCATTGTAAACGCTTTCGCTGATTATCCTCAGGTCACTTGTCCCTCGGAAGACATCCTCTTCCCCCCCACCATCATCAGTCAGGTGTGTAAAATGTGGGTAAAATGTTATGTATATGTAGTCAATGTCTAAGCTAAAAAATATACAGTATACTCTCTTTCACCCAACTTGGTGACATTGTAACTCAAAACTGGTGATTTTAATATTACTATTTTTTACCAACAAATACAATTTTTACGTTTTAGTATCTTCAATATCTAATTCGTTTTACCCTCAATACAGTAATGTATCACATTTTACATCACTGGTCACCAGGCACTTTTCATTATCTGCTTCCATCGTTGTGATTGACAAGGCCATGTAAGTATTTGGAGAAAAATACAAAGGAGGGGAGACAGGAAGTAAAGATCCGGATCCTAAACTGTCTTTCTGTCTGTCTCGCGGGTCTACCTGTGTTACGTAGAATGTCAATTGACTATTTAAATATTGGTGAAAAACAAAAAAAGGTTTGTTTATCTATCCAGGATAATCTTAAACTTTTATAAGAATCGATGCTGGTGAGTCGGTACAAAGATTGCTATGAAAAGCAGAGTGGGGATAGTATGATGATCCTAATTTCCTACATTGTTTTTTATTATTTTTAGTTCAATGTTACATTTTTAAAAGTTTAAGTATCTTATTTTTAGAAAATCCCTTTCCTATCTCACCAACATATTAATAAATAAATCTTCATTTTCTGAACAATATACATTACAGTACAAAAAACACACACAAAAATATCCAATTTGACAAGAAACCAGGCTGACTTCATGAAATATAAAAAACAGTAGTTCAGAAAAAGTAGGGCCCTTAAGACACTTAGTCCATTTAGGGGTTCCTTTACATTAACTTATTAATTCATTATTTGTAAGAGTTCATAAAACTACTGATAAACTTAATCAAAACTCTGTGAATTACATAAATACAAAAAATAAAATCCAAATATAACCATAATTCGTTATTGTAAGGGCAAAAACGATGACTCTCTATGGACTCCGCTTCATTGGAATTTTTCAACATTCACATTAGCTCTGATGAATGACTACCTTATACACTACAAAGAGGTATGGGAAAATCCTCTAGCACTTTCATGGTTACATACTAAATACATGTATGTATTGAACTTGTCACCCTGCTGTGTCAGTGAATTTGCCAAGAAAGGCAATCAAACACGAGAGAGGTGGTATCGATATCAGTATATCGATCCCATTTATTTGGCTGTTGCAAAATATATGTGTTTACTACCGTTTACGGGATATTATTGATGTAATTTGCTACTGCTTCAAGACCACTAAAGTTCATTTAATGTTGGGTGGGTCAAGTAAAGGTTGCTTTTGGCTGTTTCCTCAAAAACAATTAATGAGAAGATAGGGAAAGGTTGGTCCATCTGATCAGAGCCGAGGGTGATTAGGCAATATCATAATGAAGTAAGAATCAAATCAGTGATGTATCACGTTTTTTATACAAGTGATATATTGTACCATATCAAATTTATGTAACTTAAAACAGAATCTCACATGGTTTATAGAATCTGTGTTCCCTCTTATGATTCCACTTCGTCAAGCTCCCCTTTTAGAAAGCAGTTGTTAGTGTAGGTCGATCCACCTTGGCTTAGAATTTGGTGGATGGTCATGAAATAGGAAAGATATTACTAAAGGAGAATTTTTAGTCAGGGAACTCAAAAGAACAAACAAGTAAGAAAGAAGTGGAAAATATAGATATAGTGGAAGTATACTGCAAGTTTAGCACCCTGATTCTTCTGTGGAATTTTCTTTCGGTATAAAAATGATTCCAGGTAGTTGTAACCTAATTTATGAACCTCTCCAATTTTGATAATTAAAGAGAAGGAAGGCAGTGCTTCGATCCCATTATGGCTTACCTCTTAAGGAGGCGCTTGAAAATACAACCATTTATGATATTAGGAATGATAAGAGTTCATGATACAAGGCTTGGGTTCAAAACCACAATGTAGTCACTGCTTTAGTGTTGTTGAATACTGTGGTTTGAAATGTTATTTCAATCCCTCTCAAGTTTTGTTTAGGTTTATTCTACTTAATAATTACTCTTTAAAGTGCTTTTACTCTTGTTTAGAACTTTCTTTTAATCTTGTACTCACCATTAATAATGAGTCTGTTTTAATTTTCATTGTGAAAAGAAAAATCATTGCATATTTGTTTTAACAAGCAAGCACCTTCAGATTTATCAATCCCATTTAAAACCATTTTTCTGTAATTTAGACAGGAAAACACGAGCTAGTGTTACAAAACACGGGAATGGTGCCAGCCCATTTTTCATGGATTTTCCGCAACCAAGTGCAACGTCAGCTAGAGGAATTTGCGAAAGCCTGTTACGGGTCTGTAACGATGAGTTCGGAAAGGCCTGTGTTTCAACCGAGGTTGGTACGGAAGAGGAAAGTCTCACTCAGACCTGCCACTTGCCCCCGTGTCAGGCCTGGGCCGATACCTGCCTCAGGTAATGTGTTCTTCCGTAAATCAATTTGTGTAAATCAAACGTAACATAAGTAATTTGAATTCATGCTGTCTTATCATTTGACACATTTTACCAGCCAATATGCTGTTCACGTTCACTATAAAAGTCAACAAACTGTCTTAAATGATGAAGAATCTTTTTTTCTTGGTTATCTTGAATGTTTGACCTTATACAGAATCTTTTTTTCTGTGGCAGTGGGCCTGCGTATTTAGGATGTTGTTGATTTACTTGCAATAAATTGAATATGCCTTTACTACTTTACCAAATAAAATCAATGAGCAAAGTACTGTTGAAAAGTAAACGTATAGCATAGATTGGTTTTTGACTCTGACCAAACCCGATAGTTGTTACCTTGTACCTTGTAAGGTAGTTGTATTTTTGTTCTTTTAGATAAAAATTTTTGCTTATAGATAAAAAAGTATCATGGTCCCAGGCTTTTTGTCCTATCATAATTCTTCCCTATATAGGGCAATTCATTAAAATTTGTTAACAAAATTATTTAAAACAGCAAATATTATACATTGATATCAAAGCCAAGCCATTGAGCGATGGTGTTATTGGAGAGTTTTTGCACATGCAGAATTCCAGCCCTCTATTCCAGCTTCGAATAGTTCGGCCACCGGATAATCCAGCCACGTTCTTCTGGAAATGAAATGTTCAGTCGCGGGCATTCCCCACGGTCAAAATAGACAAGAGTCAACTTTTTTCATGTTATATCAATCCGTTTAATTGTCATTTTGTGGACTATTAATTATTGGATGTCTTTAAAAAAATTGTGTTAGTGTTCTATTTTTGATCGTTATCTCTTTTTTTTCGATTCACGGCTCGATGTAACACGGAAGGAAGGTCACTAGTTGGATTCCGTCGCTGTTACAGTTCCTTTCATAAATTAGGCCTTCGTCACAGAATACCTGTAATATTGTCCATTAAACGCATAAGGAAATAGAGCCATTGACAAGTATAATTAAAAAGAAAAGAATTTCATCCATTGCAGGGGCGAACCCAGGGGGGGGATAAAGGGGATATATCCCCCCCCCCAAAATATTGGAGAATTAAAAAAAAAATATGTTCAAAAATAAAAATAATCTATGACAAATAGTTAAAATATTATTTTCATATGCCAGACATTTATAAACAGACATAAAGGCAAACTTATATAAAAAATAATAGTGGTTTTAATTGCACAATGCAAAAAGATAAAACAGTAATATTACATCCAAAACAGGTAATTTTAGTCTTTTAAATGAAATTAATTATTTATTGCGCGTTGGCATTACTGACGGGTTCATACAAAGCTCACGTCGGCACTGTCTAGTTCTTGCAATTTGCACAAAGCGAGCTCTAATTCACTTGTAGTGCTGCCACCCTTAACTTATTAGTTATTTTGTGGTTTTGCCGTTTAGATAGTCTAAACGTGTGTGTATCTTAGAGATAAAGATAACTCATATATTTTTACGATTTTTAAGTAATGTATTTATTTTGGTATTTCCTATAGACTGTAGACTATCATTTACCGTATTTCATTTGAATTTTGACAACTTGATTCTATTTTTAAGAAGACACGATATATTTTGCCTTAATATATGCGCTGTTAAAATAATATAATACTTTAATAAGTTACAATTGTACAATTTGTATTAGTTATTGTTATCCTATATGAGCAATGTCTAAAGGGATGTGTGTTCCACGATCTCCAAATCTAGCGGTTATATTTTGCTTAAACTTTGCATTTAACAGTTTTTTGGCCCAAAAATAAGTTTAGAAACAGCCTCAATCTCAGAAAAAATCAAATTTGGTCTAAATTTAAGTTTTAAAATCGTAATTTTTAACATTGGTCTTATGGGTTGCTATTTTAGTAACGAAATAACAACTAAAAGTAAACAAAAATAAAGGGACATTAATTTTAAGCAGTTTTAGCGAATTTCCCATAGGGAATAAGCTATTACCGTAGGTCTCATGGTAAGACCTAAGCCCGGGACCATGTTACTTTTTCGTTTTGAAGTGCCCAGAGACCAAAAATAATAGTCATTAAAATTTTTATATATATATATGTATATATGTGTCCCTAGACCCGATAACTCTCGTAAAAATGGTCCGATCGACACCAAATTTGGTAGAGATGTGTAATCCTACATTTATTCGGATGAGTTCGTAAACCAGACATATCGACCTACCGGAAGGGGTAGTTTTGGGGGGTTTTGTACCCCAAAAATGGGTTTTTTGCATTTTTCATGTGTAATTTTAAAAATTTTTTAATTTTTACTTGGACCATTGGATTTAGTTCAAAAAAACACACAATTTAGTATTTTGAAGCTTTGCTCTATCTCCATTGGTTACCGAGATATTACAAAGTCTAAAGACAGTACATTGTCTTTTGGGGCTCCAATGTTAATCTTATGGAGAATAAGGATGTGTTAATATTTCACTTATTAACCAATATTTTTGGATGAAACTTGGTATTTAGCTTCATTTGGTTGAGATTCGTCCATTTAAGGTAAAAAATCTTGGTTTTTGTACTTATCATGGCAGCAAACCTGCATACTCTTTTCCAATGTTAATCATATGGAGAATAGGCAAACTCTTTTATTTATGGGCAGATATTGATGAAACTTACTATATGGCTTTATAAGGTCGAAATAAATTTTTTCTATGCTAAAAACCTACTTTTAGTGTCCCCCATGGCAGCATACCTGCATACTCTTTCCCTATAGTTATCTTAAAGAGAATAGACATATATTTCCCTATTTATGAGCACGTGATGAAATTTTGTTTACAAGTTTAGCTGGTCAAAATTAATATTACTAATTTGGAAATTCGCTGAGTACGCAGGTCTGCTGCGACGGGGGGGTATTTTTTTTAACAGTTGTTATCTGTAAAGAGTCTGGTAGATTTAATAGCATGACACTATAACAAAAGAGAATTAAAACCAACGAGCAAGGCTCAGTTAACCTGGTACTTAGTTATTATGTTATCTTTATAATATAAATAACTCTGATGCTGCATTCTGTGTCTTATACAGCGTGTCTCGGAACTCAAACTAGACCAAAGACAAGCCAAAATATCATATTTAAAATTTCCAAAACTCCATAGTTACCCGTACAGCCGCCATTTTGTATTTTTTTTAAAAATAATTTTTAATTTAAGAACCGCTTGATGTAATAACTTGAAATTCGGTACACAGATTTTTTAAGTAAAGACCTAAGTGGAAAAAAATAATCAACTTTTTATCCTTCATATTTTCAAAATGGTGGCAGTTTAAATTTTTTAACCTTAAATTGCATAAAAACTACGTAAGGTAGTTCATGATAGTATGTGTTTTTTGGAAAAATTAATTTAAAATCCAACGATGTAAAAACTGTGGAAATCGTCTCATAAATAAGCGAGATGGAGCGATTTTACTGATTCTAGTCACGGTCGTACCGCTTCTCTGGGATAGGTTTTGGAAAGAAATCCATTATTGACCTGGCGCCGCGACCGTGTTTTTCGAGCGGCACCTCGCTCAAGTGCGTAATTATTTGAATTAAAATCGCTCTATCTCGCTTATTTATGAACCGATTTTCACAGTTTTTACATCGTTGGATTTTAATTTAAATTTTCCAAAAAACACATACTGTTGGGAGATGACTTGTTGGCCAGCTAGGGAAAAAGGGAATGAGGGGAGGTTACCCTCACCTCAGTGATTTCTAGCTCTCCTATTGGTTAATTTTTAATGTCTTCTTTTATCTCAATGCTATTTAACAGCTGATAGTGGTGGGGGTATCTTCCCCTTCACTAGCCAACAAGTCATCTCCCAACTATAAGGACATAAATTGTTCTACCTTATGTAGTTTTTATGCAATTTAAGGTTAAAGATTTTAAACAGTCGCCATTTTGAAAATATAAAGGATAAAAACTTGATTATTTTTTTCCAGCTATTTCTTTACTTAAACAAGCTGTGTACCGAATTTTAAATTATTACGTCAAGCCGTTCTTAAACTATAAATTTTAACCTTTTAGCTTCAAAAATTCCAACATTTTCCGGGGGAGGCCCCCGGACCTGCCGTACCCTTCGGCAAAAAATATCCCCCCCCCCTCCCCCGAAATTGAATCCTGGGTTCGCCCCTGATCCATTGGACATCTTTTAAGGACACCGGAAAATAGAATAAGTAAGAAAATAATTGACAAGTTGTGGAATAGCAAGAGTGCTTTAGGTGGATTACAGATATTAAGGAGGACATGAGAAGGTTGCAAATATCATTAGAAGATTTGATAAATAAGTCAGAGGCGCTCGCAGTACTCAAAGACAAAAATATCATCCAGCCAATTGGAGCAAACAATCAGAGACAAGGAAGAGTGGTTACCGAAGAAGAAAGAAAACAACGGTCGGAAAGAATGAAGAAGTATTGGGCGGACAAGAAGAAGAGACAGAATTTAAGAAGAACCTGACCATTATATTGACTTAAGTGGTCCAATGCTGGCCATAAAATAATAATAATAAACGTAGTTTCATCGCTAGCGATTACTTGTCTGTTGTCCGATCGTCATTTTGGCATTATTACAACGCCTGAGCTAGCAAATAATGGTTGTTGCAAAATCAGTACCCAGTATTGATTGGGCAAGTATGACACCCTTCATTGTTAAATACGTCCTAATAGTTAATTGTTGAAACACACATATAATACAGGTCTCTATTTAACCTGTTTTATTAACCGCTGGTTAATCCGGCCTGTGGTCTGGTCCCGGGATTGGCCAGATTTGAGGACTTCTACTGTAATGGATAGGTAAATGCTATTTAAATAATATCGTATTGAAAGAAGGAGCACAAGCTATAACAAATCCAAAATGTATTTCCAATATGTTTAATGAATATTTCTCCAATGTTGTTAAAGACCTCAGTTGCGGTTGTGAGGGTGATCTAACTTCCACAGTAAATGATAATTTTGAGACTAACTTATTATATCCTAAATTTAGTTTAAGACCAATAGAAGAAAGAGAAGTAGAAAAAAAATAGAATCACGAAAGAATAAAAAGTCTGCTGGATTTGATGAAGTGCCAACTTCCTTAGTTAAGGCAGTAAAGAAACACATAAGTAAAATTTTATGCCACCTTATAAATTCCTCTTTTGTTACTGGTAATTTTCCAGACAAACTAAAACTTGCCAAAGTAATACCATTATATAAAAAAGAAGAAACAACAAAAATTCAAAATTACAAACCAATATCAATTCTTCCATCAATTAGTAAAGTGTATGAAAAAGCAGTTCATATACAACTTACAGATTACATAGAAAAATTTAATCTTTTGGATGAACACCAGCATGGGTTTAGAAAAAAAAAAAACAGTTTTAAGTGCAGCCTTGTCTTTTATTGAATCAGTAATTGATTTTGTGGATAAAGTAAAAGAAACCACTGGAATATTTATGGACCTATCAAAGGCATTTGATAGTGTCAAACATGAAATACTGTTACAAAAATTGGCTAATCTTGGTATGTCCAGGAATGTTCTGAACTGGTTTCATTCATATTACTAATAGGTTTTAATATGTAGAGGTTACTCATTTATCTGCTAAAAATAAAATAACCAGATCAATCTCAGATAAAAAGTTAATTAGATTTGGATTACCTCAGGGCTCTATACTGGGGCCTTTGCTTTTTTGTGCTACCTTAGGGGCATAAATTTTGCACTAGTAAATAAGCTGGACAATCAAATTTGTCTTTATGCCGACGCTTCCAACTTAATTATTTCATCAAATTCATCACATGAGACTGAAATTGAAGCTTTTGTTGAACTTGAAAATATAGGTAATTATTTAAAAAGCCTTAACCAAGTGGATCCTTATTTTGCAGAAAGCGACAGTCCGCACTATAACATCTAGTGGTTATAGAGAGCATTGCAAGCCCCTTTTCAGCAGCTTGGGAATTTTGACCGTACATAGCCAGTTCATACTAAATTCACTGCTGCTTGTGAAGAATAACCCAAACGTGGATCTGATGACCCGTCAACACCATCATCAGCATAACCTCAGAAGCAAAGGGGACATTCATATTCCAAGATGCAGATTGGGGTCAACCATGGACAGCAACCCCTCACTGGCTTATAGGTTATATAACAAACTGCCTGAAACGGTTCGGACTCTCGGGACAACCGCCTTCAAGACTAGGCTGACGAGGTGGCTCAGAACTAAAAGTTTTTACTCTGTTGACGAGTACCTCAGCGGGTGCACCATGGATATTTAATTACCGGCCGCCACGTTTTTGTGTATATATTAGTTAAGTTTGTAGTTAGTGTTTTTTTTTATTTTTTTATTATTATTTATATATATATATATATATATACATGACAAGATCTATCCAGCAAGCTGGTCATCGATCGAGGATTGGTAATTGGTAATTAGTAACCTACTTTTAAACACAAAAAAAAACTAAATTTATTAATTTTAAAACTAGACAGAATAAAAATGTAAAGGATAAAATAATAACTTATTATGAGCAACCCATAGAAAAAACAAATAGTACAAACTTTTTAGGCATAACACTTGATCAACACCTGAATTGGGATGAACACGTGCATAAAGTCTTGCTCAAAATTAACTCTGGCATATATGCATTATACAAAATGAGGTTTTACTGTACTTTACCAACACTAAAAAACATTTATTTTGCATATATACACTCACATATTTCCTTTTGTTTAAGTATATATGGGTCAACAACAAAATTAAATTTGGACAACATTTTAAAACAGCAAAAAAGAGCTCTTAGAGTCATGTTAAAGTTAAAATATGATGATTCAGTAAAGAACATTTTAAAAACTTCAAAATACCAACAGTATACAGGCAATATATTTTTGATACAATATTAATAGCCAAACAAGAATTCTAAAAGAATGATGCCAAAAAATTACCAACCCATCCTTATAACACGCGGAATAAAAGAGAAATAATTCAGCCACACAGGCTAAACATTTTTGAGAAGAAACCTACATATATTGGAAATAAGTTCTTAAAATTCATTCCAGATCATATAAAATACGAAATTAATTTCAAGAAAACTAAAAAATATATACCCCCGTCGCAGCAGACCTGCGTACTCAGCGAATTTACAAAGAATTATTGTTTCAACATCAAAGAACTTTGTGAATATCTTACATAATTAATAATCTTTACAAGGAAATATAATATATTTAATGGCATTATATTTCTGAGTAAATTATTTTTATTTAATAATTTATATATTAATATTTATATTGCAATAAATGACTTTTTTAACAGTAATAAAAGTGCATATCCAAAGCTTCCATGCAAAAGGAATGATTTGTTTACAAATAACAAAATGTAAACATTTCAAATTTGACAAATATGCAGAAGACAGCTGATCAGCTGATTAGGAACAGATTCCTTATTATCTCCATCTCTCTTGCTCCCATTATACACTTATTTTCCATGAGAATACCATGGGATTTAGCATGTAGGTTTGCTGCCATGTGGGTTTTTGATCAAATCTTAATTACTCACCACCTAGTGAAGGTTCATAAAAATGTTTATTAAGATATGTTGATAAATAAGCGATATATAACTTTTTAAAGATTTACCCATAAGATTAACATTGGAAACTTGATTTGAATTTTCTCTATAACCAGTTAAGCTGTTTTAAAGATTCAAAATACTAAATTGTTTGTTTTTTAAGCTCTTTTAAATTGTTTTAGTTAAAATTGATGAATTTTGAAAATTTAGGTCCAAAAATGGCAAAAACCCAATTTTGACCCCTTTGAAACCCCATAAAACCCCGTTCCCAAAATCCGACAATTCTGGTCCGCGAACTCATGAAAATAGACCTGGTCTTACACCTTCATACCAAATTTGATCAAAATCAGAGGTCCGCTTCAAAAGTTATCGGTACCACGGACACACATATATATATATATATATATATATATATATATATATATATATATATATATATATGAAAATGATCGAACGGTGTTTTTGGCTTCTGGGGACCTCAAAATGAAAAAGTAAAGTGGTCCCGGACTTAGGTCTTACCATGGCTACTACCGTAATAGCGTATTCCCTATACTGAAATTCGCTAAAAGACTTTAAAAGAATATCTAACAAATCAGGCTTTTTATTCTATTGAGGAATTTTCCACTTAGCTTCAAAAGTAGTTTGGTTTTCTGTTGTTAATTTGTAGTCCTTCGATAGGTATATTAATTTGTGCATTGATGAAAATTGTATTTTTAGTTTAAGTTATTGTGTTTATAAATTTCACTAATTAATAAATATAAAATATTGACACTATTCTTTGTATAACAATGTACATGAAAATGAATAAAGAAATATGAGTATGAGTACTTATTTTTAATGCTTGAGGTTACAAAAACTCACTAAATAGTGATCAGTGGTAAGCTTAACTGAGCTGGTCATGTTAACATTCACTAATGTTTGTGTAGTGGCTGTGCTGTCTCAAGATGATATTTTTGTTCGAGAAAGTGCATCTCAACTTGAACTGTCCTCTGGGTGGCCCCTATCAGTTGAACCGTCGGAAGGTGTCATCCCTCCGGGGGAAAATACCACCTGTACTGTCATATTCAAACCTCTAGAGTTGGCCAACTACTCCTGTAATCTACATTTTAGGTGAGGTTATATCAAGAAATATTTTAGTCAAAAAATATTACCTTTAATCTTTTACTTATATGAGTTCTACGAATAAAAAGAACTTGAATTTCATTTGTAAATTTAAATTGGCATATTATATGTTGTTGACTGAATCCGAGCCTTTGAGTGTATTCGATGTGGAATAGTAGTGATCTCATTTTGAATGGTCTATTTGCAAAACCATTTAGGATAAATTTTACAAAACATTCTCTAGAGCCTCGAAATGGGTCTTTCAAAACAGTTCTTTTTGTAGTCAGGGATACATTACATCATGGACTACACACTCGTACTAAACATCCATCCAAATAATGAAATCTTTTAATAGGAATAGAATATAGATCCGTCAAACAGATCGTTAAGAGCACATTCTCAGCAATTCTGATAGGAATAAGAATCTAATTTGAAATTTCATGTCATGAAACATCATTTAATATTCACAAAATCTATTATGCTAAGCGATTAATTTACTAATAAACACTCTTATTGTTACTATTTTTTATTAAAGTTAATGACTTATATTAATAAATGTGACACAGGATGGTAGCAGGATAAAAGCTTCAAGTCAGTAAAGTTTTTAAGTAAGTTGCCTGAAGGTACCACCAGCTTGTGTTCCTTAATTTGTTGACACCGGAGGGGCAGGGACCAGCATTTGCTCAATAAACTTTACTTCTACAGTTATCAGCTGATTTTTGTTCAATTTAGTATCCATCAAAATGTCTATAACGATAACATGGGCACTTTGTAGGGCTGTGAACGGAAATGGAATTTTTCCTGGTCATGCCTCCACCTCCAATCGATTCCTCGTGGCCAAAACCCTATGTAAAAATAAAAAATCTGAATATGGAAAAAAATGTTGCTTGTACAAACATTGCTTGAGTTTAGCATTGTGTTGGTAGTCATGCTGATTTACTCGGTACCACTGTTACTAGGTAATAATAATTTTGTGTTGCATAATAATAATTTTGTGTTCAGTAAGCATTTTACAGGTCAAAGCTAGACTAGGTAGTTGCTACTTTTCGGCACAGAATGTTGTAACTGTGGTTGTCGGTCAGACTGGAGGAGGCGGACCCAGAGCGGTCACCGGTGCTGATGAAGGTGGAAGGCTCCAGCATGTTGCCGTGCTGCCACCTCGTGGTGCCGGGTGCCACCGACCCACCGTCCGCAGACCCACACACGCTGCGGATCTCGTTCCGGGTGATGGGCATCAAGCGACCCGTCAACAAGTCAGTACACCTAGTCTATTGTACAGTATCTATCTGTTAGTGTTAGTCTATCCGTTGGCATGCTGTGTCCAAACTGGTGTGATCAATGGTTCTCTGAATTAAATATATTGAAAATTGAAAATACAGATAGGCCTAGTGCAGATTCGGCTAAGACAGCACTATGCAAACCAAGAAAAGTTTGGGTAGTGCATATATACATTGCAAAAAATATAAGATGCTACAACGTATATAGCTTCAATAACATTAACTTTGCAAAATAATTCATGAGTTCCCTGCAATCTAACTAGAAAGCTAATGTGTTTTATGCTGACTCTTTTCTAACCGCTCTGGATAAAGTTCCTCTTACAAAGAGGGGACATAGCCAGCAAATACCTTTCTGTTCAAATAAAACATGTTGAACATCTTGAACTATTATTTCAGATGTGTCAAGGTAGTGAACACCACCTATGAAGACTATACATTTTACTGGAGAGAGCTAAACCAAGAACAGTTGTCTGCATTTGGCTGTTCAAAACCTGTCAGTCGAGTTTCTCCTACCAAACATGTTGAGGTACTGTCAATACTAACTACATTAATTTTTCATTTTATAGAATTTACCTTGTTGGGAATGCTGTTAGGGTTTTAGGTATGGTTAGAATATTTTACTTTTTTGTTTTAAGATCTTCAGAAGCAAAAAGAAATCCATTCAAATATGGGACAAAATGGGATGTTTAGTTAACTAAATGGAATGGTTTCAGCAAAAAGCATTCAAAGTGTCTGTAAAAAAGGAGGGAAAAAACTTTGAATTCCTCAATTACTTGTATTTTACTAAGATACATTTGGTCTCTCTTTTTGTAGAGTTTCTATTTTTATGATTAATGAATAAAAACTATTTGACATGATGTGTTGTGCGTTGACAGGTTATATTTAGCTTCACGCCAGGGGAGACTGGCAGCTACAGATCCACTTGGCAGCTTAGTATTCCCGAGAGGCAGATATACCAGGATGTGCTGCTGGTGGGGGAAGCCTTCCAACCGCATGTGTCTCTGTCGTCCACGTTCCTACAACTCCGGCCAACACTTATCGGTGAGAGAGTTGTAGAAGGTATTGACTGTAAATTCTTACTTAACAAGTTGCATTAGTATAGTAATGTTTGGTGAAAATTATTTTCCAGTTTAATATTCTCCATCTTGAACAAAGATTATTTGCATAAATTCCCAAAGTATAATTTTATGATTTTTTCATCTTAATTTAACTATTAAATTTTCTTTAAATGCATTTTGTTTTTATTTTGCTAATAGCATTACAAGTTAATTAAAAATAATCCTTAAAGTTAAATGTTAATTTTGTGGACGCTGTGACCGTAGGATACCCCTGTGGATGCTCAGGGGAGGGGGTATGACCGTAGGATTTGAGATTTTACTTCGTATTCAGCTTCAACTTGCGTAGCTCTAGCTGATGAACGAAGTGGGCCTGTTTCCCTGGTAGCATGTGCTACCAATCACCTATCAATGATGTGTTGTCTTGGAGTAATTTAGGCGGGGATGTTGGGCCGCAGTTGTGGGACGTCCTGGGCCAGTAGATCGCTGATGTGTTTTTGCTCAGATGATGTAGAGTAAAACTTCAAGGGATGCAAATCTATGACACATTTCTCACTCAGAATAAATGGCTATGATAGTCATCATTACATCATTGAGAGAGATCCGCAGTATCTCGTTGTGGCTGTTGCAGGTGTGCGCAGTGAAGGGAAAGTGGTGATCATGAATGACGAGGACTGTGACCTCAGGTTTCGCGTGGACGCCAACTCGCTGCACTGCGGCAACTGGGGCCAGGCGGTTCAGGTGCAGCCCATGCAAGGGGTCGTCCCCTCACTGGCGCAACTGGACCTCAGGTGAAAATGTAGAATGCGATTACTTATTAAGTGTCTTATTGGGTCTTTTCTTGATTACATAATAGTTTGTTTGAAGAAAACCAATTTAAAGCACTATCTTCTGCATTTTTATGGACTGATCAAGATACACTAAATTTTGATTGCTAGTAAAAAGGGAAGTGTCATCTGCATAGATTACAGTGCCTACAGGTATATTTTTAGGTAAATCATTAATAATTATTGTAAAAAAGAAAGGACCAAGAACAGAGCCTTGTGGTACTCCCATATTAATGTTCGATACAGTTGAGTTCACACCTTTAATTGAAACAATTGCTGAAATTGCTGTCTATTGCTTAAATAAGAGTTTATGACTTTACATGAATTATCTGAAATCCCATAAAATTTTAATTTATCTAGAATTAAATTAAAAGGTACACAATCAAAAGCTTTGCTTAAGTCTAACAGGGATAGAGCAACAGACTCTTTGTTATCGAGGGCATTCAGGGAGTGGTTAACAATTTCCATAACAGCAGTTGTTGTTGATCGCCCTTCGCGAAAGCCAAACTGTGATTCAGATAAGAGATTATAATTCTCAAAATGAAAGGAGAGTTGTTTGTGCATTAGGGATTCAAAAATTTTAGAGAAGTTCGGTACTATAGATATTGGTCTGTAATTTTGAGGAAGCTGCTTGTCTCCTTTTTTATAAATAGGAATAACTTTAGAGAGTTTAAGCATGTCAGGAAAAAGTCATCTCATATAAATATTCTTAGAAAAAAGATTTCTCGTGTAAGCTACCTTTTTTGGAAATTAAAAGACATCATTTCAACTGAATTTTTAAGAATATCATATTTTGGTCTTTTTCAATCACATATCTCCTATGGCTTAATTCTTTGGGGTCATTCACCCTTAGTCAAAGATATTTTATTAATCCAAAAGAAAGTAATTCACACTCTTTGCAGTGCAGGTTACTTGGACCACTGCCGATCCTTGTTTATAGAAACTAAAATTTTAACAGTCATAAATCTGTATATATTTCAAGTACTGGTTTATACAAAAACTAATTTAAATTTATTTACTACTAGAAAAGACATCCATACTCACAATACAAGAAATAACAGTAAATTAAATATTCCCCAACACCGACTAACTAAAATTGGATCTTCTCATAAACTTAACTGTGTACATTTTTTTAATAAGCTGGATGAGTCTGGGGGGAGTAAGTAGCTGGGGCTACGGATGAAATTAAGGTGGCCTATCAACGTGCAAAAAACTCTCACTCTCGCCTTGTTGTGGAGTCTAAAAGGTCCTTTTTTGGAAATAAAATTTTATCTTCAAACAACACTAGCAAGGAATCTTGCTGGGCTGTAGTTCGCACATTGAGTGAGGAGAATTTTAACACTCACACCAATCTGAGTTTGAAAATTGACCATGTTCTAGTGACAAACCCTGTTCTAGAGGTGTGCGGATATCCGGAAAACCGGATCGGATTCGGATCGGATCGGATATCTGAATCCGATCCGAATGTACAACAGGCGTCGGATACGATCCGAAAAATATCCGACTTTTTCGGATAGATAGTGTCTATGAGCATAAAATCCTTTTAACCCCCCAAAAACTACACTTGGAATGATGATACTGACGATCGCGTTCGTTCTAGGTATGAATACAATGCTGGATTAAAACACGACTTAATAAATAATTATTGTCATCTCTCTCGAAAACTTGAAAATTGAAGTTAGTCAATCAACACTAGTATTGGCACTCCAGGTATCAGGGTGTCCCCAAGATATAGCGCACTCAAGGCAATGGTTGTCCAAACAAATCTGATATATTAGCGACTCAAGCGGATGGAGTAAACAACCCATTCTAAGAGTGGTCGTGATTGGCTGTAGAGATAGGTTCCGATTCCAACCACAACGCGCGCTAGTGAACCCTCGCTAGCACTCCACAGCCACCGATTTGGAATTAACTGGTATGGTGGATCACCAGAATTGACCGAGTGTCACGATTTTAGTCTGTGGTTATTTGATTCTGTTGTCCTGCGCAGTAGACGACAGTGTTTTCAAGTACACGATAATACATAGTTATTGTACTCATTCTCCGACTTCACACTGATTTTCCTCCCAAAGATTTGCCGAAATTTTTCAAGATAATTAATAATAATTGATTTTTCGTGCCTAAAATATTACAAAATCAAATCATTTCCGACATCAATCACTAATTAATTACATTGATGGACACGACATTTTTGTGGCGTGCAATAATTTATTATCGTGTAGTACGATGTTTTGAAGTCTGGGAAAACTGCTACAGCCGACAGCGTACGAGATAGAATTTGAATTGAAGTTATGAACTGTATCTTTTAATGTGATCAACTTAATTTTTTAGAATTGGATAGGCTAGTTGTTAACTACTCAGTTATGGAGCCAAGGAAGAAAAAGAGTTTGATTAGGAAATATTTTGAGAAAAACCTAGAACTGGCGGAATGCCTATTGTGCAAGCTGGTTCTAAAGGTAAGGGTAGGGTGACTAAGACATCAGAAAATGTTCTTTGTTGAAAAATAAAATAATGTAGTTTTATTATTACTGAAATTAAGACTTGTGACTTGCTTCCACTTCATAAATTCTTTGAGATAGGAATGTGTTTTATTTTTTAACTGAGCTCATTGTAATAGGCCTAAAACAAATTGGGATGTAAGTTTTAAACCTAAATTGTTAAGAGTATTACATGTTACTGCATTATTGAACCTAAGTAAGCTTAGCAATCTACTTTTTAACATCAAACAAGACTATAGCCTACATGAAGGTGTAGGCCTAGGCTACTGTTTAACAGTCATCACAGTGACTCAAAGATATTAAAACTTGCATATAGGCTAGGCCTAATGAATGAAATAGACCTTTTTGGTCATAACCATAAGTTGTTATTACTCAAAATATTACTATCAATGTAGTATTCAAACAAAAAATGAGCGTGAAAATTACCTAATTCTGAAAGAGAAAAATTTATCTAGTTTGTAAGCAAATTTGTAAATAAATATTGAAAAAGATTTTCTCACCAAAAACAAATAGGTAGTTACAAATGTAGCCTATTGATTGACCGACTTTAGAGCTAAACAATAGGCCTACCTTAAGTTTAAACTTGGTTTGATACCGATAGTCTTGTAGTGAATTTATTTTGGATGAGACCTAGGCCCTACTGTAGTTAGTAGAATATATGAAACAATATTATATAGGCTATAATATATTAAACAACCTATATAGATATATATATATATTACAGGCTATATATATATATATATATATATATATCATAGGATTAATATATTAAGTCTTTGTTGTATTATAGGCCTATAATACACAAAATCATACAAATATGAAAATGGTATCATACTTAACATAATACAACTCAAGGACAACTCAAACATGCACACTAAAAACACAAAAAAATTCTTTATACATCATTGTAAAGTATTTGTCCAAAATGTAAATTATAATTCTAGTTTTGAACAAATACTGAACTAAAAAATCAATATATGCCTACATTTCTATATTAAACAAAAATCAAATTAACATTTTCATGCATTCCTAGGAATAAAGTG
Organism: Neoaliturus tenellus; assembly: GCA_030545055.2. Taxonomy (NCBI): domain Eukaryota; kingdom Metazoa; phylum Arthropoda; class Insecta; order Hemiptera; family Cicadellidae; genus Neoaliturus; species Neoaliturus tenellus. The sequence continues at coordinate 20,004,054 of CM061536.1, read as the reverse complement.
CTAGGATTTTACTGTTAATTAATTTTTATTTTAATTCTGAGTAATATAACAATTCACTCTGTCCGTGCGAGTATCCGAATCCGAATAAATCCGATCCAAACCCCTTACTATCCGATCCGAATCCGATCCGAAATTACACTATCCGATCCGAATCCGATCCGAAGTCAAATTTCACTATCCGCACACCTCTACCTGTTACTGTGGTTAACTATTTTTGTAATTATTTTGTGGAGGAGGTCTCTAAGCTGGTTAGTGATAACACCGCTCTGGACGTACCCGATGGTTTTGGAGAGGGAAGTTTTATGCTAAACCCTACCTCGGCCGCTGAGGTTAAAGAAATAATTTTTTCACTGGGATCGAAAAAAAGCTTTGGTGTGGACCAGGTTCCTTGTAGCCTCTTGAAGACTTGTAATGAAAACATATTTGATGCTCTTGCTTGCATAATAAACATCTTACGAAGCGTCGTCCCGTAGACCACTCACTTGCGGCATGGGATCAGTCAGGAGGCAGTGATACAGACACTGCCATGTCAATTTAAATTAGATTCAGCTAAGTTTGGCTCATTTTTCTTGTGTAGCACGGAATGGCTAAGGATAGGTCTAGGTTAGGTTTGGAGTTTATTCTGTCAGAAATTCTTCTAGGTTGTAAAAACACCTATCAATGAGATACTTTTTTAATTCACTTTTGAGTTTTGAAAGTTTACGAATCGAAGTGATGTGAGGTGGGATTTTATTAAAAAACTTAGGTCCGAGAAATCCAGGCTTATTTTCCAGTAATCTAAGGTTGTGATTTACAGAGGTTCTGTTGTTTCTGAATCTGGTGTTATAGCTATGATGAACAGGAACGTTAGTGAAACTGTTATTAATTGCAAAAATGACTATTTCATAAATAAAAAGAGAAGGCACAGTTAGTATTTGAAGATTTTGAAAAGCAGGTTTACAATGGTCCCTAGGACGCAGGCCATAAATGTACCTGATCGCCCTCTTCTGCAGCTTAAAAATTATTTCAAGATTTTTTTTTGATGAGTTGCCCCACAAAACTATGGAGTAACTGATGTGAGATTCTATTAGACTAAAATAGACTAGCCTAGCTAACTCTACACTGCCCAACCTGGCAATGTTCCGGAGAACATACAGACCGGCCGAGAGCCTGTTCCTGAGATGGAGGATTTGTTCATCCCAGGTCAGCCCATCGTCCAATCTCACTCCCAGAAAACTGACTGATTTGGCGTTGGAAAGCTGACTGTCACCTATCTCTAGGTGTGGAAACTGTGAGAGTTTTGAAACAAATCTTTTGAAACTGGATGTTTCCCTCAAAAGCTGAAGACGTCCAGGGTTGTTCCCGTGCTGAAGAAGGCCGATGCTCACTCAGTAAAAAATTACCGTCCGATTTCTGTGCAGTCCTGCTTTGCGAAGATCTTCGAGATTGTTTTTTTAAGGCGTTTTCTGGCCTACATTGAATCTAAAAATATTCTTACCGACAAACAATTTGGTTTTCGGAAGCACATGTCCACCTGTGACGCTGTATTTGCCCTGCTAATTGATGTCTACAGCCACTTGGATCTGTCCGATGACATTCTATGCCTTTTTTATGATATGACTAAGGCCTTTGATCTTCTTAATCACCGAGTCCTTCTGCAAAAGCTCTTGGCCATGGACGTTGCTGGAAAACCCCTCATGTGGATAGCCTCTTATCTCAAAGATCGCCATATGATTGTCTCAGCGAAACACCTAGGCTGTGACAACACTCTCCGAACTGTCAACTCTGCCTTATCTAACCCTATTAACGTGGGGGTGCCCCAAGGCTCGAACCTTGGACCGCTGCTGTTCCTCCTCTACGTAAACGATCTGCCTAGTTCATTGACAAGTGGGAAAGTCTGGCTTTTTGCTGATGACGTCTGTCACCTCATCTGTGATTCCGACAAAAATGTCTTGATTGATAACACCCAGTCCAGTTTGAATGAAATGACTGATTGGTGCAACACCAACAACTTGATCTTGAATAGTGAAAAAACTAAGCTCATTGATTTCTACAATAGGAAAAAACCTGATCCTTTTCCAAATTTAATTTTGAATGGATCACCTCTCCATACTTGTCCGAATGTGAAGTACCTGGGCATCCACATTAGTGAGAACTTAAAGTGGGATGAGCATGTCACCGCAATATCTTCAAGATTGACATCTGTTATCTATCTAATCTACAGACTCCACAGGCTAGTCCAGCGTGAAGTGCTGTTGAAAGTGTATTTCGGCTGTTTTCACAGTCTTACCTCCTATGGAATTGTCTTCTGGGGTGGCAGTACGGTGGCGGAAAGAATTTTTCTTCTCCAGAAGCGAGTCATAAGAAGGATATGTGGTGTCCATCGTCTTGCTCACTGCAGGCCCTTATTCAGGGAACTCAACATCTTAACCCTTCCATCACTCTTCATTATGGAGTCAGCTCTAGTGGTGCGGAAACATCCTGAAATTTTCATAACCAATAATCAGGTTCATCAGTATAATACAAGACGTACCAGAAATGTCCACGTTCCTCAAGTTAACTCAACTCTGGCAAGTAAAAGCCCTTATTTTAGCAGTGTAAAAATTTACAACAAGTTACCACTCAATATCATCGGTGAAGCAAACCCGAACAAGTTCAAATCTTTATTGAAGGATCATTTGGTTGATATGGCTTACTACAATGTTAAGGAAATGTTACTCGGAGCCTGATCCAAATGCCAAACCTGACGACCACGTCGCGGAAGCGATTCCAGTGGGACTACTTCAAGTATCAAGTGTCAAGTAATAAGCTGGATGAGTCTGCCCAAACTGCTCCAATTGGTATTTTTAAGAAAAAATTATTTCAGTGGCTTTTGGTCAACCCATTCTATTCAATTGATGAATTTCTAAATTGTGAGATAAATTTGGCTTTTTAAAGGAATTGTCTTTTAATTGTATAATTTCACTATTATTTTCTAATGACCTCTATCTCTTTTTAACTGATTTATTTAATTAATTATTTAAGACGCTTAGCTGTAGATTTTTAACAAACATGTATCCTACAATTTACTGTGTGAACTGCAACCATGTAAAATAATTGACAATGATCAATGGCAATAAAGATTTGATTGATTGATTGATTGATTGATTACTCTGCCGGTCACAGGGCTATTTGAACTAATTGTAAATGTATATATTTATTCATTTTTCTCATTATTTTCAGACGGTTCTAGCTTACTCGTAATTTTTCATCTTGTTGACTGAATTTTAAAATTTATTTTAAAGTAGTAATAATAATAAAAATTTAAAATACTAAATTTTTTGCAAATGTGATAGTATTTCAGCTTTTAATTCATATTATACAGCCCCAGAACTGCAATATTATGAAAATGTAGGTTAAACTAACTGATTCCGTCAGCAGTTCAATGTTGAAACATCAATCATGTTGATATGTTTCGGTTTCACTAAACCATTACCAAAATATACAGTGGTACACTTGCAGATCCATATGGTCGTTGTCAAAAGTGTATGTTTAATTTTTTTAACTTTTGACAACTACTATATGGATCTGCAAATAAATATACTGCATGTTGCTTTTTTGTTGGAAAAATCTTGAAAACTGAATGTTTTGTTAGGAACTAGCATTCAGTTTTAAATTGGTCAAACAAACTTTCCTCGTGAAGAAAACGAGAGAAGAGAGGACGTCTGAGCATTGTGACTGACGATCTGGTTGCCAAAATTGACCAAAAGATTCATGAAAACCGTCGTTTCACAATAATTGAGCTTTCACAATGTTTCTCACAAGTTTCACGGACTTGGGACTTCATTGTTCAAAATTGTTTCACAGAAGCTAGACTACCACAAATTTTGTGCAAGATGGTTGCCAAAATTGCTTACATATCACCATAAACAACAACAATGAGTGGGGCAGCTTTGACGTTTTTGATGCACTACTGGATCAAATCGTAACAGGAAACAAAACCTGGGTGAAACATGTGAATTGTGAGATAAATCTACAGGCCATGGAGTGGGGCCACAAGAGTCCCCCTATAAAACCTAAAGGAGCTCCGGTCATGCGTCACCCAGTGGCTGAATTCACACAGGAATTTCCAAACTTGTCCTCCACAACAACTTGTCGTAGCAAGTGCCTGAATTTTAATGTTTATTATGTTGAAAAGTAGTATTTTTTCCCCTCTTTAAAATTTCAAATCTGGAAGACATTGGGTAACTTTCACAGGTGAGTATCTTGCAAGTCCCTTTATGGAACTTTCCCTCATGCTCCCAACTCCATTGGTGGCACTGTGCAGAACTTGTTTTATTTACTAGAAAAAAAAATAAAATAATCAGCAACAGTTGTTTTCTCTGTGAGCGCTAATGCTCTAGTGGCAGTTAATAAAGAAATTCAACCGTCCACCAATGGCTGCCTCTTGGTCATGTGATCAGGCTACTGACACCCAAGCTGTCACAAGAGGCAAAACATGAAGTTTTCTGCAGTAGTTGACGTTGCAGCGGCCAGACCCCTGCACACAGGGCCAATAGACGGAAAGTTAGTGCCAGTACTGGGCTAGGACTAGCGGAAGCCACTGTGGTCTCTGTGCAGGGGGCGTATAGCTGCATTAATTCTGCTGTTCTTCTGGTGCCAAGATCCTTAACTTTAGTATTGTTATAAATTATTTTTAAGAGATAAAGAAGTGCACCGCCATGGGCATGATTTAAATTTTAGTCAGTTACTGGAGTTGTTATGTTTGTCTGAGTGGAGGTTTGCCGCAGGGTGTCACTGTGCCCGTCGCAGGCCGGCCAGGGCCAGTTTGTGGTGCAGATCTCGGTCCAAGGGCTGGAGACTCCTCTCAAGCTGGACGTCTCCGGGCAGTGCCTTCTGGTGCAGCCCCACCTGGTCTACCAGGGCCTCAACAAGATCCCCTACCCCATGCGAGCCGACCGTGACAACTGCATCGACATTGGCGTTGTCAGTCAACTGTTCAATTTACATATCTTTAAGAAATACTGTAGCACAAATTAGCTAGAGTGGGAAAATTAGCTGGAGATTTTTCCACACTAGTAATTAATTATGATTCTTGACACTAATAGCAATTCTAATGAACATACCACTAAGAGTATGTTTATCACGTTTTTATTGTTTATTGATCCTAGAACATGTTAACAAAGTACAAGGTACGTTCGGAAAGTAAGTTCCGTTTCCATTACTCTCCAGGATAGTGCTGTGATCGCAGTCCCGTGCATGCACCGTGGTCTCTCCATGTCAAGCAGAACAAAATGGCGCCATTTAGAGCTCGCTGTCTCTTATGTGTATATTGTAACGCTTCTTTGTAATGACAGTGTTGATTAGAAATCCCTCCTCTTGTGAAATTTGATTGGTGATTTGTTTTCTGAATGCAAGAAATGTAAAACATTTTGTTTTAGGCATTTTGTTGATTGACTTTTTACTGAGAGGTGAAACAAAGAATGAAGACGTTTATTGCGAGACACTGAAGAAACTTCGCCGCACCATTCAGAACAATACTGGCAAAAGGCATGGTTTTCATTCAGCTTAATACCCCACCACACTCTGCCAATGTTACATAACCACACCTTCAGGTTTTTGATGCGATGTGTATTACACATTGATAAGTAACAAAAAATCGATATCTGGCAAAAAAACAATCAAAAATGACTAAATCAAAATGTTTTATGTTTATTGCACTCAGAAAACGAATCATTAATCAAATTTCACAAGAGGGGGACTTTCTAATCAACTCCATCATCACAAACAAGTGCTACAAAGTACACAAAAGAAACAGTGAGCTCCAATGGCGCCATTTTGTTCTGCTTGACACGGAGAGACTACGGCGCACAATCACAGCGCTATCCAGAGAATAATGGAAACAGAACTTACTTTCCGAACTTAGATCGTATACAGAACTGAATAAGTAGAGACATTCTTAAGGGTAAGTGAGGACGCCGCCTTTAAAACACAGATAACATCACTAAGATGTAATTTTATGTAAGGATTATGCTGATTGGTTGAACAGAAACAGATAGCTAGAATAATTTTGCAGGCCTTTGTTATTGTTTTGGTTTTTTTAACAAATATGCTCATTTTGACATTTAAGAGGTATAATAAGTGCTTTCCTTGACAATAAGGAGAAATAATCTCAAAGTTGAATGAGCATTTTATTCTTTAGTACCGGGTTAACCGAGCCTTGCTTGTTGATTTTAATTAATTTTTTTTTACCTATTGCATCATGGTAATCAGGTTTTGAAATTTACGCCAATTATACATTTTCACAAGTACATTTTCTTACTAATGCTTGAAAGCATAATTCTTTTATTTTTGTTTACCTTTTGTTGTTATTTTGTTGCCTTGATGGCAACCCATAAGACTCCATAAGAATGTTAAAAAAAATAAAATGTTTAACTTAATTTTAGACCAAAATTTATTTTTCCTGAGGTTAAGGCTGTTTCTAAACTTATTTTTGGGCCAAAAAACTCTTAAACACAAAGTTTGGGCAAAATTTACCTGCTAGATTTTTTGATCGCAGAAAATACATCACTTCAGACAGTGCTCGTATTATAGTACAGGTTTATTTTTTTACAATTATGGATTTAGCTTTTAATTAAAAGTTATGTGAATTCAAACCTGGTACCACGTAAAAATTAGTCCCTCTGTTTTTTTCCTTTTTTCCCCGCTCCATCTGCCTTTTTTTGGTTGAGAAAATTTTTAAGTACTCATGATGGTGCCATAAACGTCCCCAAGTGATTAATTCAAAGGCCAGGTTTGATGAAAATAAATTAAAAATTTTTCTTGCAAGTCTCCTGTTTGTGGTATAAACCACAAAATATATTCAAGAGTGAATACACTTTTGCATAATTTATTTTCCAGGCTGGCAGTTTTGTTATTCCAATCCAAAATTTTGGGTTTGCAATACTTTTAATTCTGCACCCCATAGTATTAGAATTTACAAAGTTAATTTTTGAATATATAGTTTGTGTAAATTATCATTAAAATCAATCGTATGTTTAGACAGATGTATTTTATTACTGTTTTATGTTGGCAGGTTGAGGTTCGCATCCCTGTTACTCTGACATTCAGTTTAACCAACATTGGCAAGCCTGTTTTCAACTACAGTTGTGTGTGGAGTTCAGAGGAAGCTCAGAAGAATCAGCTGTCAATCAATGTTACCAACAAAACCGGGCTGGTCGGCCCCCAGTCCAGACAGCTGATCAATGTTGTTATTACTCCGCTCGCTAGGACTACCTTCTCTAGAGTCAAACTCGAGCTTGCTGTGAGTGTTTCTTATTTTTTGGAGCATTGTCGTTAGATATTTAGTGTTTGTTGAGACCACTTGGGAATTTCATTACTCTTGTAAAAGATAGTTACATTTACGTTTTTAACAGTTTAATTTGACCACAGTGAGTTACAATATACATTTTCAAAACAATACTTTATCAAATTTTCCTATACAGAACATGCTATTACAGGACTAGCCATGGTAAGATCTAACCTGAACTGACCCAAGACTTCATTTATTGGGGTTTTATGGGGTTTCAAAAGAATCAAAAATGGGTTTTACCATTTATTGACCCCAACGATAACAAAATTCCACCATTTTTACAGAAACCTGTTTTAACATCGATTTTTTTAAAAGCTTTGAAATATTTAGTATTTTATATTTTAACTTAGTTCATCTGATTAGGAAGGAATTTCAAAAATAAATTTTCTATGTTTTTTTCTTATGGGGAATTAAAACAACCCTGTATTGTTCTTATTTATTGACATAACTTGATCAAATTTAGTTATTAAACACTTACTAGGCAGGGTTTAAATTAAATTTGCTTACCACACCCATATGGTGGCAAACCTATAACTCATCCTCATGGCGTTTATGGGGGAAAATGCCAGAAGTTGATACAATAGAAGTGTGTGTGCAGGAAGTAATACACACACATGCACTGGGAAGGGATTATCCTATATTTGCTTACAACACCCCCATGGCAGCAGACTTCCGTTGGAAGTTTGGTGATTACGCATTTCTGCTGTAAGAAAAATCTGGGCGTTTCATAGTTTTTGGGTTTTTTATCATAAAAATAAGAACGACCACAAGTTATCAAGCTTTGGCAGCTTTAAGAAACAGATAAGATTGCTTTCTCCTACAAATTGTCCCCTTTGTGCTCATTAAGTGGTAAAACTATTGAATCGATCATTATGGTTTGTCAACTTTCTTGAAAAGCCCAAAAGCCAAGGAAAGCTGAAAAGCTTTCCTCATATCCTCCATTGGTATGACATAACATTTAAGTGTACTTATATCTGAATATGCCCATTTATACTCCTCAATTTGATTGTTTTTTATCAATAAAAATAGTAACATGTATTTTATTAATAAGTTGTGTTTACCGCTGTATATTATATAGTAGTGATAAACTTGATGATGCAATCGAGAATGCAAAAGTTGTCTTAACTTTCAGATCACCAAAGGCCCCAGATACGTAATGCTATTCAGTGGGACAGCAGCACAACCCCAATTCAGGTTTTCAATGAATGAATTTGATTTTGGTGCTCGTTTTGTACTAACTTCTGATGTTGATGCCTACAAGACGGACTTAGTTTTCACCAACACTGATGAAAAACCACTGTTGTAAGTTGATCAAACTTTCTTTATTATGCAGGTTGAATTCATTCATTCGATGGACAGACATAATCCCCAGGCGCGTCAGCCGCAAGGGCTTTATGTGCTCCCCGTATGCGTTTCTAAACTTTTGCAGCCTACAAACAAGCTCTCCTTGAGGAAGGAAAGCGCTCCTCTGTAGTCCACCAAGGGCCCTCTCTCTAGCCTCTTCCAGCTCCCTGCAGGCAAACATCAAGTGATCTGCAGTTTTATCTGACTGCCCACACTTCCTGCATACCGGGTCACCATTGTAGAGTAGAGACCCGTGCGCAGCAGGTGCTTTCTCAAAGGACAATGTCCTGTGACCAGCCCTGTTATGATACGGGATTTTTTTACCAGAGTATGATAAAACTCATTCTTGATGGAGAGTGCCAGAGTTTTCTACTCCTTCCACCCTTCTTCAATAAGGCTTGTTGCACGTTGAAACGTATTACTATGCAGAATAAAATGTGATGTTATATTAGTTTTAAAATTCAGTAAGTTGTTTTAGCATCCAAATTTGCCACAACTTGGTAAGGCTGCCATTTTAGTTTTAGGAATATCAGATACTTTCACGATAAACCCTAAAATGATGAACTATCAAAATCCAGGAACAAAATTAATTTGCTAACATATGATTTACAGTATGTATCTGGAGAAATGAGAAGGGAGCTGTTTTTTTTTTTCTTTCTAGCTAAACAAGTGGATTGTCAAGTTGGAATGTCAGAATGTTTACGTCATGAAAGTCATTATAAATACTCTGATTTAAAACACCACTCACAAATGATGCAATTGATGATATTTTAAAATTTTAACTAAGTTACTTTATATGTTTAGTTGTCTTTTTATGACTGTGAAGTAGTGACCACTGTAATTATTTTCAGTTCTGGTTAAACGTCCATGGCAATTAGAAGCACACTTATCTTTCTCAAACATCTTTTTCTTGTATTACATAATGGTAATACAATCTGAATGTTTTTCTACACACTCAAAATCAAGGATAATTTTAACATCAATATACGTTGCCAGGATCGAAGGAGAGTTTGAGCCCAAGCCGCATCTGAAGGTTGGTCTGACACAGACGGTGGTGTTGCCCAGATCGGAGCTCCACATCCCTATCACGTTCCTGCCCAAGGCCTGCTGCAGCTATGAGGAAACGCTCCCCTTCCTGGTGGACGCCAGTTACCGCCACCAAGTAGTCATCACTGGTCGCGGTGTCGACCTCAATGTGAGTACCTAACCTAACCTGCCCAAGGCCTGCTGCAGCTATGAGGAAACGCTCAACTTCCTGGTGGACGCCAGTTACCGCCACCAAGTAGTCATCACTGGTCGCGGTGTCGACCTCAATGTGAGTACCTAACCTAACCTGCCCAAGGCCTGCTGCTGCTGCTACGAGGAAACGCTCACCTTCCCGGTGGACGCCACTTACCGTCACCAAGTGGTCATCACTGGTTGCGGTGTCAACCTCAATGTGAGTACCTAACCTAACCTGCCCAAGGCCTGCTGCTGCTGCGAAGAAACACTCACCTTCCTGGTGGACGTCAGTTACCGTCACCAAGTCATCACTGGTCGTGGTGTCGACCTCAACGTGAGTACCTAACCTAACCTGCCCAAGGCCTGCTGCTGCTACGAGGAAACACTCACCTTCCTGGTGGACGCCAGTTACCGTCACCAAGTCATCACTGTGGTCGTGGTGTCGACCTCAATGTGAGAACCTAACCTAACCTGCGCAAGGCCTGCTGCTGCTGCTACGAGGAAATGCTCACCTTCCTGTTGGACGCCAGTTACCGTCACCAAGTGGTCATCACTGGTTGTGGTGTCGACCTCAAAGTGAGAACCTAACCTAACCTGTCCAACACACTCCGCTCCTACAGTGGGCAACCCAATCAACAAAAGGCCCGCTGGAGTACTAGTTTTCAGTAATCATGTTCCCAGAATTTCCAACATTGAATTCATGATTATCAAATCTTGTGAGCTTTTATGATAAAATTTAATAACATTTATTTATTTTACGAAATAAAAGATTATACTAGTAGCTGATGTTTCTCTACTACTAAACCATAAATTACTTTTTGTTGTGTGCAATGGTATGACCTATTCCATGTTGGTTTTGGTCTGACTTTCTCTTTCTAATATTGTACCTTGTTTTATACGGACCATTCTATTATCAAGTGATTTTGAAATTACTGCACACCTCACCTTTGCCCGGTCTGTCACAGTTTCGTGTTGGCAGGTGATGCTGGTCAACCCTGTGGACAAGTTGGTAGCCCTGGAGGGTGTGTTGGTGGGGCGGTCGCGACGGCGGGTGGTAGCCGTAGTCAACAGCAGTGAGGCGACTGTTGACGCCCATTTCTCCCTGGAGCCTGCAGTGCCTCAGATATGCCTCAGCCCAGAGTCGCCCCTCACGCTCCGGCCGCACCGCCCCACAGAGTTGGCCATCATGTTTTCTCCCAACACAGTCGTCAAGGGGATCGAACAAGAGGTGAGGATGCAAATTTTTCAGGGTTTTTTAGAACTACCTGTGTTAACTTTTAGGTCTGCACAGTTCATCGAATATGGTGGGGTACAGCCTTTTGTTTCTCTACATTGATTTTAGCCAACATTTCTATTCTGTTGTGGATTAATTTTCATAAGAGATAATTTTGTAAATTTTCTACTATAAAAATTTGTCACCATATTATTGTAAGGTCAACCACAGCTCCCTGGATTTTTCCAGCATTTTTCATATGTAAATTATAAATTTATATATCAACTGAATGAACCTTAACTTTTGCTTTTGGGCACAGTAAAATGCAAAAATCTTGGTCCTGTACCCAGTTCTTACCATACCAACTACTGCAATAAGAAATTTCCTATAAGAGTAACTGGATAATACAACAATAAGCAGGCAGTTCCAAAATGTGACAATCAAGAAACCTGGCCAGAAAAAATAATTACTCAGTCTTAAGCTCATTGTAGTAATTAAAAAATCATGTTATGGTGCTCTGCAACAAAGGTCTACTGTGTAAATCAGAGAGATAAATAGTAATAAATAAAGCCATTTTTATGTTTTGTCCAACATTTAATTTTACTGTTGTACTATTCATGGATTACATTTTGTATATTTGATAATAAATTTTACTCCTCTACTTTTATGTTTGTTTGCAGCTCGTTCTGACATTCCAAAGTGTCAGAAAGGTGTTATCGAGGGTGAAAGCGAGTTCTGTCGGGATAAGTGTCAAGTTGGACCGAGACTACTTGCCTTTCGGCAGCATCATAATCGGAAACACCCCCACCAGCAAACTGTTGCTCTCGAATGATGGCGACTTGGCAGTCAAGTTAGTGATAGATAATCTATATTTCACTAATGATGATTGTTTACGGCCAACAGATCAAATACAATACACAATAAATAAGTATTTAGGATCGATCTTTTTATGAGCGGACCGACCCCCTTACTATATAAATTATTATTATTATAATGATAGTCCATTAAATCTGAAACATATGTGTGCACCAGGTGTCTACAAATCAGACAATTTACATTGTGTAAGTTTGTTTGTAAATTTTAAATGTTTTTCCCTTTTGACAGTTATTGCTATAAAGGATGGTTGTTGGATGGTTGCAGGTTCTCGTGGGAGGTGAGTGACCCTGTGTTCTCGATATCGCCCCGCGAGGGCTACATTGCGCCCAGCACTGATGTGGTACTGGCAGTCAAGTACTCAGCTCTGCAGCTGCAGCCCAACGTACAAGCCAAGGTAGATCCTACAGTACATAGTTTAACATTGATGTATATTAGCTTATATAACCGGTTTTGATAAATATTATGCCAAAACTGATTCTTCCCTTCGAGATTCTCCCTCTATTTTAAGTTTAATAATCTAATTTAGAAGCGTTTGCTTACACTGTAAATATCCTTCTAAATTTAAATGTCAAAAAAGAATTAACAAACTTTAAATGTGTAAAACTGAAATTGGCATATAAATAATTGGTTATAATAAAATTAAGTGGTGGTCTTACCAAATAAGTATTTGCATATGAGCTGAGCTGGTTTTAATTAATTCTGAATAATTCATTAGTTTTTTAAATAACTTTAAGGCCCGTATTATACTGGGACACTGTGTCCCGGACACTGTGTTCGGGACACTCTTATTAACATAGAATCAAATTAGAGCTATTACGCATCGAGACACTGTGTCCGAGACACCAAAACGGTGGCCCGGCCACCGGCAACAGTGTCTTGACCGAGACACCGTCGCCGAGTGGCTGGGCCACCGTTTTAGTGTCCGAGATGCAAAAAAAAGTCTCTGAACGCTCAATTAACATTGGATCAAATAGGAGCCATTAAGTAGCGGGACACTGTGTCCCAGACACTTTTGGCGCTTGTTGCTGTTTATTCATGTATTTACTAAGTTCTTCCAGGTCATCTTGTTATTATTAGATTTTGTGTACATTTTCTCGCATATGGCAAATAGATTTATAAATCTTGATATTAATTCTAATTGAAAAATATGTTTACATTATATTTGCTTTTTGTATGCACGTTTAATAAATCCATTTTACGTCATTTTACGGTTTTCATTTCCTTTTTATTCACACAATATCGTTCACATATAATTTTTTTCTCGATATTTAGTTAAACGTTGTTATTTAAATAACTTATGTAGCCCATAGCCAAGACATTCATGATTATCACAATCCTTTTGTGAAGTAAATTTTTCACCGGTGTAAAATACAAAAAAAAACATTTATTGTTCATTTTGAAATTTTAATATGCCTGAAGCATATAGTGTATGGTCGTGCCCTGCACGCCGAGCGCAGCACGTCATGCGCTGCACGGCACAGAACGCCAAAAACGCGCCTACACACACACGGTCGTAATTTAACCAGTCTTGAAATTGTTAAATTATGATTTAACATTATCATGGCCTCAACAAGCTTAAATATGCAGGTGAGGTCCATTAGTAACTCAAAATAAGACAATAACTTTTCATTTTTCTTTGAAATTACTTTTAAAAATTAAATTGAAATTTAAAAATCAATATTTTTTGTAACGTTGTATCACTGACCGTCACATTGGTTGAAATTCACTTCGCATACTGACAGTAAACGTCTTTATGAAAGGTTTTATTTGTACTTTAGCAAAGTCAAACGTTTATTAGTAATAATTTTAATAAAAATATAAAAACTCTGCAAAGTCTTAAAAAACACTTACAACTGACCTATAACCACAATCACTCTCACACGTCTGCACGCTACAGCCCACAAACGTGGAATGATTGCACGCCGTGCCAAAATTATACCTCGTCTAAATTTCAGACGTGCCGTGCATGGTGTACCATGGGTGTACCCCACACGCTGGGATTTTTCGCCCATCAGCATTGCACGGACGGCGTGCGGGGCACGGCCGTGTATGGGCCGCTTAAAATTCTAAGATGTGTGTAAAACTGTACATTTTATTTATAAAAAAATAAATTATTTATTGAACTATGAATAAATTATGTGTTTGAAAACTGTCTCTGAAATTGATCAACTCTGTAACTGATTGATAATTTTTTATTCAGTGAATCCAAGACTGGCATATCTTATCACCACTCTGACCACGTGTCAAAGTCAATAAAATATACCAGTTGACTGAAAATCTTCGTCGAGTTTGCATTGTGTTGATCGTGGTGAGTCTGTGGCCGAGACACTGTGTTCCTAGTGTAATAGCCGCGAGACACTGTTGCCCGACACCGCACACGGTGACCCGGACACAGTGTCCGGGACACAGTGTCCTAATATAATACGGGCCTAAGTTATAATAATTTACACCCATAGTAACATCAACATGTTTGTTGCTAACGTCCATGTTGCAATGCTAGAGCTAGGGGCGTGTGCCACAATCATGAATTCATAGCTTTGTTCCGTAATATTATTCAGTGTTCCACAAGTGCCATGGCAGTGATTACTACTTTTTCTGTTTATGCAGGGAAGTAGATCTGCCAAATTTTTTAACACGTAATTTCATTTTTTATTTTTTTTTTCAATTAAGGGACACGATTGGTTACTGAGGAATTTATTGTACGTGTACCGGTCTTGTCTAGCTTGTGTACTTAGACTTCAACAGTACAAGATATCAAGATATCAGTACAATACTCAGACGCAATCAAACAAATTGAAAAATTGATAATCTAATATGACCTACGCCTAGTTCCAAAATGTTCGACCAACCTTTTTAGGATGATAATATTTGCAACTGTTATATGTGATTACAGGGAGTGTGTACGTTGTCCAATGGAGGGGCGTTGCATGTGACGCTGTCTGGTAGTTGCGTCGACCTCCCTCCCCCCACCATGACTATTCCCCTCTCCTGTCCTGTCCGGACCACCACGACCACACACATACCTGTCTTCAACAAGTAACTGGCCTACTGAGTAAACTACAAGCTAGATAATATGACAGTTATTGCAGTAGACTCTTGATTATACCTATTAATGTGGCCTGGTTGGATTTTGGAAACCTGATTAAGGGGATGAACACACAGAACGTGATGCGGTGCGTCATGATGCTTCAAAAACAAATATGTAGTTTGTTATGGGTTGAAAAACAGCGGCGCGGCGCGTAGCGTCCCCACTTGAACCAGTCGAGTTTCATTTTTTGGAGCATCAATGCCCCTTTTCCCTATAGATATGGATCGTGAGTGTTTAAATTAAATGCTTTTCAGGCCTGCACTGAGGCGGGCAAAGCGTAAATCTTATACTATTAACGAGGAGTGTCTGTAGAAATGTATGTACAAATTTATGTCAAAATCTCGCGGGTTGATTTTTATTAAAATTTGCATTTAACAGTATTTTGGCCCAAAAATAAGTTTAGAAAAAACCTCACCCTCAGGAAAATTGTTTCTAGTTATAAAAAAAAAAAATGTTTTGAAAACTATAGCGACAATAATTTAATAAAATGCCACAACACTTGGAAGGTTAAAATATCAATTTCTAAACATGCTATTTTGATTCATGTTTGATGGTCAAAACTACTAAGGATAGGGCTTGCACTGTATTGCTAATTTTGAAATTAATTTTTGGCAATGATGTTTTTTTGAATAAAATATTACAATGGGAATAGGTCATTGGTAAAGAACACAAGTAAATTATACTAAAAAAAACTATTTCCGTACACCTCATCTGTCCTGAAGATACAAATTTCAGTCTATGAAATGTTTGTTTAAAGTTTATTTTTATTTTTAAGTGAAATAGCAATGGTAAATAAAATATATTAATAATCATCTAATAATCTTGGACACTGGCAGGACAGGAAAGAAGGAGATGCTCCGCGTTCTGTGTGTTCAAGTTGACGCTTGATGGTGCACCGTGCCGCGTTCTGTGTGTTCATATACCCTAAAGTGGAGAAAGCCATCATTTCTGCTCATATGGAATAGGATTGCAATTAAGTTTAGAGTTCAAAAATAGACGTTAACATTTTTTTCATCCTCCTAACCTCACAATAAACATCCACCGCCTCATGAATTATTTTGTCCGGAGTATAAAACGTTAACATATGGATTTTATTGAATTAACTTTGACTGAACGGCATATTTCTTCCTGCAAGGATGTGGCCAAGTTACCCAGTCTATTGAATCATCAGTTACTGATTGAGTCAGCAGTACTTTACTGTTACAACAATATTCTCTATGATTTTGGCAACCATTTTAGGTTTATTACCATCAGCTGTGCTCAAGAAAGTACAGTTTTTAATGTTGTGTAATTTTAGTTCCTCAATGTTGCAATATAGTAGTCGAACCATTGTTTTTATGGGATAGTACCAATCTTCAGTGACAAACTTGTGTTTTGCAGGTTTGGACAGATGATCAAACTGGTGGCCAACATCAGTGGCGAGTATTTCTCGGGCGACAGTGTCACAATGATCCCTCCGTATGGGACTCACATGTTCGAGATATCCTACTCCCCGTTGTCCATGACAACCGAATCTCAACCCCACAAGGTATGTTATTGCACTACACCAATATTTCAATTGTAAAAATACAAACTTTTATGTTCCAATTTTCCATTAGGTGAGCATTGAAGCAACAAAAAAACCAGTATTATTGCTTGCAAAGGCTGATTGTTTTTTAAGTACATAAATAAAATACACGAAAATTCTGTAAAGATTGTGTAAATTAAACTATTGCCGACATAAAACTGCTAAGAAAAGGGGCCAAATAGTTACCTTTAGGATAGTGCTTTAGATTTGTTTGGATTATGGTGCATTTTGGGTTAATAAATTTGAGTTCAAAATATTATTTAAAGTTCAAACCATTTTATATTTTTGTGGTTGTAGGTGCAATTATTTCACTGTAATTGTAGTATTTATTCACAGGGTTGCATCTTGTTATCTTCTATTTTGATCTTGGTTTCTGTAGCCAATAAATATAAATAAAAGTTGTATTTTCTTTTGAATTTGTTGAAAATATATATAAATTAAGGGGAATTCTACAGGGTTATTCATAAAATGAAGTTTCCAGTGTTTTCAAAATCATCAGCATAATTTTCTTTTACATATGCAAGCTTAATAGACTAGTACCAGGGGGACCGAGCTTAAGCTCGGTAAAATTATTACTTTTGTTCTCACACAAAGCTCGTTTGCTCTGTTCACTCGCCCTCTTCCATTTTAAAGACGAGCTCGTTCGCTTCGCTCACTCGCCAAGCCGACAGGTGCTGCACTTTGGTATAACTGTCTTAAACTACAGATTAAAAATGTAACACATTGGTTTATATCTACAGTTATCAGCTGATTTTTGTGCAATTAATAAAATCTCCATAAGGATAACATGGAAACTTTGAAGGGCTCTAGCGTGAAAACCATATTTTTCCCAACTATAGGACCAGCTCCAATCGATTTCTGGTGGCCAAAACCCCCCAATCAAAAAATCAAAAATCCTTGAAGCAAAAAAAAACTTTACCCGGACAAACGGAGCTTGTTTTAGAGTATAATAATAATTTGCACTATTGTTCTACGTAATTGCCGTTTCTATCCAAGGACTTTTGCAGATGATGCACCAACTTTCTAATACTTATAAATTCTGTCTCCAATCTTTCGAGGAACAAGTAACCACTTCCTCTTCACACCTTTCCAACAATCCCGTCCCAAAAGATGGTCACCAAGACTTTCCCAGCACCTTGAGTTTGTTTAAATTTCTTTGGCTTCGGTAGTGATGAGTGATTGATTTTTTTTGCTTCAAGAGTGACAACAAAGGTTGTTTTTGTGTGATATGAAAAATCTAGAAAAGGACAGATTTCATATTTAGAAGCCACGGCAATCAGGAGATCCATTTCTCACGGGTGCTAAACTAACACTAAGCGGTTAGTTAATTTTAATTTAATAGTTTAATTTTGAATATAGTTGAGCGCATACAGTCAAGTGTCATGTTTTAAGCATTTTGGTGTTTTTTTATGTAGAATTTTTACATTTTAATGGTTAAAAACAAAAAGTACATAATTTGGTACCATAGTCACATCATCAAGAACACTATGATGTCAACAAATGAGACCTAGGGAAAGCTGTGTGTTGCAGGGGACTGGGATCTTCTACTTTGTTGACGGCTCGTGTCTGGTGTACAGTCTGGAGGGGACGGCCACGGAGCCCAACGTCAAGGAGAGACTGACGACTCAGTTGGCCACCCACGCTCGGCACTCGCTGCCGATACCCGTCCACAACTGGATGCAGACCCCGCAGAAGTGAGTGGACTCGGCACAGCCAATAATGCTAAACATTACAATCTATGAGCTATTTACAGCAGTAATCTAACCACCGAATTCTGTTGACGTTCTATTGATGATGTCTGTTATCAGTAATATTTGTATTAATATTTTTTTTTAACACGATTCTTCAAAATCGATTAAAATACAAACAAATATATATTAAAGACACTATAAAAGACCCGAATGTTGAAACTATCTTTTCAACAATTTGTGCATTGTAAAGCAGCTAGAACCATTGCTCTGACCTTTGCTTTATGGCTTCAATTTTTTTCCGTTCATCACTTTTAATGAAGAATATGGATTGAAGGTAAGTTAAGTAAAAACTTACATTGAATATCTCTATTAAAAAACTATTACCATTCTAATGGTTTGTGTTTCACTACAAACTGTCTTACATCCCATTAATACAGCAAACTTAATTTCGATTTGAGAGTCATTCGTTAATTTTCTGTGTTACCCTTTTTTCATGTTTCTCGTACCGTATTGACGTGTTCTATCAATTAGTATTTTCAGCTGTTTCCCACATGGAAGCAGGTGTCTTAAAGTCATCTCCAAAATTGTCTAATGCTAACTTATCATTACTGTATATTTGTGTTCAACCATTACTCATAAAATTATTTTGACATATTCTTTAACATTTTTGGGAAATCTAGTCTTAACACTATATTTATGAAAACATCAAGATGTATAAGAGAGGGTTTTTTGTGTTGTTTTTCAGGTTCCGTGTTTCTCATGAACTTCTATCATCAACCCTGAGTTGTCCCGGCTACCAGTTCACTTGTAACGAGTATTTCATGGTCTCCGGCTCCCAAACCAGAGACCTCACTGTCAACTTCATATGCCACTTCCCAGGCTCGCTTGTGTTCAAGGTAGATAGGGATCCACTTATTGTCAAGTTTAGTTTGTTCATTCTCTTTAAAAGATGTTCAACTCACAGTAAAACCCCTTGTGTCAACCATCCTCTAACTGACTGTGGGATTAAGTGCCCCTTTCTAGGATATTATTTAAATCCGCTAGCACAATCACAATCGATGACATGAGTTTTGCTCTGGAAATGGTGCAAAGGGGTTGAAATGGATTATCAAATTCATTCTGGGTTTTCGTTTAACCACAGTCAATTTAATTTTTGCATTGATCTGTTTGGACTTTTTGTGTCAATAAACAGTATGTTTTTACATGAAAAGTTTGTTTATCTGAGAGTCAATATAAGTAAACTGAAGCAAATTTCAAAATTATAAACATTGTATAAAGAATTTGAATATTTTTACAATCAGAGTGTTTATCAAATCAAGCAAAGTGCTAAGAAATGTAGTGCTTGTTTGTACTAGTTGTTGACAGGCCAAGAATCGTTTGTTTGTACTGCATTCACGCCAATCTGTCTTGAAGACTGAGATACACCATGCTTCTTAGCAGTGTGTTTCAGTATTAGTGCAGTGTTTAAGTCAGTCGTGTGTGTCAAAGACAAGAGGTTAACATAAATGAATTGGAAATGTTACGGCCTAAACCAAGGACAGTCCAAGTCTTCCTTGAAAAACGTCTTTGAGTGATATGTTTACTAGTTAATCCTCACCTTTTCCCTTTTCATCTGTAGTACCTCAGTTTTCCTTTTCCAAAGTAGTTTAGCTTGGATAATCAAACCCCTAACATGTATATTTTGTAAAAAAGTCATATTTTTCCTGCGTGAACAAGTGAATGACCGGTGGACTCTTGCTGCAGGTGGTGTTGACCAATGAGTCGTCTGGTGAGTACGAGTGGTATGAGGTGACGTTCGATGTGTCCGCTTGTCCGCCGCTCGGTGAGATCACGCTCGAGACGTGCGTGAGGCAGGAGGTGTGTCATGACATCACGTTCCACAACCCCCTGGACCACGAGGTCACGGTCGAGTGTCACGTGACTGCCTCGGGGCTCACTGCGGTCAACACGCCGCTGTTGGTGCCACCCTTGCAACAGGTGAAGTGTGCGCCGTATAAGTATTACATTGGTTTTAGTATGTTATTATGTAATTTTTTGTAACATTAAGTAATTCATTATGTATAGGATCTCACCAAAACTGGAGATACTGAAACTGCATCACGTAATTCAAGAGGTGCAGTTTGGCAATTAGTTTTGACTCCTTGTGGAGTCATCTAAATATAAATAAGGACTTCAAAGGACTTAATCTACTGACAAAGATTTCTTATATGCCTGATGATGACTCATTGAGGTGTTGAAACTCTTGAATAACTTGATGCAACTATTTTAACCCCTCTTAAAGTATTCAATGGTAATTTAGATGCTAATCGATCCGTCATAATGAAAACTAGAGATGAGGCACTAAAAAAAATGTTTGAAATTTCAACATCCCTCCTTAATTATGGTATTTTTTTTTTTTTTACCAAAGTAATATGTTTAAAGACCTAAAACATCAATAAATTACGAAGTATTTTTTATAAAATTGCTAACCTAGAAATTGCTAGGTACCTAAAATTGCTAACACTTCCTACAGTTTTTTTTCCGTTTGTAAAATTAAAAATTTTCTTTCTCAGTACAATATGGGCTGTTATGTTCTAAATATGGGCTGTTATTTTTTTAATTTACGATTTTTTTAAATACTTTTATGAGAGTAATGTTGTTTAATTATTCAGGCTAGGTAATTATTTTAAAATGCTTTGTTTGTCTTCTTTTCGCCTTGAATACAAGAAACTCTAGTGAGGGATCAAGTTTTAATTCTCATACCCTGGTGCAGGAGGCAGTGAGACTGAGGTACCTGCCACTCTGGCCCGGTGGTCCCTCCGTGTCGACCGTGGAGCTGTGGTGTGATGTGCTGGGGCTGTTCCCGTACACGGTGACCACGACCGCGCTGCCCGCTCCTCCCTCGCCACCCATGCGTGTCAGCTGCGACCTGGGGCAGTCCACCAGCAAACCACTCGTGCTGGCCAACCCTACTGCCATCAACGCCACCTTCCACTGCACTGTGAGTGAGATGCAGTAGTGTTCAGATGTTCGTAGCTCTGCTATTCCAAAACTTTGCCTATTCCGGACAAAGTTCCTTGAATCTTATCCTATTATTCCTATTATTATTCTATTATCCGGACTTCCCTCCTAAAAATCAACTGAATGCTGTTATAGTGCACTGTGGTGTATTTATCTAATTTACTTAATAATATTTTATTTACAGTACAGTACACTCTCGTTCATCGGACTCGGCGACATCGGAACTCCGCTTCATCGGAACTGAAAATCTGGATATTATTAATTTTTTTCTTACGAAATAAATAATTTTTCCGTTTTAGCGCCTTCAATTTTCATTCGTTCTATCCGCACAACAGTGAAGTATCACATTTTGCATCAAACATCATCAGGCGTTTTCCATAATCTGTACCCATCGATGTGATTTACGAGGCCGTGAAGTATTCGCACAAAAATAGAAAGAGAAATTTCGAGCAGGAAGTGAACATCCGGTTCGACCGCTTCCCAAACTGTCATTCAGTCTGTCTCGCGTCGTGACTGCACCTGTGTTACGTGGAAGTCAGTTGTCTGCTGGAATATGAGTGGAATATGTATGAGTATGGAATATGGAATAAATATTTTGGATCTTTATTTCCTGCAATGTTTTTATTCCTATAGGTTCTTTGTTACCATGTTCAAAGTTTGAGTGCCTTATTTTCATAAAATTTCTTGTGTTATTTTAAAAACAAGAGTGAATACAATCACGATAGGTCACCGTACGGGCGGAAATGATGACTCATGACGGACTCCGCTTCATCGGAATTTTTTGACATCCGAACCGGCCATCCGCCACATTAGTTCCGATGAACGAGAGTGTACTGTATAAATATAATTGTAAAAACAGGTGAAATTGAATTGGCATATCATGTAAGATTTATTCCAGTGTAGAACTCAGATGAATCACGCCACATCGGATGTTTATGACGTCCTGTCGTATGATATGTAGTCTGTTGCATAATAAATTCCCATTGGCTGCCTGGATCACACCACCATGTGCCCGAAGTCCAAGCCATCCCCCTCTCCAGTCAGTCCAGCATCAACCCCCGTTCGTACCCGGTCCGCGTAGCCTTGGGCTCTGCCAATTAAAAATGTAGTTCTTATTTGTAACTCCCGCTACCGGTATAATGTGTATTTCGGAACAAGTATACTACACGCACCACAGCAGTTAGGTTAGATTTTGTTACATTTGATAAATTGTTTAAATGAACCAGACGTATCCTAACCACTTCTTTGTAGCGCTGTATAGGTCCAGGTCACAGTGTCATTGCTTTACTCTGTGCACAGCTTATATGTGTGTGGTTTTCCTATCGCCCAGCAACCTGTCCATTGTTGGATGTCCTGACTGTCTGAAATTAAGTTCTGCTGTCGCTCATGGACACTGTATGGATATTATGAATGATTGCATATTAACATGGTTCTTGTGAACAGAGGGAGAGGCTGCATAATTTTGCAAATGTCAAAGGAGTGATATTGTGTTAAAACAATGCCATTCGTGAGTTGGGTCAGGATCTGAGTTATAGGCATAGCGTGACTGAAGTTTAGAGAGGGGGGGGGGGTACACAACACAAATACATACAATTAGGTACTATCAATTTCTGAAGTTTTATATTTTCTTGGGTAACTTTTCCCAATGTTGGGGGTGCACCCCCCCCCCTCCCAATGAAGAGACTTGTATAACAAGAAGTGATTTTTTTATATCAAATGATGATTTGTTTTATTAACAAAGCCATTAAAAAAATTTTTTTAATCACTGAAAATATGGAGTATTTTAAAGAAAAGTACCGAAATAAAACAGAAGAAATAATTAGATGTTACCAATTTTTTTTAAATTGTTGTTAAGAAATTGAATAATTTTTCAGAGAGCCTAGTTTTCCTCGCATGTCTGTGGGTGACTTAATTTTTTTTTTTTACTATATTTTGTCTATATTTGAACAACCACACCTTCTTAAGACTAATTTTGATCTTTAGTCTACTATTTCTACTTTTAATTAATTATGCAATCAATATTGCTGTTTCTTAATAATTCCTCGGTTATAAGCTGAATGATTTGTTTATTCAAATCTCGCATAGTGTCCACATTCTGGAAAGTAAGGGAAACAAATTATGGTCAGGGAAAGTCAGGTAAATAGGCAAAAAGTCTGGAAAGTCAGGGAAATGTTGGTCTGTTGTTGGCCTAATGTTGGTTTTTAGGGTACTTTTCAATGCTTCAGTCGGCCTTAACCCTGACTAATGTAGCATTTTTTGGATTTTTCACAAAGGTATGACGATTTAATTTATTTCCGCACATTTGGACTTTTAAATATTTTTTATTATTAATCTTTTTTATGTTGATTAGCTGTTGGCTGTACAATAGAGTAAATTTAATAAATTGTGGCTGATACCAAAATATTTCTTGAAATTAGTTGTTAGACTTGGTAGTTAATGATACAACTTTAGCTTATTGTAAAGTGTGTCGCAAGTCATTCAAGCTCAGTAACATGGACAAGCAAACTGTAATAGCACATTCTGAAGGACCTAATAATTCAAAAACACATGCATGTTTAAAATTCTCTGCCAGCAGTATCCGTTTTCTCTAAGAAAAAAGTGTCGATGCCAACATCATGAGAAAATGTAGGTCCTGTTCTGAGTTCTTCAAGTACACCAGTTGCAAGAAATTTAAATCTAGAAACCTGGTTTTGCCACCATGCTTTTGAAAATTTTTACTTTTAGTGAATTTCCCAATAGGAAATACGCTATTTTGTAATCTATTAATATATTTTTCAGTATTTTCTGTTATTTAAATTGCCTATGCAGTAATATTTTTTGTGTATATGTAGTATCATAATTTTCAGTAAAGTCTGTGAGTCAGGTAAATTGATAGTAAATGGTCAGTGAAAGTCAGGGAAATTAATGACAAATTTTCTGTGAACAGCCTGAATTTGTATGTTTAGAGCTACATAAAATCATAATTTATTGGTCAAGACAGCACTATAATTACTGAAATAATAGAAATTTTGGTTCATTGTCCAAGAAGTAATGATAGAAATTCAAATAGTTTCAGCCATCAGAATTTTATTGCTGGAGTAATTCAATTCACATGTTTGTTTCAACAGAGTTCGCATGAAGATGTGGCAGTGGAACCTCAAGTAACTCTAGGTCCCGATGAGTCTAAAGATTTGCTAGTGACATTCCAGCCCTCCGCTCTCCATGATGTCACGTGTCATGTCATCGCATCCTCGCCTGAAGCTGGTGAATTCATGTAAGCAATATTCGCTGTAAAAAGTATTCTTTCTAGACCTTGCCATTTCATCTCCAAACTTTCTTAGAAGTCAAGGAAATCATTAAAATTTAAGGTAAAAGCAAGAGAAAAAGGTGCCAAATTTCAAAAATCTGAGAAAATCACTTCAATTTTATAATGGTTAACACCTATAACGAAACATGGTTTTTAAAACGCTAAGGGAAACATACAGTCGATTTTACCATATCTGAATTTTTTCGTTATTTTCCATGTTTATTATTGTTATTATGTATCGATAGACACACACAGGAGTTATAATGATATTTTACAACATTCTATGACAAAATCATATTTATTTACCCAAAGATTAGATAATATTATTAGAAGATTAGCAAACATAGTCCGGATCAGCATATGCATCATCACCCTAACTGAAGTCACTACTATCGTCACTGTCATCTGCCATCAATCTTCATATCTGGTCACATAAATCTGGTTCACCAGGCCTTACACCCCTTCTAGTACCACCTCAAGCCATATTATAGGACTAAGCGTTAAAGCGTTTAGTTACGTACAAGAACAGCAAAACACAACACATTTCACTACAATCCGTAAGCGAAACACACGGTAAATCTGACCCGACCGTATTGAAATGGCGACCTATTTATACAAAACGCCTGGTCCGTACGCCAGGCAATCTGAGAGAATATGACTTTGAAGCGCAGAGTATTGTGGGGGAGGAAGGTAATAGGCAGCTCTCAAGGTCAAGCAGTTTAGACTCTGTAACAGGACAAAATTACTCATCGGTCAATTTGACTGATGTTTCGTTATAGGTGTTAAAGATAGTTTGTGAAATAATCTTAAATAGAAAGGAATACTGTGCTAAATAAAACTCCTGTTACATTTTTGTCCGATCAATTTTTTATGCAACTAAAGGCAGTTCAAATTTTGCATTGACATTTTTTCTATTTGGTGTCCTCATAAGTTATTTTTTGAAAAAATCTTAATTTATTATAGAAAACGTTTTCAACCTTTTTATTGACAGAATCTTTAAAATATAAGATCGCATGCTAAAATTAAGTTAACAGAATGATAAGAAGCTAAAAAATACTCTTTGACTTTGATAAAAACACAATAACAATTGTTGTGTAACTCCAGACACTTTGGGTGTATGATGTGAGTGTGTTTTTATAAATTTTGAGCTTTCTGTAAGAATTTTCCATCAACGTTAACGTAAAGTTACCTATAGTCAAGTTTGCGGGGTTCAACTTTTCACTAACAATGTTCATCATTCTTAAGTGTAAATTCTTTAACATTTTAATTTGTAATCGAGAAATAATTTGATAATTTCTTCAGATTCCCAGTGATCGCAATCTGCAACCACCCAGAACCGAGGGGCCCTTACTTGTTTACACCCAGCTCATCCAACACGATCTCCTTCAAAAATGTCTACAGAGAAGATAAAACATTTATTCTGTCCGTTGACAATCCTGCATTTTCAGTCAGAGAAAGTAAAATAGTACTAAAACCAAATCAGGTGTGTGAGTACAATAAGATTATATTTTATGTTTTTGGTAATTTTAGTGTAAAACATAAGTAAACAAACTGTGTATGTAAAAAATTTGCAATTGCTCAAAGTTCTTTATGCACTTGCACCACTAGTTTTTGTCAACAATTTGTGTAAATCTCTAAGGCATTAGCTTACCTTTGGTGATTTTTTAGCTAATTACACAGGGTGGTTATAAATTATTTTTATTTATTTTAAGATTAATTAAATAAATACCAAGCAACTAGAAACATGAGAATAGTTTAATTAGATATCATATTAAAAACAGTTTTTATCGTAATACACTAAAAAATTATTGTTACATCATTCTATTTAGGATTGAACTCAATGGTTTCCAAGTGTTCTCCATGGTTTGAGTGCAAAGTTTGTTGCCTGAATCCAACCTCAAGCCATGTTTTTCTGAGTATTGCTGAAGTTAACCTCAACCTCTCTGGCTCTTCTCCTAAGTTCCTCAATGAGTGTGTTCACAAGCATCCACCGCAAAGAGGTTTGTTTACGTTTTGCCTATCACGTGACAAATTCCAGACACTTCATTTGTGGGATTTGTCACAGGATAGGCAAAAACCTAAACAAACCTCTTTGCGGTGGATGCTTGTGAACACGCTGATTGTCTTAAACCTCCTTTGCCAACACTCTGTCCTTTACATAACCACAAAAAATTTTAAGGGTATAATGTCTTGATAACAACAGGGCAAAGGATTTTTACCATTTTACAGGCTTTCTATAACTATTTTTTTATAACTACTGCATTTTTCTACCTTGCTTGTTTATTTATTTTTTTTTTTTTTAATGAGTTTATTAACTTATAACTACCCTGTGGTTCCATGTAGTATTGAGTTCTTTCATTATAGGAACCATAAAGTTCATGACCAATTGATTAATCTTGTATGCCAAGCATATCAAATAAAAATATGCCTTATTTTTCATATACTTGTATGGATTTTTGACATTTTTTATAAAAATTTTAAGTATTGAATGCTTGTTGGTTGTTGGCACCACCAATCATTTTAAGATTGCCTTGGTTAACATTTTTGCACAAATTCCAGGATTTCAGTTGTTCTATTTTCTAGTCCCTTAAGGTGGTAAAGTCAACAAGGAGAGTGGAGTGTACGCTTCCATTGTGGCTTGGTCAGGTTAACAAGTCAATATTGCTTCCATTTTTTTCTTTCTCTCATTTAAAAAAGAAACTTCATAAAAATATAATATACAGTGTGTATTAAGTTAACACGTTCGCTGCGGCATGTAACCGATCGGTTACAAAGGCGTTCCTTCGCGGGTGCGGATGTATCCGATCGGTTACATATGACAATGTCAAGATAATGTGACTGCTTTTCCTCTAGCGTTTGAGAAGGAAACACATATTGTGCATTAGCGTGTAGGGAAGGGTATTGAGCTTTTAGATTACTTGTGATTAGAATATATTCTACAGGTTTTTAATTTCGCACTATCGTTGGACGAATGTAAATATAGTTCAGCGTGGGGGTTGAGTTTCGACATTTTATATGCCGCAGCGAACTTGTTAAGTAATCACGCACACTGTCAAGAAGTGACAGATCAAGACTGACAATGAGCGTTTAACCTTGCCTATACATCAGAATCATTATTGTCAAACAAGCTATAACGAAGATAGAGAAAAGTACCCAAAAGCAGACCCCCATTTTGGTATTTTAATATAATATATCTAAATTATTTATTTTTTTTATTAGTTTTCATAACATGAAATATTTACTTTATCATGTTTTGTACTATTTGTAGATGCCTTACGGCAAATATATATATATATATATATATATATATATATATATATATATATATATAAATTATTATAGGTAAAAAATATTTGTTTTAACACTTTTGGGATTTAAAAAAAAAAGGTTGCTTAAACTGAACACCTGGTTGAAATAATAAAAAATCAATTTAACTAACTAGAAAATAAATTAAACTGAAAGAAAAATCGTACAGATTTGATAAAAAATCATTGTTTATTTTAACATTTGTCAAAGAAAGTGATAAAGTGAAAAGTTAAGCTATACAGGGTGTTTCAGAACTCCCTACCAATATTTTAGGGCATTGTTCCTGGGTTAAAAACATACCTAAATATCATATTTAAATTGTCCGGAAGTCTTAAGTTACTCACACAGCCGCCATTTTGTTTTTTACACATAATAATTTTTATTTCCGTAACGGATGGTTGTATTCAGATCATATTTGGTATAAATCTTTATCATACCAATGTACATTTCCAAGAAAAAAATTAATTTTTTCCATTGTATATTTTCAAAATGGCGTCCATTTTAAATTTTCAAACTCAAATATCTCAAAATCGGTAAATTTTATAAAAATTTTACAAGACACAAAAAAGTTGCCAAATTAAATTACCTAACCAATGGTGCCAAGTTTATAAGGATCGGACAACAAATAACGGAGTTATTGCGATTTTTCTTCATAAAAACATTGATTTTGCTGTTAAAATGGCCTTATCTGCATTAAATTCAATGCAAAATCCATGTTTTTATGAAGAAAAATCGCAATAACTCCGTTATTTGTTGTCCGATCTTTATAAACTTGGCACCATTGGTTAGGTAATTTAATTTGGCAACTTTTTTGTGTCTTGTAAAATTTTTATAAAATTTACCGATTTTGAGATATTTGAGTTTGAAAATTTAAAATGGCCGCCATTTTAAAAATATACAATGGAAAAAATTAATTTTTTTCTTGGAAATGTACATTGGTATGATAAAGATTTATACCAAATATGATCTGAATACAACCATCCGTTACGGAAATAAAAATTATTATGTGTAAAAAACAAAATGGCGGCTGTGTGAGTAACTTAGGACTTCCGGACAATTTAAATATGATATTTAGGTATGTTTTTAACCCAGGAACAATGCCCTAAAATATTGGTAGGGAGTTCTGAAACACCCTGTATACTAAGGTCTACTACATTTCTATCAATGAAAGTGATGTGCTAACAAAATAATTAAAAATTAACATTTTTTACCCCTATGCCATTTTAAAAGAATTTTAACTTGAAAAAATAAAAATAAAAAAACATTACATAAAAATCACTTATAATGTGAGGGGTCCAGTGAAGGAAGATGTTGGGTGTCTGGTTTGCGCAACTAATGTAAGAACTTTTAATATGCTATATTTAATAAAAAAGACATCACATTCAAATAATTACAGTGTCAAATGACTCCTTCAATATTACCATTGAATACGGGTGAATAAGGTTTAAAAGGCTTGGTAGTCAATTTTCTCGTACAACTTAACAAAATTGAGAACTAAAAAAAACTTTCCTTTTTTTCAAAGCACGTAATGGTGAACTGCCAGAAAACAACTAGAGCAGGTGATACCAGCGCACTGCTACAGCGTGGTGGAACCTGCACTGGTGTCTATAATGTTTTCCTCTAGGGTTCAGCACCCAGCAGAGACAATAACCATGGGGTCCACATTAGGAGACGGGTCCGCTTTTGGGTACTTTACTCTAACAGAACCAAGATTGTCATAGCTATACTAACCTGACCTATCATAACTTTACTAAATCATATTTGAAATGGCTGGTGCCTATAACTGACAATTATCAAGTTTTGTTGGGGGAAATATTATCATACATTTCCTTTAGTCTATAATTTACTATTTGTCTCTGCTAACTATAAAAAACATTTTCAGTTGACTGATATCAAGGTGGAAATGCTTGAAATTGAAGAAAAAGAATACCCAAACTATCCCTTGGCTGGAAAACTCACAGTTTTTGCTAAAGATGAAACCCTCACACACATAAAATGGGTATTTTATCTCCGTGGGGATTTGGTTCAACAGTGAATGGTTTTGAACTAACAATTAACTTCAAAATGGAGCAGTTTATAAAAATCAAACAAGAAACAAGTACACACACAGACTGTTGGTGAAAAAGTGTAAAAAGAAATTTTTTTAATGGTCTTATTACAGTAAGGATAAAAGTGTCAAACAATTAATTAAGAAAATTAATAACCTGTTATTCCCAGATTGTAGTAATTAGATCGTAGAGGCTTTTCATATAATAACCTAAGAACAAACCAAATGTATAATGTTTTTCTTGGCATAATGTACATCCTGTATTCTTCCAAATGTATTCTTTTTGAACAATAAATCAATGATGTGCAAGTGGACATGTTTTTTTCTTCCCAGGTTTGGTATTCATATTGAAGCTCCGCAAGACTCATTCACATGCAGTGCAAAAATAAAATTGTTTCAATTTTTGTCTCAACATCCCTGACTGACAAGCCAAATTAATAGATATCAAACATATGCCTGAAATTGAGTCATCTTTCACCATCATTACTGTTGTTTCTGTGGCTTGACCTGTTTTTCAAGTTTAACACATTTTTTATGAGAAAACCATCTAAAATTTATAACCGACTTTGTTATAGAGAATCTGATCCCGAGTCTTGGGATTCTGCCTTGTTTTGGGGCCATTTTAACCTTGAGACTTTAAAACTAAATTTTGGTATTTTCAGGATTAATTAATTACATGTAAAAATGACTATTTACTGTTAAATAGTCATTACTACAAGATGAATATTCTGGAATATTTCTTTTCAAATGTTATGTGCAGGGCCGTTGAGAGGGTATGTCAACCAAGTCTGAACTTAGGGCCCAGGCAGGTAATTTTTAATTTTTTTTTTTTGTTTTAAGCTCTCTAAAAATATTAGCATCAATTTCTTATGCATAAAACCACACAGTAAATATAGATTTTCTAAATATTACACAAATGAGAAATCTTAGTTAAGAAAACAATTTCTTTATCTGACAGTGTTTGCGTTGACAGCATTCGGCGGCGGAACCCGGAGAGTAGTGACTCAATATCTACCCCCCAAGGCCACTAGGGAGGACTCAGTATAATTTTTTTTGACCCCTGGACCCTGCACACGATAACTTTCGAATGGAACCTCCGATTTTGATGAAATTTTTATTAATAAAGGTCAAAGTTGAATTGTCCAAAGTCCTGTGGTATCAAGTCAAATTTTAATTTAGACAAGTTACATTCTAAAAAATAATTTATATTGTAAAATGACATTGTAATAAGCCATTCTTTTAAAACAGTTTTGGATCTTTTTAGATTTATATCTAAAGCAAATATGGATAACTCATTAAACCATTTAATTTGCGTAAAAAGGTGACTTTTCATTGAGTTAGGCTTTCCGCACACCAAAGCGGACGCGACGCAACAAGATGCGACAAAGCATCTTACGACTTCACAATACATAGGTAAACAAGATAGAGAATGTAATGTTTTGTGTTTTGAGATTTATAGTTTTTTAACGACACGGAGGACCATCAGCTAAATTAGCTGAAAAGAGGTTGAGAACCGGAAGATGTGACTTTGACTTAAACAATTGAATTTGATTAACTGAAAATATATTGACGAATAATGTTCAATATCACGAATTATTTTTATCACTAAAACACACTCAAATCAAATGTAACAGTACCTTGTGACATCTCCGGAACTGGACGCTAATGGTAAGGGCGGGATAGCGTGGGCACGTCTCCTCGCCGGGACCGTGGTGAGGGTGGGTGACAACGGACTTCCAGGATCACGGGGACGGGACTCTTGAGGAAACGCAACGAAAAATGTCTATGTGCACAAATTCTTGATGGACGCGATCGCGGTTAGTAGACGCAGCGATAGTCTTTGTCTTGCCGCGAATCACGCACAATGAAGTTCTTGAAGAGTAGAGAACTAAACACTTGGGAATTTCACTTAGCACAGAGTTGAGTTTAAATTAGATATAATGAGAAAACTACAAAACTCGTTTAAGTTTTGGGAGGAGACAAAAAATATTGATGTGAGGGCCACTAACTAACACGAGAGAAGTCTACTGCTCAACTAACGTTAAAGCGGTGGATAATTCAATTGAATTTGAATCGACCAATCAAAAGTCAGGAAAATCGCATGATCCGGGGTGAAGGGGGGAATTTCCAGTTATAGTTGGAATGTACATATCGTTCTCTCTCTCTCTTTATGTCTGTATTTCTATCTCTCTCTGCAAAGTATTGATTTTTAGTTTGAACATGGAATTAGATACATTTATTATATTACTATAGAAGTGATCACAATTAGCTACAAAGATATTAATTATTTCTTATTATCTAAATATTAAACATAGGTTATTACCTATGTTTAAATTGAATGCTCACAAACTACAGCGAACACGACAGTGCTTGGGTATTCCATTTACTCATATGGTTTTACTTTCGCTCGCAAAGTCGCAAAATGATTTGTTGTGTCGCGTCCGTTTCGGTGTGCGGCCGGCATTCTCAACGTGTAGTTTGGTAGCTCTGACTTCTTTTTATTTCTTGTACCATATGCATAAATATCTAATCTAATTTTGTAGTTTGCCAAATTAATTTTCCTTTACATGAATAAGATTACAAAACATGTACAAGCTAGGTAAAGTCATTATTTTTAACTCTCTGAAAAAATCAACACAATTCTTATTACTCTTCCATCTCCCATGATAACTCTTATAGCCTTTTTCTGGCAAATAAAAATATTTACTACACCTGGACTATCACCCCAAAGCCTAACACCACAAAAGAGATGAGGGTGAAAAAGCATAATAAGCTGTGACAAGCATACTTAAAAATCAAATCAAAAACTCCTTTATTTCCATAAACTTTACAATAGTAATAAGCATTGGATTCCGTCACAAATTACACTATACCGTAAAACAATTTTACAAAAAAAGCAAATTATACATCACACAATTTTACAAAGTTGAACCTAATAAGTATTGCTAAAAAAACATTAAAAAGTAATAAAACTATACTAAACTCTTGGTGAAATTAGTACAATAAAAATGCTTTGAATAAAACTATTACCACACCTTGAAGGATCAGCAATATAAACAACCATACAATATTGTATATGAGATTGCTTCTGCCTCTCTAAATTCCTGAATTGAGTAAAAGGCATTCTCAATCAAGTCATATTTAAGTTATGATTTAAATTTTTTAATAAAATAAGTGTTTTTAACGTCATCTGGTAGATAGTCAAATAACTTTCTTCCAACCGATAAAAGTAATTTTTGATGAATTACTAATCGATCAAAAGTAATAATTGATCTTTGTCTTACACATGAATGAAATTTTCGCAAAAGAAAAAGTACACTAGAAAGTTTGGATGTAATATTTCTGCTTGCTTTTTATGAAGATCCAGTGAGCTGAAAGAACCCACTGTGGCTGTTTTAAGGCTTTGCCCTCTTCAGCCTCGGTTAGGGTTTACGGATGTGGGTCGACATTATGACAGGACTGCTTTCATGCCGGGGTGGGGGTAAGCGTAGCAATTGACTCCGAAATTACAGTAGGGCTTTTTTATTTTTATTTTTTTCGGTTCCTACTTTTGATGACAGAGAGGGAATGGAGCCACTGCGGGCAGGATTTTGTGTTGACAGAAGATTGCTGAACGATATGCCTGTCACAGTGGGGGTGGGGTCTTGGTGTGCGACGGTCGCTGCAGGATTATGGTGAGGGTGGTTGGGTTATGGCTATTGAGGAGTTATGGTGGCAGATCGAGGTTGGCGAGATGGTGGATTCTGTGGGTCAGTAAAGTAGGGGTCAAAAAAAAGGGGAAAGGATTTCCGAGTGACAGGGATTTGCAAGGTATGTGGTGCTGAGGTAGAGGAGGAAGTCACGGAGCGGTGGGACAGAATGAGCCTCGTAAACCGTGTGTTTACGGTCCCAGGGGGGAAGGTGAGAAGCTAGGCGGAGGGCTCGTCTCTCGGTCATCTCCAAGCTGGAGATGTAGCAGTCATGGAGTTTCAGTAGGAGAGGGTGGGTGTAGGTAATGACAGGGTGGATTATGGAGGTGTAGAGCGAGCAAGGGTGTTGGTGGAGCAAGTATAGCGATGATTGTTTAGGACTCCGAGTGCCTGGAAGTGGGTGGTGGCTTTCTTCTTGGTGTCAGTGATGTGTGGGAGGAAGGAAAGGTTGGAATCTAACTTCACACCCAGGTAGACGCAGGTTGTTTGGAGGTTGAGGTGGACATTGTTGAAGATGACTTGTTCGGATCTGGTTTGACAGAGGCGGGGATGGTGGAAATTGAAAAAACAGAAATGGGGTTTTTTAAGCATTAAGGAGGAGGCACCAACGTTTGCAAAAGGAGAGGTAGTTGTTGAGTGTTTCGGTGGTTTTACGGATAAGGGTTTGATGTGGCCTTTTTAAAATCCAGCATAAAATCGTGTACTGTGGCACGATTGTATGCGGGCCAATAAATCATGGAAAGCCTCGGCGTTGCCTTGGCTGTCCTCGAT
This sequence comes from Neoaliturus tenellus, assembly GCA_030545055.2. NCBI lineage: Eukaryota > Metazoa > Arthropoda > Insecta > Hemiptera > Cicadellidae > Neoaliturus > Neoaliturus tenellus. The sequence continues at coordinate 19,969,646 of CM061536.1, read as the reverse complement.
GACTGTACCATCAAGAAGGAGGGGGGATGTTGGGTTGGGGGTTGTTTGTGCATTTGATGAGACGCCAAAATGCACGGGGGTTGTGGAAGTTGGAATATGCCTTCTCGCACACCCTCAGTGCCCTGGAGTCCCTGTAGGAGCGCATGACCAGGCCCAGATTAACACTTTTTGACGCCCTAGGCCAAAGGTAAAAATTACGCCCCCTCCCCTAGAACAACAATCATCAACAAGAAAATTTATGGTTTTTTTTTAATTCTTACTGCGTAGCCTGTTATAAAACTTCAGAGCTAACTATACTCAGTGTTTTCGTCACTTCAATCCACAGATGTAATCATTATACATAATTTTATTTTCATTTACTAGCATAATATTAAAAATGTGAAATAAAATATTATGTCATTGCAATAAAGAAATTAATTTGAACTGATGATAAAAGTTCAAGAAATGAACATAATTTTGTGAAGAAATTCAAATTATTTTCATTTCTGAAAGCAAATTGTTTTAAAATTATATACAGTGTATTTTAGTAATGAAGATAAAATTATTAAAAGGAGAATTGTACATCAATTGCTAAAACTAAATTACCAAAAATTCTGGGAGAGGAGCCATTTGACGCCTGTCCCCCTCCTATCTGACGCCCTAGGCCATTGCCTAGGTTGGCCTAGTGGATTATCCAGGCCTGCTCATGACAACCTTGACACAATCTACATAGCCCTGTAAGTGTCTTGAAGGTAGGAGGAGGAGCGGGCCTCAGAGAAGGAGACGACGAACTTATCGTTTTGCTTTGATGAGGTCAAGTACGTCAGGGGGCAGTCTCAGAGGGGTTTGTTGGACACGCTTCACAGGAACGGCAAGGTTTTTTGTCGTGTTGATGGCAGTGGTGATGGCAGAGTTGAAGTCTCCGACTTCAGTGTGAGTGGGGGGCGGTAGAGCACCGGTCGGTGGGTCGAGGGAAGTGGACATGGAGGTGGTAAATAGACCCCAATCCGCACTTCGATAATCAGTGACTACGAATGCGTCATGGGAGTCTACCTTGTAGGGTAAGACCTGACTATGTTGAATATGAATATGGTGGGGGATATTCAGGGTATATGGTGGGAGCCCAAGCAGTGGTCGGAGAGGATTTTAAGAATTTGGCTGGAAAGTACTGATGAAGTTAAGAGGAGTGAAAGGAAATCTGAAAGCTTCAGATTCCAGGGATTGGAGATGGGGGTGTGGGGTGTGACGATCCTGATAGGCGGGGTGCGTTGGGGTTAGTCGTGCCTCAGGGGTAGCGGGGGCATTGGTGCTGGCCAGTGTAGTGCACTTGTTGCAGGTCGCGCAATACGGCCTCGACAGGTCGTGCCGTCGTGGCCTCATGGGTCGTCCCTGAGCATAGTAAATAGTAAGACACGCGGCACAGGGGTTGGGGGCAGGGGCATTGGGGTTGCTCATGGCCGTACGCATGGCATTTCCCGCAAGGTCGGATGAGTATCGAACGCGGGACCTCCACCTTGTATGGTCGTCCGTGAACAACGAGGACGGCCTCACAAGTGTATATCTTGGCAAGACATAAAAAGCCTCACCAGTCCAGTCAGGCTGCCGCCCCTGCCAACGATCCGCTGAACACAGACAAACCGATGACACTCACATGGGCAGGATTCCGGGTGGCTTAAGGCCCCCAGGAACTCCTTGTCCCCTATGTCGGCGGTGACACCACGCACGACAACATGGACGATGGGGTGGCAGGTGGGTTTTGGCTTTTGAGGGGCTTTGAGTTTCGGCTGTGGGCGGGGGGCGGATGCATCTTCGACAGTGGTCAAAAGGTTAGTGTTTGGGATGGTAGAAGTAAATGCGGTCGCGTCCTGTGGCGATGCAAATACCAAGGTGGAGGAATTTTTGTGATTGGAGTAGTTGATGGGCGGCGGGAAGTTCAACTTGTGGGTGTTTACATTAGGCGGACTAGGTGGAAGGGATTGTTTGCGCCGGCTACGTGGTTTTGGATTACTTCCTGGTGACTGTCCTGTTGGCGCGGGTGTTCGGGAGGGGTAAGGGGACGGGGTTATGGTTGGTAGACAATGCAGCCATGGCGCGGGGCGGGTCGGTGATGTTGGTGGTGTTTGCGGGCATGGCAGACATGGTGGGTGTGAGGTCGGTTGTGGTGGTGGCACTGAGGTTTGGGAGGTTGCGGGATGGGGGTATTACGTGGGTGTTGTCAGTGGGGTGGGGTGTTTGCGGCGGCGTGGAGCGAGGTGGGAACAGCAATGGGGACGGTGAAGGTGACCGAGAGCTGGCCTGGGATGAGTGGTTTGAGTAGGTCGGGGTGGCTGGTGGCGAGTCGGACAGTGAGTGCGGGTCGGTAAGGCGGGCATCTTTGGGAATCGGAATGTGATTACTCGGGTCAGGTGGTGTTAGAGGGTTTTGAGTTGTCGGGTTTTGCTGGTATTTTGGTGGGTTTAGCATTGAAGACTGGGGCGGAAACCATTCGGAATTTGGGAGTCTCCTGGTTTCGGTGCTTGACCGTAGCAAGGGTGGGGTTAATTTGGGGTGGGGAGGCCTAGCCAGTTGAGACTTTTAGCTACACTTCATTGCCGCAAACGATTGCTCAACTGGTTTCGCCGTACAGGAAACCCTAACCTTAGCCTAGACGCCGTAACCGCAGGAAACTCACCCATCACACTGGAAGTACTCATAAGCTGGGGTGCTGGCGGGCAGCGCGGCTCGGGGGCTGGGGCAGGATCCAGGACGGAGGAGGCTCAGCAGTCGGGGGTGAAGGCGGCACAGCATACTCGGACGGTGATCCCTCGAAGCAGGCGGTGTCCACTGGGTGTCGTGGGCTGGCGGTGTACCGGGGGTGGTGTGTCGGGGGAGGTGCAAAATTCTAAACACCACATAAAGAAGTCCATGCATGGAACTAAAAATGGACTTAATTGCCTCTACTCTAGCTCCCTAACCGTTAGGTTTAGAGAAAGATTCAAAGAATAAAAAAGTCTTAAAATTAGCCTACATGAAAATTTCAAAAACACCATAAAATGTAGGGTGTTTTATAAAAAAATTTTAAATTGGCCGCCATATTGGAAAAATTGCGGGAAATTTTGAAAAGTGAAATACCTGAAAGCAACATAAAAAAGTAAGGCCCCCCATACACGTAGGGTCTAACGATCGGTCTCTCAGATCCGTACGAACAGACCTCGTCGTGCGACCGATCGTTACGTGTATGGGGACGCTTCCGACCGATTGACGACGATTTTGGTCGGACGACGACTGATGAGAATCCCATCAGTCGTCGTCCGACCAGCCTCCGTCGTGCGACCGATCGTTGCGTGTGTGGGGACGCTTCAGATCGGTCGACGGCGGAAGGCCGAGTGGAGCCCGCGTATGTAGGCTAGCTCGCTCATTGTGAGTTTAAGAGGGCGTTGGAGTGCCGCCATGTTGGATTTATTTCCCATAAGAGCAATGCTAAACTTGTCCCTGGCATTTGTCATATATTTTCTTTATTTTTTGTCCGATTGGTTCAGAATAAATAGCGTTTGAATCACAATTAAATTCCCCGTTCCTTTTGCGAGATCGATTCTTTGTAAATAATTTATAAAATTCTGTAGAAAATGTTTTAAAAGTAGTAAAAAACGTGCTTTGTTATTTCAAGTTAGTAAAAAACACAAATTTTTATAAAGATTTCCTCTCGCAAACAAAATCCGCCTTGATGAACCCTTTATTTAGAGCTATAAACCATTATTTTCTGATTATAAATAAAAGAGTTATTTGACATCCCGTTTAACATTGCTCTTATGGGAGAAAGGCGGAATTTGGATTGACTCCATCAACGCCCTCTTAATCACGGTTATTATGGTTTCGTTTTTCAGTTGGTTACACAACTCTGTATACTGATAATTATCACTATCATATACACGTCCATTGATGCTCCTATTGAAGTAGGTACATTAATTCGTAATAAATTGGCGTTCGATACACAAAATAAAAAATAGAGACTATGGTATCTCTGTATCTACTCTTACATAATCCAGTTTTTAAAATCTACAGGCAGAAAAATCTAAAGTTCTAAGGACCGATTTCATTAATTTATCAGTCGTTTGAAAGCTGTGTAGATTTATTTTTATTTTATTTTATTTCCATGCTTAAATACAGTGTTACACCGATTACATTTAAGCAGTTCTTAATACTAATAAAGTCCATTGTGGGAAATTCTCACTTCTTAATAATGAAATGTTCACTGGAAAAAGACATTCAAACACTATGATCATCACTGTACACCAACAAGATCAATATAACATGCAGCTTATAAATTAATAAATGCATCTTAAGCAAATTCAACAACTAAGTCAAGTTTAACTACAACAGTAACATAATTTATAAAATAAATATATATATATCAACATGTTTGCAACAATAACAACAATTAAAACCTATCAACAATATCATGCTATCTACATTATAGTGGAACCCACTTATCTCAAGTACATTTTACTTTTGGTTTTAAATGTGGACAACGAATCACAAAAAATGTCCAAACCACTGCCCCTGTTGATGAGGAGATTGTAAGATCTCATCACCCGGTAAAGCGGCGAGGATGCATGAGCTACAGTCCTAGAATAAGGTAAAGCGAACAAAAGAGTGCTTCTGCTGTTAAAGTTAGGGACCCGGTATGTCAGGGCCGCAACACTGGCCGAGTCATCCACCTGCCCATGCACCAGTTTGTACAGGAATACCAAAGCTGACCATGACCTCCTCAGATCTAGCCTCTCAAACTCAAACAGTTCTAACAACTCATTATAAGGAACCATATATGTATAAAAATTAAAAGATTTAAAAAATAAAAATCTTAAAAATCGTTTTTGAACTTTTTCTAAGGCTGCTTGGTAAGTTATATGAATTGGGTTCCAAATAAGAGATGCACACTCCAACCTCGACCTGACGAAGGAGTTGTATAGTAAAATCAATGTTTTTACATTTTTAAAATTTGCACTCTGCCTAAAAATAAATCCCATAACTTTAAGAGCTTTTGATACACAATTGTCAACATGAAAATTGAATGATAAAGTAGAATCTAAATAAACCCCCAAGTCCTTGGCTCTATCAATTCTAGCAATTGAAATCCCATTTAAATAGTAATTACTTTCAATCCATGTTTGAGATCTTTTAAATGTGAGCAACTGACATTTTAATGTATTGAAACTCATTTTATTATCTATACTCCATTGAAAAACATTGTTGAGATCATTTTGTAACTTAATAACATCATCTTTATTCTGAATGTGTAAAAATATCTTTAAATCATCGGCAAATAATAAAGCTCTGGCTGAATTGATGTAGTTATGAAGGTCATTAATTAATATTATGAAAAGACAAGGTCCTAAATTTGAACCTTGAGGAACCCCAGATTGAACAGTGAATGTGGATGAACAATATCCATTATAAAAAACATACTGCTTTCTATTAACAATGTATGATTTGAAAAAGTTAATTAAATTTTCAGACAACCCATAAAAATGAAGTTTCTTCAACAAAATTGAATGGTCAACTTTATCAAATGCCTTCGCCAGGTCAAGAAACAATGAGTCAGTCTGAATATTCAAATCCAGACCCGAGGAGACATAGTGTGTAAAATTAATCAAGTTTGTATTGACAGATCTGCCTGGTACAAACCCATGCTGAATAGGAGACATGTATTTTGTGAAATGATTAAATAAAAATTTATGGACGATGATCTCAAAAATCTTAGCTGGGACTGACAACACCGCTACTGGCCTGTAATTTGTTACTTGTGACTCTTTTCCACTTTTAAAGATTGGGGTTACTTTAGTTATCTTCCACTTGTCAGGAAACGACTTTGAGCTAAGACTTAAATTAAAAATATAAGTTAAAGGTTTGACCAAAACATCAGAGCAGCCTTTGAATAAATACTGCGGAAGAAGATCAGGTCCGGTCGTACATTTAGTTTTAAGTTTCCTAATGGCATCCTGCACATCCCGGTGCTCAACACGCGTTAGCGCCAGGCAGTCGACCCCCTCCAGGCACGGCCCCGCCACCGCAGTCCGTGCACTCGGCTCATTAACATATTTATCATAAACAGAGCTGAAATAATCTCCAAATGCATTGGCGATCGCCACTCCGCTATCCAGCTTTGACCCATTGTGTTCCATAATTAACATTTTGTTATTATCTAATTTTCTTTTTTTAATAAAACCCCAGAACTTCTTACAGTGTTCTTACAGTATTTAGATGTGCAAATAATTGTGAAAACTTGATTTAAAAAAAGGATTTATGGTGCAAAATAAAAACATATGTTTTCTATAAAAAAAAACACATTAAACGGCTTTATTTTAGAGTTTTATTATTATTATATTTTTAGGCAAGGTTTGGCTGCCTTTTATCAGTATTTTATAAAAAATGTATATTAGCAATTTGTGAAAAATAAATAGTTTTACTTGAAGACATCGCAGTTAAAATCATCCCTAGCAAAAATCATTGGAGATCAGGGGTGGACTGAGCCGCCGGGACACCAGGAAAATTCCCGGTGCGCCCTCCCCATCAAGGCGCCCCGGCGCCCCTAGGACGAGATTTTTTCATTATAATGAATTGTAAAATATTTTATGAAAGTTCAATATTTGTGAATTTTTATTTTTCTAAAGTGATTAATATGTGTTTGCACTTCATGACTTCAACATTATACGTTTATCTTCATATCAATTGAATGTTCAACTTTGATGAGTTGCTCCAACTGGGAACTCTTTCGTGTAGCAATGACATACATTGTTAGTGACATAGTTGGCTAACCTGTGCGGCGAAACAGCTGTCAGCCTGGGCGCGACCATTGCGACGTAATACGAGTAAAAGGTCAATCCCAGGGGGATGATTTTGTTACTAACCTTACATAAAGTGTTTATTTGTATTTATTCTGAAATATGTACAATTTTGAATATAAATACGCGTATTAAAATGACTCTTGTAATCCATTTTTTAATAAATCGACAATTTTAACAGGTTAAGAACGATGCTGTATTTGCATTTTGCAGAAACTATGCAGTTTCCATGCAATCTTCATTGCAATGACTTTCCTGGTGAATTTTTAGCACACCACTCCACTTACAGATTACCTGCAAAACAAGGATCTTGAATATGTTCAAACATTGAGGCTAGTAAGCTGCACTTAGGAAAAAAAGCGCCTTTAGGATTTGAAAGGTGCTAGGTCCAAGTTTGCCGATCTCTTCAAAGCTGCAGAGGTCTTCTTCACTGAGATAACGAACAAAATCGAACACTTGTCGAGCACAGTTCCAAATATGGAAGAAATATCATAGAAACAAAACTGCCTGGGGTGAGAGTAAGAAGAAAAAGAAAATGCCAGTGGAAACTTCATCAGGAGACGTGGCCTAATTGATGACAGCAATCGCCGATTTGAAGTAACCGTTTTTAACTGTGTTATAGATCAAGCTGTCAAATGTATGAACGAAAAGTTTTCAGCAAAACAAAGTCTATGCTTAGATTTAAAATATTATGATCCCAAGCGGTTTAACAGCATTGACATTAACTCTTCTAGCTTTCAAAGGATAATAGAATTAGTTACCGATTGCGAGGAGGGGAAGCTGGAGGAATTATAGTATTTTAATCACTTTGTTTATCACCAGTTGTCGAAGCCGGTAAACATAACAGAACCAACCGATGATTTTGAAGGTGAGCTCTCGGAATAAGAATTGGTTTCCAACTTAAATGATGACGAATAAAGAGACCCAAACGATTTGCAGTATATATTCAGTGTAAAAGTGATAAAAATGCAATACTTGCTTCAAGTGTGCATTTGACATCTTACTTGAGTACAATGTTTTTGTTTCAAGGCTGTACAAAAACCTTTTTAAAGTCTTTAAGTATATTTCTTGACATTACCAGCTCCTACCCAAGTGTCATGTGAACGGCCCTTTGCTGTATTTTACAAACTACAGTAATATACTTCTATAGATACATTGTAAATTGTTTAAATTTTAAGGAATACTGTTATTATAATCATTTGAAATAAAGACCAAAGTATCCATTTTTTGTCACATGTTTCAACTATGTAATTTTCAAGTAATTATACCATAAACTCTTAAATATTGTAAGTTTACAAAATTTTAATTGCTAGAAAATTATATGATCGTCGAAACATGTATAATAAATGTTCTTTATTTTATACATAATAATATGAATGTCATATATGTATATATATATATGGCGCCCCTCCGGTACCCATTCCACCGCCCTTTTCATAGTGTCAGTCCACCCCTGGGAGATGGTTAAAAAAACTCAGATGAAGTATTTACAAAGAATGTTGTTTAAAGAAAAATACTGTTAATAAATACGGTTACATTTGATTTTTTTCTTATCTTGCTGTAAGAGGAAATTATTTTTTACAATTTCGTTCTTAAAGATAAATGATTTTTTATGCATTCAACAGGAAATAAAGCATAAATGTACTATTTTTCTAGAGACCATTGTATGTAACCACGGGCTCTATTCCTATCTAGGAGGTACTTCCTGTATGAGGGAATAACACCTCATCATGAGAATAACACCAACCATATGCGTTGGAATTTTTTCAGGTAGCAATTTTTATAACATTGTTATAAATGTAACACTTTATAACATTGGTTGCAAAATACCGACTGCGAGTTGAGGACCACGCTTCGTTCCGATCGGTCGTGGTTCGCCGGCCGTCGACCGATCGTTATGTGTGTGGGGAATCACGCTTCAGAGACCAATCTGTTGAGATCGGTCGTGGTTCGCCGGTCGTCGACCGATCGTTACGTGTATGGGGGGCCTAAGACAGTTCCATGTTAACAAGTAAACTGTCAGAAAGTTGGATCACTTGGGAAACTCACCGGGTATATTCCATGTGCGAGAAGAATTATTCTACTTAAGAGTCTTCATCACCCCTGCAAAAAGTGTCGAAAACATGCGTTCGTAGTCCCCTGTTTCGGACGACATTTTTTAACCGATTTAATTGAAAGTGGTCTTAAACTGTTCAGGAAGAGTGCCCGCGTGTTTCTATTACCTCATAATAATAAAAAACGTACATTGAAGTACCTAAAAATACAGTTAAAAAAGGAAGAAATTACTTGATATTCAACAATTTTTTTAAATAGTTTTAAGAAACTATATCGAAATAACGAGGTACAAGAGACACGCAGGCACTCTTTCTGAACAGTTTAAGACCACTTTCAATCAAATCGGTTAAAAAATGTCGTCCGAAACAGGGGACTACGAACGCATGTTTTGAGCAAAAACGGGGTCTGCGAGTTTGCTTGTTCGAGGCGCTACTAGCCTTTTCGCAAACGTCGTCGTTCTCACTAACACAGGCACACACACACAAACATTATCGCATTTTAAATCACTCAGTGATGTTGGAGGACACGTTCCTCGTATTTATTTGAATACTTCTTTATTATCCATCTAAATGACAATTCAACTTTAGAACACCTGTGTCCATACAGTACTATGGTTCACTGACGATAGTTTTTATGTAGGGAAAGACGATCAGAACATTGCGCAATACTGGTTTTTAAAGTACATAATATACCGAAAACTAGTAATGTATTTTGAACCCCTCACAGATGAGATTCAAATTATTTTAATCTTACAAACAAATAGCGTACACCATTCTTCAATTTTTCTAATAGCAGTGGTTACAAATAGACTTATTACCAATTTTTTAGACACCGGAAGTGCGCGAAATACGGTTCCGCTTGATACCACCTCACTGAAGTGAAGGAAATTCCTTTTATAAGACACACTACCGGACCGAGCATCGTACCGAGCATTACCGTTACCGTGCAGGGACGTAAACTTAATCCGAACATTTCGCCGAGCAAGACTGTGGACCGAGCATCGTACCGGACAAATCCACCGAGCGAGGTGAAGGAAATATTAAGAGAGGGATAGCGTGAGTGAGGGCGCCAGATGATGGGGCGGAGAGGGGGGGGCTTTCCATACCGAGCGTTCGGGGCGACGCTCGGTACGGTGTTTGGAGCAAAATTGGCCCTATATATATACCCTGACACACTTCCATACATCGGACCGTACACCGGGAACAATCTTTTATTTGATGTTTCGCCAGAAAACCGCCTCTAAAACGCTCATTACGATGCTCGGTCCGGTGCTCGGTCCGATGTACGGACCCCTGACACACTACCGGACTTGCTGTTTTTTGACGGTACGATGCTCGGCCCGGTGGAAAGTCAGGTAGTGTGTCGTCTCTTTAAAAGGCAAATTCCTCACTCGTTTATCACTAATCCTCCAATTTTCCGTTACACAAGAGAGTTCAAATTTGGCACACTGATTTGTTCAGTCCCAAGAAGGATTACCTAATAATAAAGCAATTAAAACGCAAATAAATCTTTAGTTCTGTTGATAATTTTAGGAGGTAAAAAATATCTCATCTGAGCTGATTTCATCATCAACCGAAATATTTTGTTATAGTTGTTCTAATCAAAATACCGACATTTGCGTTTGAATTTTCAAAAGTATTAGTTCTGTTGATAATTTTAGGAGGTAAAAAATATCTCATCTGAGCTGATTTCATCATCAACCGAAATATTTTGTTATAGTTGTTCTAATCAAAATACCGACATTTGCGTTTGAATTTTCAAAAGTATTATGATCAACTGATTATATTTAATTAGACTCTGGGCCACTAAATCACTATTTTGAGACAAAAATTATTATGATCAACTGATTACATTTAATTACATTAGTTATGTATTTTATTCTTAGACTCTGGGCCACTAAATCACTATTTTGAGACAGAGTCTCATTGACTACTATTTGATTAGAGTCTTACATGGTCTGAGAGAAAAGCGGTAAGGTCGCACATGTCATTCAAATTACAATTATTTTACACTGCTTTAGTCTATGACATAAAAAAAAATTAAAAATAAAAGTGAAGCAATTAAGCTGTATAAATTTAATGAACTGTTGTAAAAGAGCGGCACCGAAAAATACACTGATGTTTCGAATTTCAAACACTGAGGCTAGAAACGTAAATTAAAACAACTTCATGGGTCTAATCAATTAGTAAACAAAATTGTAATTTTAATTAGGCTATTTATTTAAATATATTACAAGTTTTAAGTATATAAATATAACTAGTATAACTCTTTCATAATTCGGTTAATTCGATTAAAATCATCAATACAGTATAGGCCCTACATGCAATTTAGCAAACATCATAACAAGAGGGTTATTATATGTCCTTTGTTAGTGGGTGTCAACGAATTGTTTTTGGTGTGCGGGGGTTGCCTCCATACGTTGCGCCCGATTGTTCTAAAGAAAATAATTACTTTAGTCATATCATTTCAAAATTACTTATTTTGTTTCTGTATCGTCTGATCATTCTGGTTCGCGAACTCATTTAGGAAGATGCTGAATTACACACCTGAACCAAATTTAATCAAAATCGGAGGTTCCGTTCAAACGCTATCTTGTTCACAGACACATGATACATTAAAAATGTCACAATTTCGGGGGCTAAATAAAGTATTCGTCATTAGTCAATTTGAACAAAAAATGTCCTCTTGACAGATGTCGAAAAATCCATCGTTTAGCCACTAGAAGCCATTTTGCTTTGTACACTAAATCTATATGTGTGTATCTTAAAAATGGCGGCCATTTAAAATTTTTAAACTCAGATATCTCAAAAATATAAGTAATATTTTTTATTATTCTTATTTCACATCAGCTTAATTCTTCAAATCCTAATTGCTTATCAATTTTGTATCAAATTATTACCTAGATAAAATGTTACATCAACGTGTATTTTTATATACGTAAATACTATAAAATCAATCATATTTTAAAATGTGTTTATGTAGGCCTATATGACTTTTTTAAAAGAATGATTGTTTTTTACTATTGCAAAGGCAATTTCCACTTGCACCTGATATATCGCCCGATGGAGAGTTTATTTAATTAACAACCATAAACAAATACTGTAAATACTTTATTGCTGTAGGACAATACATGCACTGTATTGCATAGCATACTCAGAATAGTGTGATTTGCGCAGAATGTTAAGTTTGAAAAAAAAAAAAAATTATATTGCATATTAGTACCAGCCAGTGTTAATACTACATTCACTCAGAGAGGACTCAAGCCTATGTCTCCCCTGAGTTGTGATTCTTGCACACGTCCACCGAGTAAAACACGTTTGACACTAAAAAGCGTCGATTAACCAATGTAATATAGGCTAATAATTGAAGACCATTAATTAATTTTAATCGCTGATAAATTTTAATCGGCTGTAATAAATAGGAAGAGTTCGAGCCTAATTCAAAATACTCTTCAAATGTAGACAGGAAAACGCTGCAACCGTACCGGACTGGCCGAACTCTCATTGTAGCGAGTCTGCGCGTGCGTGTGTTGGACGTCGCAGTCCGATGTTTTTAGAAATGTGACCCCGCCTCACCCCTCGCCCTAGTTGGGCGCACCTGACTGTACTAGGACAGTTGTAATGGAAATCAGAGTGTACGATGGATGTTTTGCCAAAGGTGATGAAGCCTCTTAAAACGCGTGAGGTAATCTGGGCATCGCGCTCAGACGCGATTCTCCGAAATCTACAGGGACGCACCACTTTTATCTTTACACCTGTTTTCCGAGAAAACATTGTGTATTGACATTCATTTTTATATCATATATCGTTTTCTAGTTAAACATAATGGCAAAAATATTTACATTGTTATAATCAGTGACTCTTTTTTAATTATATATGTTTCAATGAATTTGGATAGTTAGTGACATGTACAGAAGCGTGTAAGTGAGCCCGCGCACAAAAGCTTTGGTTGCACATTTTGCGTTTTTGCCTCCCCTTCAAAACACAGGTTGCTGTTTTTTTGTAAGATTTTGCCTTGTGTGAGCGATCCAGGTGTACATAAAGAGTGATATGGTTTTTACTCAAGATAACAAGAATTTTCCCATAAACAGTGAAAAATATTATAATAAATTAATAAAAAGAGAAACACAAATTTTTGAATTTATCTAGATTAGGCTTTTGTTGAATAATAAAAAAATTAGCTTGCAAAATGTGCATTACAATTCATGTTTGCAATTCCTAAGTTCTAAACTAGATTAGACTTTTTTTGAATGCAAAATATTCCAATATTAGCTTGAAAAATGTGCATTTTAGAATTTATATTTACAATTCCTAAGTTCTAAAATGATAAAATTGATACCTAATAATATTTGAAATTTAAAAAATATATAAAAAACTAAGTTTGAGTGGATAGAGATTGTTTGAAAACATATTATTTACTTCAGTGTAAAATTTTGAGCCAACAAATTATTTACGATAAGACTCCATGAATAATAAATCCAGTAAATATTATTTTCCAAATAAACTAACATTTCTGATTCTTACTTATAATAAAACAGAATGTACCTTGGCCAAAATTAGTACATATTCCTGACCTGACTATGCCGCCGTCTTGTGGCCCGCAGAATTCTCTGCACCCTCCCGCCGCGCCGCCTCGTCCAAGGTTGACACTCGCAGCGGTTTTGAGTTTGCCGTCTTCTTTGTAAATGTTTTCCGTCAATACATACCAGGCTTAGGCGATTTCTTAACAAGTTGCATGAATCACACGCGCCCAAGATGAGTCAGATGGTCTTCGATTATATTTTGTTCAAGAGGCGTATAACAGCCTAGTCTCTTTGTCTTAGCTTCGTTGATCTATAATCCAAACTGCCTTTGTTCTGTTAGTTCGAGAGGTAATTTAAATTGCCGAAACACTAGGCGGGAGTCCCGACTTCGCAGGTGATCAGCAGTCGACGGGCTACGGAGATGGATTTGTGACTGTAGTCGATGTCCTGAGCACCCGCGGCTGGTCTCTGGAGAACAAAGTTAGCCCCCTACGTATACGTCGGGTGACCGACGGTAGGGGCAGATCTTTCACATATGGGCTCGTATGGGTTGGTATTTTGCTGACATCCGATGACGTGACCAACCTCCGACTACAGTGCACACAGCACGTTCACGCGGGCACACTACAGTTACAAGCTGACATCGTAGTCAACTCGGTAACTAACGTATTCGGCGGCACGTATGGCTCGAACACAAAAACACAAAGTCACAAAGTCACAAAAACACCAAAGCAAGCATCATAATCTAAAAAGTTGGTACGGTCGAAATTAAATGTTGTACAAACATTGTGAAACGCACTTAGAACGTATTAAAGAAATTCACTTTTGAATTTTAAACAACTTTATCGATGCAATAGGCCTCATACTTGAATATTACTGAAATATATATAGACGCAGGCAGGCCGACATTCCCGCGACGAGGAAACTATAGCCAAACGTCTGCTCGCAACGAATCGCTGATTAGAACTAATGATAAACTAAAGCTTCAATCCACGAAGAGGGAGGGAGACAGAGGGAGAGGAATGCACTCTTCCAGGTAGAGCAGCCCGTCCTAGACCCTTGTTATGGGCATCAATGTGATTGTGATTGTTCTGCACGTTCCTCCCGAGACTACAAGTAACAGTACTGGTATCCGCTTGTCTGAATTCCGAGAAATCCCATGCTCCACTTATAATTTGTAATTACTGTTGTAGTCAAATTACGTCCTAATCTTCATACATAGTTAGAGGGTAGCTAATTTGTTTCGAGTTGTGAAAGAAAACTTGACTAGACAAAACAAACCTTTTATAGCTTTTATCGTTCAGAAAGATTAATTTAATTGGCAAAGTGCAGCTAGATCATAGTTCGTTAAACACGCCACTTCCTTAAGGCAAAATGTATTTCTTTAGCAGAGGCGTGGTCTCAAAAATAATACTACTATGTAATGGAATAATATCGCAAAAAATTTCAAAATGGAATTTTACGAACAGCAACATATTTTGTGTTATGGATCGAATCATGTCTTAGCCCTTTTTTGCTCATCCACCAGCTTTATTCGAACTCGTGAAATTGTATTCCATAAATGATTAGGGACTAAAATGGTTCTGTTTTATAATATAATACTCCTAGTATAACACATATTGTTTTAAAATGTTTTAAATTGTCTAGAAACAATGTCTGATTCTATGTTTCTTGCATCACCGGGGGAGGGGGGCGTTATTTATTGCGGTATTCCAATAAATCATACAGTCCCACAACAAATTTCCGAGGTTGACCCAAAAAAATTATGGTAACCCAACCCATGCAAGGCTCTGAAGTGCGTCACACAGGAGAGCAGGTGACAGGTCTCGACGTCTCGACGCGTCGGTGACTCACTTGTCGAAACAGCCTAGTTTTGTTAACGGCTAGTACCGCATCAGTGTCCCATCAGCCGGCCGGCTTTTGGGCCAAACATTGATATATTCCCCTGTTTCGGACGCTGTTTATCAACCAATTTCCTTGAACAGTAACAATTTATTGAATAGTTATATTAGGCCTCTCATACCTCAAAAGTTTTATGTAAGAAATTTTGTCTCAAAGAATAGTCAAAAGTAACTCAATATTCCCTCTTTACAGATTTGTTTGTCCTAACGTATTTTTTTCGGTTATATCAGGTACGGTATTAAGGACTTTAAGATCCAACGCTGTAAGATTTTATTAATACCGGTATTCAAAAACAAACCACGCCCGAATCAGGGGACGAATGCCAAGGCAAGTTTTCAGTGCTTTTCCATGGGTGAAGACGACGCTTCACGTTTTGTCCGAAGCGTTGTTTGGTTGTTGTCGCTTGAGTCCCGCGACATCGGGAGCTTTTGCCACCCAATGGTCTCCACGATTCACGTTTTTTTGTTCGGTTTAGCAGTGCAGGACTCGTGTGCAGGTACACACTTCGTCCGAGACTCGAGCCGTTGCGCGCTGCGTAGACTGCCCCTCGCCTCCTCAACAATACACACGCGTTGTCATCATAGGCGTCATTTGGGGGGGGCAAGGGGGGGCAGTTGCCCCCCCAATAATTTCGGTGATTGTTTTAAAAATTGAAAATTAAAATGTTAGGTTATGTAATATGGTGGAATATTTGTATATAACAATTATAAACTTCTGAATCAGACTTTAACAAAATGTCTACTTTGTATTATTTACACAAAACTCTTAAATTGACTCATTTTGTAATCGTCATCTGTAGCAGGAAGTCCCATCTCAAGTCTGTTGAGTTGTGGCTCCGGTCTACCTGCACGAACGACGTTACCGAATGCCGCCTCTCGGCCGTAGCGCTAGGCGAGTTCCGCGAGTTTGATGGCTGCAGAGGTTTACGGGAATCGTGTTTTTAACTAATTATGATAGAGATTGACTCTTAACTTTTTGTAAAAGTAGAAAGGCGGATCTCGTCTTCTCTGGTTTTAGAATTTTTTTATAAAATTTATAATTTCAGTTATAACTGTCTAAAATCGTCTGTTTTTTTCTAGGGGCAAGTTTAAAGATGCAGAGGTTTATGGGGATCGTGTTTTAAAATTAACCAATTAAGATAGAGATTGGCTCTTAACTTTTTCTTAAAGTAAAAAGACGGATCTCGTCGGCTCTGTTTTTAGAATTTTTAAATACAATTTCTAATTTTAGCTATAACTGTCTAAAATAAACTGTTTTTCTCGATTTTTAACTGGAGTTTCCATTAGTTTTGATAACACTACCAAAGTGAGATTACTAAAGAAGTGATTAAAAAAAGATAAATAATGATTTACAAAAACATCTATACATATTTAATACGTGATACGGGTTTATGTACAATAAACTCCTTCCACAATTTGCAATAGATTTAATGATTTTAGTGCCATTGGATAGAGCTCGGCGTGAAGTTGTTTCTAAAGTGAATTGGAAAATTGTCCATTAAAAAGAGGGGACCTACAAGTCCTTAAAGTTTATAATTTTCCCATTTGATTACCCATCAGTAAGCAAATTGATTGATTTTCAAGTTAACAACAGTAAAATGTAAACATCGGACATCAGCGAAAGATCTATAATCTACCTTTTCACACGAAAGAGGTTATGTTTAACCAAGGCAAGGCTCCGGTCTACCTGATCCCGAACGACGTTACCAAATGCCGCCTCGCGGCCATCTGGCCGCGACAGGCGCTTCGCTAGGCGAGTTTGATGGCTGCAGATAGCGCAGAGGTTTACGGAAATCGTGTTTTAAAGTTAACTAATTAAGATAGAGATTGACTCTTAACTTTTCTAAAAGTAGAGAGACGGTTATCGTCTTCTCTGGTTTTAGAATTTTTAAATACAATTTCTAGTTTCAGTTAGGGCCTATAACTGTCTAAAATCATCTGTTTTTAGTGTCAAAAAGTTTTATAGATGCAGAGGTTTACGGGGATCGTGTTTTAAAACTAACCAATTAAGATAGAGATTGGATCTTAACTTTTCTAAAATTAAAGAGATGGGTCTCTTCGGCTCTGTATTTAGAATTTCTAAATAAAATTTTTAATTTCAGCTATAACTGTCTATAATTATCTGTTTTTCTCGATGCAAATGAAAGGGTTTTTAGAATCCTGTTATCTTTTGCTAAATGCAGCCTAGAGCTACAACTAATGTGTCATATTAAAGAAGAATAACGGTGTTAAATTTCTTTTCAGTAACAATTTAATTTTTTCGGTAATGTAATGGGCAATATACCGTGGCTGTACTGATCCTAACCAACAATAGTTAAATGTTAAATGATTTTTTGTCCCTTATACGGCAGACTGCAAAGGTGCTGTGTCAAAAACTAATTTTTGATAAAGATAAAACAATGTGTCTTACCATACAAACCTATGGAGTTTTAGTCTATGTAGGCTATCCGACTGTAAAACTTAAGAGTTGTAAATAATATACAATAAAAATAACTAAATAGTTATAAAATGATGTTTTTTTTAATTTTTACGATTTAGTAAACATTAACCAATTAAATCCATTAAATTTCTTAAGGTGTTTACATCACAGTAACCACTGGCAGTTCCAGAAGAATAATGACTTTCTACAAATAGAAACATGTCATATAATCAAATTTTACATTCATTGGAGTATCGTTTTAATGGGTTCGTGAGATTATATTATAAGTTCACATTTTATGGACAGCTTAGTGTCACAATGTAAACTTAATTAGCTTTTATTGACAGTTTTTAGCGAAATTTAAGAGGTTTGGCGTATTTGTGGGAAGGGGGGGGGGGGGGGGTTATGACCTTATGAAAATCTTGCCCCCCCAATCAGAATGCTGAAATGACGCCTATGGTTGTCATGGAAACGGCACGGCCTATACAACACCTGTTGTATAGGCCGCCGCGTTCGACGTGGCAACGCCGCACGGCCGAGAGCCGGTGTTTACTTCTGCGTTCTGCGAATGGCGGCAATCATGTCATGTCAACCCTCGCTACTGCTGCCTACAGTGCATTTTCCCTTTATTTCTCGTTTGTGATAATTCTTCGTTCGTTACTTTTACAAAATTATGGTGTCTTAAGGCCATTTGCAAAATACATTGTAAACTTAGTTCAAAAAAGCTGGAGGTGTAGACCAGTCCTAAGTTTAAATTGTATGTGCAACTGACTTTTAGGTTAAAATTGGGAACTGAAGATCGGGTTCAACTAAAGTGGTGCAAATGATCCTTAGCATTTAAAAATTAATAAATTTTAACAATCAAAATTGCACAAACATTATGGACTGCACTTTAGTACAAATTTATGGTTGCTGTTTGAAACGGGTTGCGCGAAAATGAAATCTGCAAAACGATAACTACAATGCAGTTGTCTGCTTGCAACTGATTGAGCGGAGCGACTATTTTTTAAATCAATAATAGCAAATGTTTTATAGGTAATTCAAGTGAGCTCGTTCGCTACGCTCACTCGCCGTCACGGTTTACCTCATTCGCTGATCTCACTCGCCATTTGGATCAGCTCGTTCACTACGCTCACTCGCCGTCAATTTAGTTCGTTCACTGCGCCCACTCACCTTTTTTTCGGCTCATTCGCTGCACACACTCGTCGCCAGATTTAGGTTGTTCGCTGCGCTTACTCGCCACAAGTCTGCAATAGGTACTCTAATAATTTTTGATTACGCAGGTTTGCTGCGACGGGGTATCATATGTTTATAAAATATTAAATGGTGCGTCGTCCAAGATTTGTACCTCCTCTACGTAAACGTGGCATTTCATTCACGTACAAAGGTAAACAAACCACTAAAATAAACAAAACAACGATTTCACATAAAACTACTGTATTCACAAACGGCTGACAGTCTGCAGTTAAATTTGATCCTTATAACAGATGTATACCAGGGGGACCGAGCTTAAGCTCGGTAAAATTATTACTTTCGTTTCTCACACAAAGCTCGTTCGCTCCGCTCACTCGCCAGGCGGAAGGTTTGCTGCACATTGGTATGATTTTCCTAAAACCACAGGTTAAAGATGTAACACATTGGTTTATTTTATCTACAGTTATCAGCTGATTTTTGTTCAGTTAATTAAAAAATTTCCATAAGGAGAACATGGGATCTTTGAAGGGCTCTAGCGCGAAAACCGGATTTTTCCCAGCTATGGGACCAGCTCCAATCGATTTCTGGTGGCCAAAACCCCCATATTCCAAAATTTGAAGGAAATCGTCGGAGCCGTTTTTGAGATAATTGTGCAAGCAAGCAAGCAAGCAAACAAGCAAACATTGCTCGTATAAGAGTATAGGATAATCAACACACAGTAAACAAACCAAATAATATATTTCTCCTATTAAAATAACATTGTAACTTTAAAGGGCCGTAGGGCAGAGCCCTTATGTCCGATTTGGACCATTTCAGATTTATACCTTCCCATAGATGGTTACTATGACCGAGCAAAATTTCGTGAGGATCACTTCAGCCGTTCAGGAGGAGTATGTGTAAATAAAAAGCCAGAGTGTAGTATAGGAGCTTCGCTCGCTTCGCTCAATCATTATAATTCCTAAGTAGACTATTGAACATCAGTGCAAAGGCTCGCAATCAAACAATCGATACAATTCAATCAGACAATCATTAAAGAATTCATGTTACTATAGTAGGATTCACGAAAATAGTCCGATGAGAGTCGATACATTGTTGCCAAATTTATTCTGAAACACATTTTATACTGGTACACACATGACACACATGAACCAATGACAATCATAACCAGAAATGACAACATTGCAGGGCGAGAGGGGGTGAGGGGGACACAGCTGTTTAAATTTCCATCGGACTATTTTCGTGCATCTTACTATAGTAGTAGTGCAAAATTAAGGCTGCTGGCTCACTTCAAGGTCACCTGAGCGATGACGTCATCGAGGTCAATGACCCCACCGATGACGTCATCGATGACGTCATCGATGACGCAATCGATGACGTCATCACTAATGACGTCACATCCATGACGTCACACCCATGACGTCACAGAAATGACGTGCGGATGACGTCATCACCCCTTACGTCACCAAAATGACGTCATCGATGTCACAAAGGTCAAGGTCACGCTGAAACCTAAAATTTTTCGGCACTTTTGCGGTTTCTCGCACTACGCTCCGAGTTTTAGTCCGGTTCCCATGACCTTGACGACTTGGAGCGAATTTGCGATGAGAAACAGCAAAAGTGCAGAGGAAACTTGAAGTTTGCAACGTGACTCTGCCTAAACCGTCATGTGACACCGCTCGGGTGACCTTGAACTAGCCCAGCTGCCTTACTTTAGACCAGTACTACAACCGCGATGTGCACCCTACGACAGACACCGAGCGACTGACTGTCCAGCCCTGCGCACTCTAGGTATATGGGAAGTGGTGGGGGAACTGTGATGACCTCGGGAAACTTGAAAATGTCAAGCTAAGTAGCACCGTTTTGGTGCTACCTTAAATTTACATGTTAAAGTGTGATGACCTTGAGGTTGACTGTGAACCTGGGACTTAGGATTGTCTCTAACAGCTTGACGTTTTTGCCAGAGTTTAAGTGTGGTGACCTTGAACTGGTTAAAATCAAAACTGCACAGCAGACTGCACAACACGGATGTGCACACTACGACAGCCGCCGAGCGACTGACCTCCGGGCCCTGCGTACTCTAGATATATGGGGAAGTGGTGGGGGAAAGTTCAAGGTCATTCAAACGGAGTTTTAAAAAAGTCAAAGAGTAGAAAGACTACTCTTGTGAGTCTATAGCGATTTCATTGATAGTGAGTGCTTCTGTATGCCAAGTTGATCTGTATTGACACGCTCCTAAATAATGTTTGCAAAAACCTGCAAAATGATTGTTGCACAATTTGCAGCCAGTTAGCTGTTTTAGTTTGAATTCAATGCAACGTTCAGGGCAACAAGTGTACTTATGCCCTCTCATTTGGTACACATGGAATGTCTTCAACTTTGGTTTCGGCTTTTTCCAAGACTTGCACTTACACATGCACTGACCAAAAGCTTCACATGTTCTACAAGCCAGACCATCCACCACATCAATGCCATTCGGCCATGAAAAACATTTCTGTTCGCAACAGTAGTTGAGTTGACTCTCCATGTTGCTGCGGTGAAGGTGCGCGATGAAATGATGCTGTAGTCAGTGAGAGTGCACCTTAAATAAACTCAGTGGAGGGGGAAAGGTCAAGGTCATTCAAACGGAGTTTTAAAAAAGATGACTAGTCGTCCTCCTCGTCCGTCGTACTTGGAGAGCTGTCAGACGAAGAGCCCCGCGCAGGTGCTCTCCAGATGAAATGTATATCTATTTGAAAGCGCAGGCCTGGATCTTGTACCATCAACTCCTTTAATCTATTACATACCAATTCCACTTTGTACACATTGTTAATAATCAACACCCAAGGCTTCGGATGAACATAACGTGTAGTTGAGTCAGCCTCGCAGACAGTTACACCTTCCGGTGATATTGGAGTGTATAAATGTGTAAAATCTCGTTGCTGAGGCTGGCTTGAAGTTGAAGGTTCTGTGCCGACCCTGGTTGCATCAAAATTCAAATCCATTCTACATTCAAGAGGTCCAGGGTTCCCGTTGAATACATTGAGTAATTTTTGATACAAGACTTCCACTTCTGTCGCATCCTGTAAATGAACAGTCCACCGCAAGGGAAATGCTTCGTCCGTAGTGGAGTCAACTTGAGAAAGAGTTCCTTCCGCCATGGCAGCCAAGCAAGGAATGAGGTGAGCTGCAGTCAGTTGTAACATTATTGAAAAGTAGAGGGGGAAATTTCAAGGTCATTTAAATTGGGTTTTAAAAAAGGAAGGAGTGGAGGGGGAAAGTTCAAGGTCATCCAAATGGGGTTTTAAAAAAGGAAAACCTAGAAAGTAACATTGAAATCTTCCAACTGATGGTGGCGAGCGTTTTCTTCTGCAACCTTGCCGACGCATGTAACTATGCCGTACAGTATGAACAGTACAACCATGATAAGGCCGAACAACAAAAGATAGCCGTTTACTATCATGATATTTTCTGAGTGGATCTGCTTTCTTCTTATCGCCCTCTCTTGCATCCTCTTCTCTAACTCGTGTACGAAGTCACAGCATGCGTGAGGACATCTTTCATCTGTTGGTAGGTTAGCCATTGTTGATGTTGTAGGTTTGGCTGTTGAAGAAGGAATGAGGTATCTAATTATGTTGTCTCATGTATATCAACAGTGAAGTGGTGGGGGTAGTGAATCAGTGGAGGGGGAAGTTTCAAGGTCATTCAAATTGTGTTTTAAAAAAACCCTATCTTGTTACTGAGCATATATGTCAGTAACAAGATAGGTGGCTTTGCTCTTTTTACTTCTTTAATATAATAAAGAAATAAACATATTCTACAATTGTAAGGACAAGGAAGACAACCGCTAGTCAGCTGAAGTAATCCAAGTTGTCTGGTTCGGTCTTCATCGACGCCGGTGAGGAAGCTGTCGTTGAAGAGGAATGTCCAGGCTCTTCCTTCGGCTGCCGAAGATTCCGTATATTGCAAGCGTAGACTTGCACGTTTATACGGTAGCCTCTTGCCACCATCAGCTGCAACTCCTTGTACAAGTCGTTCAGCTCCTGTTGCGTTTTGATCGTCACCTCCTCATAGCTGGCACAGCTTACGTTCAGAGACATACTGATGTTGTTCGGTTGGCTGCTGGAGTTGAAATGAAGACGAGGCACAGCACTTGGAGGTATATGAAAAAGTGGTGGGGGTGTTTTGCATTCAAGCAGGTTTGACTTGTAGCGTGGTGGTGGGGGTAACTGTGAAATGCAAAGGTCAAAGGTCAAGGTCACCCGCGAAGTTTAAAAAAAATGCAACATATCAATATGTGACAAACTTCACATATTGATATGTTGCATTTCTTGTCTTTTTGTATTCTTTTTTTTTGTCTTTTATGGTTTATTTATTTATTTATAAAACATTACAATAACATATGTACAACAGTAAAACTTAAATCTAACACTGCTGCTTGTCGGCGATGTGGATGGTCAACTCGGTGGAATTGCTACCCGTGCAACCGTGGGAAACCAGGTAGAGACAGCCGGGTTGGATGGAGCGCAGATCCTCGTTCTGGAGGAGATGGACGAACCGTTTCGGCAGGTAGACTTGGAATTTGGGCTCATCCCCCGGAGTGAATGGTGCCTCGCTAAGACTGCAGCAGATGGCCTCTCCAACTGTAGTCTCCATCTTCTTCATGGCGTGGATAATGTAGTGCTTCTCGTCTTTAAGTTCGGAACACTTCTTGACGGGTAGTATGGTAGATTTGGAGTGAGCATTGAACTGCTCAACCAAAGTTTGCAGGAACTGGTGAGATGCCATGGTCAAGTTATAGATCGTCTTCTTCGTATTCTTGCTGGGAGATGTTGTCGTCTCGGAATCTCGAGTAATACTCATGCCAGGTCCCGGTCTGCTCCTCACTTATATAACCCCCGTTACCCCCACCACTCCCCATTTCTCCACTTTGAAGGTAAGATGCGAGTTTATAGGCGTTTTTTAAAGCGCAATGTCTATCTTTTTCATGTTCTGGACTTTTAGTACAAATACAAACATTTTCCATCGTATACTTGTAGTTTTTATCCAAATCCACATCATTAACCGGAACATGAGTAAATCCTTCGATCCATCTTTTCTTTTCCAGCCCCTTTGTGTAAATATTGGTAAACTTGTCTGAAAAGTGATGCATAATGTGATACAAGTCCGTGTAACTTGTAAAACCATCATACCAATCGATATGATGGAAGTGTTTTGAAATCCATCTGTTGGTAGTAGCGGCTTTACTGGTTAAAGATGAATAAGAACATGGTGGTTTAAATAAAAACGAATAAGGAACACTTGTATTGATGTCGAAAAACACAAGTTCTTTTATGATAAATCTATCATCAATACCCCGAAACGCTTGGAACTCAATTATACCAGGTTTGGACTTTACTTGTTCTTCTTCCTTGTCCATTGCGAAGATCACTTGTCTGCTCATGACGAAGTCCAAAGGTCAACTGATTTCCACACCACGGTAGGTACGACTTTTATACCCGGCCGTACAGTTGTTGGCGCGTTGGTGTATATTTAACGTGGGCACCGTCCCCGGTAGGCCTAACCCCACAAAGTGTTTGATATTGTTTTAAAAATTAACCATTGCTGTGTAGTTAATTGTCATTTAGGTTTCCATCTTTACATTTTCCTTGTTTTCATTTTCATCACTAACACTTGATTCTTCTCCTCCTTCTTCTTCCTCTTTTTCATGTTTTACTGATTTCTTATGTAGTTGAGCGTACTTTTCCAATTGTCTCCACATTTGTACTTCATGAGGAACCCTATTGAATATAGAAGTATCTACAGGTCCGTACAATATAGGTGCGTCCGGTTGTTTGTCCAAAGTGTCTTCCAGATAATCTTTAATAATTGAACTTGAAAACACCTATTGTCTCAAGTATCTCGTTATTGGTTCAGTTGCACAAGTTAGAATAAAAAACTCTTCTCGATTAAGTTGAATCTTGTTATCATGTCTTGTTGTGTCTCTAAACCGCAACTGATGATCACCACGATGTTTAACAATATCGATTTCCACATTTGAATCCAAAAGGCCTACTCTTGTCTTTCTTCCAAACATGTTACTACTTAAATAGCATTCTAGCAGATGCAAGTGTTTCATAAACGATTCCCAAGCAGTGTCCGTAAACAAAATCATTTTGGGTCCATGAGTTAAAATTACAGTAGGGGAATAATCTGTAGATTTCATAACACCGATTAAAACACTTTTGTCCAAACTGGAAGAGATTGGGTAAAATATTCGCAAGAATACCTCACTTAATATGTTAGGAGAAATATTATCTTCAATATCCCTTTTCCTCTTGTGTGCATTCTTTCTTCTTTTACCTTTTTCCTCAACATTATTACTGGCGTGGAGTTGTCCGCAAGCGTTGTGTTCATCTCCCTCCGGTCGACCTTGAAGATCTAAAAAGTCGGATATCTCCTTCTCAATATCTACTACATTTTCTTGTGTACCACTAGGAGAAGCCATATTGAATAAGATGCTACCCATACAACAACAGGCAACAAACTGATAAGGAGCGAGCTGAACGCTCTGCTTTTATACTCGCGGAATGCATTGAAATGTAGGAAAACCGGTCTTTTACAATACATTTTTAACAATTCCAGTTAAAGGTGTGTATGTTACGATTTTATCATGTAGAATTAAACAGTATGCAGTTGTATTAGCCGATATAGGCGCGTTGAATTCCATTTCTATTTTTATATCTACACTTGATGATTTTACCGATTCATTTTGTTTAGAACAATCGATTACAACTATAGGGTAACCATCTAAGTATTTTTCTGGTGATAGTAAAGGTGCATTCGTTTTACCATAATATGAACTTTGGAATCTTGCATACATATCGTACAATATGCTGTACTTTTTATTAGCGAATGACACATTTAAATTATCGTATGGAAAAAATTGTGAATTTAAATAAACTTTAATATTTTTCAAGTTGCAATGATCAAATTGGCCTGCATGTTTGGTGATGGTGTCTCTTCTGCCTGTTTGTAAACCAAATATAATATACCTGGCTCGTTCCACATAATTAGATGTTTTAACTGTCCAAGTGTGTCGATCCGTAGTTGGCAAGCTGGGATGTTCATGAAATTCCCAACTTCTAAAAGGAATTACAATATCACGATCAGCCTTTAACTTTCTTAATAGTAGCATTCTATGCTCGTCAGCTAATTTTACATGTGGAACTCTCCATACAATTTTGTCTAATGTTAATTTCCATTCTAAAGTTGCATCTGTTGTACCGTCTGGAGCTTTAATAATATCTTTATCGTTTGAAGATCTCAACAAAACTAATTCTTGTTTAACGTTTAATATTATTTTCCTATAATCTTCAGCAAAACCAAGCAACAAACGTAACGGAATATGAAAATCAAAATTTCCATTTGTATCTGGAGTGATTGTGTCTTTTGCAGGTAAAACCCATCCTGCAGGTTGTATTAAATTGGTTTCATTAGGTGATATAGATGTTAATCCCTTTAAAGTTGTTGCAATACCTACTTTTTTAGTAGAATCAACTGTTACACCTGATATTTCATATCTAATTTCATCAAACAGGAAAGCCATGGGATTATTTATAAATGGAACTGTTGTACCAGTAGTAGTACCGTCCTTTTTAGTAACTTTTCCTTCAATATACAAGTAACTTTCACATGGTAGTGTGTAAATGTCTTGATTTTGTATGGGAATACGAATTTCATCGTTATTGTTTAATTTTGATGAAGTGTAAGGGTTGTGGGTGTGATATTCTTTTTCCCATAGGGTTTCGTCGAATGTTGGACCCTGAGCTATATCCAGTATATCCATTATCGGTTACTTTTAATCCAATTCTCTCTAAGAAACGAATGTTCTCGCGTGTTAACTCCTCCACAGCTGAAGAGCTACTAATGCGGATTCCCGTAGGTTGTTCGCTTTTAAATGTTAAACCCATGGTTTTGTATTAAAGTGTTGATTTTAAATGTAATCTAACCGTAATAGGCTCTTCTCGGAAATCTATCAAGTTACCGTCTTGATCCAATACGTTCAACACGATGTCTGAAATGAAAGTGGTGTTCAAAGGTAGATATACCAGGTTTTGCGGCTTTTCAACAATTTTAAATCCAGGTGGTACACTGGGGTAAAAAGTATGTATTATATGAGTATTTGCTCCATCTCTGTAAGCTCCTTGTATAATATTACAAGTTATGTCTATACTATTGACTTTTAATATTGTTACAGTTTGTTTACCGGAATGTGTTTTATTTGGTTCTAAAATCGCTCCATCTTTGGGAAATCCTAATAAATCACCAATTGAGTCTGACTTACTGAAATCTATATAATATTTTGAAGTAAGCTCAGCTTTCATTGTATTGTTATTACCTTTTAGCGTTATATTGTCTTTTCCCATTTTATTTTGCAAAAATTCATTAATATGATCAATTTCATAAGAACCTGTGGGTAGAGTGCAAACTTCCAAGTCTGTAAACTTCCCACTGGCATCTTTTCCTTTATAATAATGTAATAAGTTATTTTTACCTTCCGTAACATTGGGAATAGAGTTGTAAGTTGTAAAATCCAACAGTGCTGCCTCCCAAAATCTTCCTTTTTGCAAGCGTAACGCTGGAAAAAGGATACTTCGTAAAGTGGACGATTTTCCTGTTAATGATACCGTATAGGAAGACATCTCAATAGTGACTGATACTTTTAGCTAGGAATTCCAAACATAAATGGCCGCATATTGAAGTATTATCAGGTTGTTCTCTTTTATAGTTGTAATATATGTTTTTAGCAGATTTAAAGTAATGTTCAAGTTCTTTAGGTGGTGGCAAATTTCCAAAACTATCAAAATAATATACATTACTATTTAGTTTCTTATAACACACCCAATGGGTGCCGGACCCTTCAGTATTATCCAAATTTACGATTCCAGTCTCATTTTTCCATATTTTCTTTGGTAAACTGTCTTTAATAAATACTCCGCGGAAAAATGGTATTTTTAAACAGGAAATATATTTAAATAATTCAACATTAGTCAACGCTTTATGTGGTATAACCAATTGATTTCTTTTATTTAATATGCACGATACGGTCTTAGGTATAGACCAGCCCCGTTTTTTACCATTGACCATATTGTCGGTTTTTTATTATTTTTCCTCGGAGAACGTCTTTTTAGTCTAATATTACCACCATGTTTTCTCTTGGTTGATCCTTTTTTATTCTTACCCCTCCTTTTTCCACCTCCTACCGCTGTTTTAGCCTTCATACCTGCTGTTACCGCTAAAGCTGCTGCTTTTTCCGCAATACTAGCGTCACTAGACTTTACTCGTTGCCAAGCTATATTCGCTAGCTTTTTTATGCGATTGACCTATTTTTTGAATCGGTAAACGTGGAATATGCGATATCGTGTTCTTTACAAGCCTGATCTAACTTATTTATGCCTGGATCACCTCTTTCCAGTCGTTTTTTCAATTTAGTTCCTGGTCCGCAATACTGATAACCTCCCGGTATGTGAAATTCGTATGGTAAAGCGTCTATTGCTCTGTTTACGATAGATCCTACTGGAATACGATTTAAAGCTTTACTTAACAGAGAAACCGCTGTGGACGTGATACCGCCTCCTTTCCGTATAGTGTCTCGATATGGACTGGTGTAATGAAACGCCATGATTGTCTTTTATATTCGAAAAGCGTAACCCATGTGTTACCTCTATGACAGGTTGCACATAAATGATGTAATATATGGTGTTATTTAATTAAATATCAAAATCACCCCAATCTGATGATCTAAACTTTTGTGTGTTATGATTAAAAAAATATTTATAAAGAATTTCTTGTTTAATCCATGTATTTCTCATTTTTTCGTCAATAGGTTTATGTTGTCCTGCTGCAATATAATTATGCATATCAAATAATAAATTACCTATTACTTTAACAAGAAAATTAACAGTTACAGCGTTATTGGCATAATCAGGGTCTGCAACATTTGTTAATCGTTTGTTATCACAATTCCACCATTTTTTTCCAGTTGGCTCTAATTGTATTATCTGTTCATAAGTAACAGCATCACCAGGCTTTTCACCAATACCTAAATTTGTCAATAACTTTCCTTTACCATCCCAAACATAATTGTTTTCTTCAAGCAAAGTAAACTTTTTATTTCCTTGTACAAATACATCTCCTTGACGTATTACTACTTGGTTTTGTTTCACAAAACCGGAGGTTTCTTGTTTTAAAGTTTCCTTCATTTGACCCACCGTTGCACCATCTGATGGTGCAAAACCATCTTTTACATTCGCTAAACAATTACCAAGACAGTCAATAACTCCTACATCACGTGTAATACAATGATCTTTGATGTATTTTAAATTTACAGCATCATTTTCATTTTTTGGATAACCTATATCGTTAATAACAAATTTATAAAAAGAAAACCCATCTTTTGTCTTTTCAGGTATTATAGAATGTAAATAGCGTCTATTTATGCTGTCTTTTTCATCTACAGGGTCTGCTACGTTAGATATACGTCGATTTTCAGCATTATACGTTTTTCCATCGAATTTTAACGTATTTTTCAATTCCGATGATAAATAACCTCTGTTTATTGCATCAGCGTTTTGATTTGGCTTACCGACGTTGGAAATTCTATGATTACCCGCGTTATATGTGTTTTTGTCTAGTTTCAGTGTTGGTAATATCTCTTTTTTTAATACTTTTAAATTTATTGCATCATTTTCATCTGTGGGATCATTGATGTTTTTTAACCGTTTATTACTAATATCATAATCTCCATCAGGTGTTTGTGGTAAGCCAGCACCTCTTTTTAAAGTATTAAAGTAATATAATCCATCCGAGGAATATCGTCCGAACTTGTCAACACTCATGGTGCAACTGAATAACATTCTAGAGTGTAACCCATTTTTATAATATTAGTCTCGATTTCTAACCCGTATCAGTTTTTATACAAATTCTTAGTCTTTATCAGTTACATTTTCATCGCTCCCGGGACATTTAAAATATTTAAAATTTCCACTAACTAATGCTCCGTCTGATTCATTTCGAAACACATGATTTTTATGAATAAATTGTTCACCAGACAATTTTCTAAATCCGCTAAATGAATTTGGATCTGCAATTAATATATTTTGATAATCATTTACATCCATTAATTTAAATCTTTGCTTATTATAAATAAACTCTTTATTTGCACTGTCATATTGTAATGTTTGTCCTACAGTTGCAGCATCATTTGGATCTCTTCCATTATGCAAGTTTTTTATTACTTTATTTTTACATGTAAAAAATCTAAAAGAATGATCTGGATCTAGATGTACGGTTTGTGATAAAGCAGCTGCATCATGTTTTTCATAACCCCATCCCATATTTGATAACCCTTTACCCATGCAATCCCAAGCATTATTTTTGTATGTTAATAAATTGAATTTTTCATTACCTTGAACAAATTCATCCCCTTGCTTTGATACTACTTGATCTTGTTTTACAAAAGAGGTTGTTTCTTGTTTTAAGGTTTCCATCATTTGACCCACTGTTGCACCATCTGATGGTGCCGAACCATCTTTAACATTCGCTAAACAATTACCTAGACAATCAATAACTCCTACATCACGTGTAATACAATGATCTTTTATATATTTTAAATTTACAGCATCATTTTCATTTTTCGGATAACCTATATCGTTAATAACAAATTTATAAAAAGAAAAACCATCTTTTGTCTTTTCAGGTATTAATGAATGTAAATAGCGTCTATTTACGCTGTCTTTTGCATCTTTAGGATCATCTACGTTTTTCCATTGAATTTTAGCGTATTTTTTAATTCTGATGATAAATAACCTTTGTTTATTGCATCAGCGTTTTGATTTGGCTTACCAACATTGACAATTCTATGATTACCTGCGTCATATGTGTTTTTCTGTAGTCTTAATGTTGGTGATATCTTTTCTTTTAATACTTTTAAATTTATTGCATCGTTTTCATCTGTGGGATCTTTTATGTTTTTTAACCTTTTATTAGTTATATCATAATCTCCATCAGGTGTTTGTGGTAAACCAGCACCTCTTTTTAAATTATTTGCGTAATATAACCCATCCGAGGAGTAACGTCCGAACTTGTCGACACTCATGGTGCAACTGAATAGTAATCTAGGGAGTAACGCATTTTTATGAGATTACCCCACGGTTTCGGAGTTCATCCACTAAAGCCACCCATTCGTTTTCCAATCCAGTATGACCCGCTTCTTTAGCTTCATGTATTAGTTTCATTCTATCCACCAATTTATTGATATTATTGTAATAAATCACATTTGTGTTATATAGTTTCTTCATTAAACCTGTACCTGTAACAGATTTGTTTCTTTTTCTTGGTTCTGGAGCACTTATATCCAAAGTGCATGACACAAACCTTCGTTTTACAGGTTTTCTTGGCATTATCGGCATTGGTTGTCTTCTCGTTGTTGGTATTAACTTGGATACAAATACTCTATATTTTAAAGACCTAGATCTAAAAACTGGCTGGTCAGCTAAATACTTCCTCCTGTATGCATTGGTGTGTTCCAAAATCTGTTTATATGCTTCCATATCTTCTTCCTTAACTAACAATTCTAAAGGCTTTTTTTCAAATAATAATTCAAATAATCCTCTTGTGCCCTTATATCTTTGATTACCAACAATAATATTATCATCTTCATCAATGTTTACCGGGCTATTACCAACCATTAAACCTTCTTCTGTTAATCTTACTCCATAACTATGGTAGTTTTTATTAGGATTTATTCCAGCTAACATTTTTATCATGTATTTCCTTCCTAAAGGTCCTTTGTTATGAATGTTTTCACCCAACAAGCTTATGTTTGACGGACCTTCCCTTGCTTCTTCTTCTTTTTCCTCTTCACTAGCAGTTGATACATCTTCATGTCCTCTTTTAGCTTTTACTTCATATAATTCTCTTATACCACTATAGTCTGGTGATTCTAGCTCTCTTTCAGGTTCTTCACCGGTAAAACCACTATATGTAGAGGATTCCAGGTCTTCATCACTAAAATCTTCTGATTTTATATTTTCTCTTTCAAACTTTGTAATAGGTGCAATTGCATCTCCTTCCAAAACGGGTTTAGCAAATTTTTTGTTTAATTGTTTCAAGGGTTCAGTAATAGGTTTAAAAGTAGATTCAAGAAATTTCTCCCTTTCGCTAATACCTAATTTTAATGCTCTGTTTTTATCCCGAATAGAATCACTAAGTGATTTTATTTCCTTTATTAACTTTTCTTGGTTAACCATGTTTGTAGCAAGACGTGTTGTACAACAATGAATGTTTTACATCATGATCAGTGTATTAGTATAAATTTATCAAATCCTATCCTGTATCGACCATTGTTTAGCGGTTGTTCCTTTATAATTGTTAAAAACCCATACTTTTCAGCCCAAGCCTTTCCACACAACTCTTTAAATCGTTCGAATGGCATATCCGCACTTACATGGTCATAATATATGTGTTTTAGGTTGGTTTCATCCTGTTTAAATACAATTAACATGTTTGCATTGTCTCTAATGAGCTGTTTCGGTATTTTGCTGTAAGTTTGACCAATATAAATGCTATCTATGTTGTTATGTCGACCCATGGCGAAGTAATTCCTTATTGTATTTTGATTTTCACAAGATACATCGTCAAATATGAATACTGAGAATGGTTTAGCCTCTTGCGGTTGCATGACACTCTCGCTCGCGTTAAATTTAAAATATTTAACTTCAGGTACATTATTGAGTATTTGTTCCAATAACTGATATTTTGGTTGTTGTAGTGACTTTGAAAATACATATAAATTATTAAAACGTAAGCCTTTAGGGTTTGTAATCAAATTGAATACTACATTTGTTTTTCCACAATTGGAAGGACCGGTAACCAGACAACGCACCGTGTTTGGTAACAAAACACCGTGTTTCCCAGTATTGAATTGAGAACCATCCACTGTGAGTTCATCTATATTATTAATAGTAAAATTGTCTTTTTGCGGTATTATCTCCATCCTTTGTAATGGTTCAACCCAAAATGATGCTCTATCATTATATTAGATCCTTTTTAGGTATCCAAGAATCTTCCGTCTTATTAAATCCTAACCATCTTACTTTAACCTTATCTTTTTTGCGTTGCAACACCTTTTCTACTAGATATACATCACCTACTGTTGATTTTAACATTTCATGTCCATAAAAACCTCCTTCAAGCAATTGTCCTTTATTATCTTTTAAAATGTAAGTTTCTGGTACTGTAGGTTGCACCTTAAATACGGTAAATACCTCATTTGTCCAGTTCGGAAGATATCTTTTACTGAATACACCTTTGTATTTGCTTATTCGCACTTTATCACCAACATTAAACCTTTTAGGCTTTAGTTTTTCAACTTTTGGTTTAGTATTCATTTTTATACGTTTTAATACAAGTTTTTCATTTTTATTAGTCACCTGGCTTGGTTTCATACCGATAGTTCTATGAAACTTGTTATTGTAATCGCTTATAAGTTTTGGTAACACATCAATCCATACGTGTGATCCTCTGTTGGAAAACATCTTATACATCGCACCTTTTAAAGTTCTGTTAAATCTTTCAATTATTGATGCTTTTACCTCTGAATTGGTTGAGTAATGGTTAATGTTGTGTTTTTTCATTAAATTTGCAAAGTCCTTATTAAAATATTCTTTTCCATCATCAGTTTGTAAATGTTTTATAGTATGTTTGTCTCTTTGTATAGCTGTTTCCATTGCTTTTGTAACACTTTTGCCACTTTTATCTTTTAGTGGTAAAGCATCTGCCATTTTTGAAAAACAATTAATAATAGTCAATATATATTTAAATCCTCTATTTTGTTTACTATAAGGAATCATTTCGATTAAATCCGCTTGATATAAATCATTTATTCCTTTTATCACTGTATTTCTTCGTGGAAACTTTCTTCTTGCAGGTTTATGAAGCTCGTTGACAATTTCTTGCTTCAAGTTCTTCATATTGCAGGTTTGAATGTTTCATGTATCACATGTATAATAACAATGAATGTTGTCTTAAATATTAACATCATTTATATAGGTCAAGGTCATCCAAACTTGTGTAAAAAAATGGGGAACACGGCGTTTGACTTGCCGTGTTCCCCATTTTTTTACGGAAGGAGAAAGGAATAAGGTCGAAGTTGTAGAGGGGCGAAGAATAGGTTACTAGTCGATAGGGTTTAGAGAGTAGTGTCCAAAAGGAAGAGTGTGAATTTTATCCGGCATAATATGCCTTTTATCATCTCGAGCTGACAGTGCTCTTTTAACTTCAGTGACACTGTAGACCTCATGTTTAAAGCTTCTGATAGTGTTGAACGTTGCAGACATTGTAGAATCTTCAAACAAGCAGGTCTTGTAATGGTCAAATGTCACATGTTTCTTCAAGTACGATGTTTTGACTCCTTTTGCTTTCTTGACTGTGGGTGTGTTGTTCTCGTTGTACATTTTAAATGAATACAATTTTGCCATCAGTGCCACTATTTCTTCTAAAGGCATTCCATTTGCTTCATCTTTAAATTTTCCGATTACTTTTTTATTCTTTTCGTTGTAATTTGGATGGTTCTTCGGATAGTCAGAGAAGTCAAAATCGTCTTTGTATGGGAAACTCCTTAGGTCTTCATACATGTCCAAAGTCTTTATCCAGTAGATAAACGCGTCGGTATCCATGTATGCAACTCCAATGTTGTCTCTTCCGTAGTGTTTAACCATTTTGTTGTAATGGAAATCATACATTAAAGTTTTACTTATATCCAAAATTGACATTCCAATGTATAACGGACGATCCATCACTATTGTTGTTTTCTTCATACTTACGGCAACTAGATTTTCGTTTATAATCATAGATGTTCCAAAATTTGGTTTTTGCACTAATTTTTCCAATTTCTTAGGATCACTTACTAATTTTACAATCTTGTGTTTTCTTTTGTTTTCTAAGGTCTTCCCGAAGATGGCGTTGTTCATCAATTTGTAAAAGTCCTTTTCAAATGCTGATGTTGCTGCTGCTCTTCTTGTAGTGTTGGAATCAATATATGGTTTCAACCAACAAGACTGGGTGAATTCAATTGCTCTATGAATTCTCACCACACGTAGACCCAATTCAAGAGCTTGTTGAACTACCCAGTAGTGAGCCACATACCGATCTTTATTCTCCAACGTCATCATCAATTTCGGCCATCTTCCTGTCGGTGAAACTTCAGTCTTGGCTAGGAGAGGCAAGTCGTAGTGATGGTCATGAAGGTGCTCCGGATATTCGAAATCACAGTCCAAAATATAGCCTTTTGGACCATTCTTTGGAATCTGTGAGATGTCACCGATGGTGGCCGGGTCGATCCATTTGAAGTCAGCGTAGGGAAGCGGATTTGACATTGCCCAACCATAAAGGTTGTTTGCGTCAAAGTAACCAAGGTAGACCGATGGTTGTCTCTCATCGAAGCCTGGGATGTACTTGTTGTTAGCTTTGACATGACGTGTTACAGCTTGTGTCAAACCGCCCCGTACACCGGATTCTATCATGAGCACCATATCAATATCTGTTAGAAGTTCCAATCGACAGTTGGTTGACTTTAGCATAGCTTGCCATGCTAATCCTGGAGATGTGTACGAGTGTAGAGGGTCCAGTCCATAGGCGGAGAAGCAGGTGTTTCGAAATTCTTCCATCACATCGCACAGCAGAGTTACGTCCAATTTTATGTAAAAGTCGGAATATTCCCCTAAGGTTTGAATGTTTAGTTGGTTCCAAACATTACAAGCATGATTGTAGTCTTCAACGGAGATTTCACTTTCATTTAACTTGCTATTGAAGGCTTCAATCGGTGGCAGACTGGTTTCTTCGAATTTTTCTGCAGAAGTTATGTAATCATAGGGGAACACTCCTTTACGCATTACTAAGTCCAATTTATCTTCAGGTACAATTTTGCTGGTTTCTTTTAGATCTTCTCTTCTTAGGTTCTCAGACAATTTGCTCAAACTAGATGACATAAATCTATAAGAGTCTACGAAGCGAAGTTTAATTTTACCTACTGTTTTTGAGAAACTGATGTACTTCTCCAATGTTTCAGCTAATACTTCGATTTTTCCATCATCTCGTCCTAACTCTGGGATAATGAAGTGGGAGTCATAGCCGCTAAGATTGTGTAACACGACAGGGATAAAGTTTGGCAGTTTGTAATTTATATTGCATGAATTACAAGCAGCTCCTCTGTATAACCCTGTCAGGTGATCGTGATCTCTTACTTTTTGATTTTCTTCACTGAAGCTCTTCTTGCATAAATAACATCTTGTTGCCAAATTGTATTCTTCTTGTTGATTTTGATTCAAAGGTTCCATAGGTAAAACATTACCGAATAAGCGTTGCACCTTTTCAGCAATGTCATACAACTGGTCTACGAAATGCTTAGCGGCTTCTTCCCCACGGTAGAGTATCGGAGTGGATGTTAAGCCATAGTCTTGCAACTGTTCTTCAGGCAAAGTCGATTTCACCAATAAGCAAAAACTGTTAGGTTGATGCAGTTGATATTTGGTTCTTCTAGTCACCTCACCATCCGGAAGCTCCTGTGGTACTAACGTGGATTCGAAATCTGCGTAGACGGCTACTGGAATCCGATATTGGTGAACTGTTTTGTTGAATTGGATGAACGCTCGAGATGGCGGCGGCAGACTAATCTTCACTTCATAGTTGTCATTACAAAGTCTTTGGTGTTCCTTCAACCACTCCGATCCTCCACGTCTCAAATCTTTATTCGTAAAACAAAAGCCAATCTCTTACACACTGTCACTCTAATTTTATTTTTCGTTAATTGTCGTACAACCAATGCTTCAAAATCTTTTATCCACACATAATGTGAAATTTCGCCTTTAGTTATCAATAATAAATCAGTATGGTTTCTTTGCTCCACTTTTCCAACTCGTAGAGGATACACATTGTTCGAATCATCTAAGCCGAACACGTTAACAGAAACACCTGGATTTTGTTTCTCAAATTTTGCAATTTGATTAAGACTCACAGGATACGACATTCCTCGGAAGTTGTAGCGGTGTTCGTTTTCATAATATTCCCTACCAACTCTACAAGGATTATGTTTTACATACTTAGTTAGCATCGCATACTTAAAACATTCATTATCCCCGTTTGTAACATTTCTGCAAGAGTTGGTGTCTTTAATTTTCTTTGGTAGAGGGATAAAGCTGCTACCCCTCATACCATATCCATGCTTGTGAACCCTCACATCCATACCTTCAATCGATGATAGCGTCCAGCCAGATCCTCTTCCTTCATGTTCTTGGAGTTTCATTAGCAGTTCATTCAAACAATCTTCTAAAATTTCGTTGATATCAGATGTGGTTGTAAGGGTTCGGTTTTTAGCAATGAATGCTCTCGGTGAGTTTTCACCATTGGTATTAGTAAACATAGCCCTCCAACACCAATCCAAATTTAATAAAGTTCAATCTTGCCAATTCTTCCATCAATGTTTTTTACAACTAAATTTTTAGCTTGGGTTATAAAGTTTTCCAATTCCAATTGCACATTATTAATTTTGAAATGAGTTACAACTGGTCCTGGCAAGGCTGTGGTGCGCAGTTGTCTTATTTCTTCCACTTCTTCTGTATCCTCTTCTTCCATATCCTCTTCTTGGGTACGCAGTTGTTTTACATCTTCCACTTTTTTTCCTTCCATTTCCTTTTCAATAAATCCTCCAGCTGTTGATGGTCCAGCTCCGGCAAATTGAATAACACTTGGTCTTCTTCTTTGCATTAACTGTAAATAGCTAGCCCAGTCCTTCTGCTTCTGGGGTTTTTCCAAAAACCGATCAATCGCATCCAAGTCTTCTTCACTTACTACAATCTCTTCTTTTCTGTCCTCTTCACGATGCAATTCTCGGTGTAACTGTAGATAGCTATCACAGTCGTCCATCTGTTTCTGGTGGTTTTCCAATAACCGATCAAACGCATCCAAGTCTTCTTCACTTACAACAATCTCTTCTTTTCTGTTTTCTTCATGATGCAATTCTCGGTGTAAAACAAAGATATCTTTATCTTGGAAAAACTCACCACAAATATCGCAAAGAGCCATTTTGAACAAGTTTGGCTTGAGTGTGCACTCGGTGAATGTCCAAGCAATAATGAGCAGCGCGCTCAACGGGTCCCTTTATACCCGAGGTTGAAGGGTGGGGGAAGGTGACGTCATATACATCCGGTTTATCAATCATTTAGTAAAATTTGGCTTTTAAACACCCATTTTCAATATATTCTTCAACAGGCTTGATAAACCAATAATGTTTGGTCTAAATCCACTACTTTGTACAAATATTTTGAAAGATGTCTGTTTGAGCAAGTTTATGTGGAACAAGGTCACTTGGAATTATTATTTTTAGCGGGGATAGAGCACTGCAATAGAGCCATGGTATAGAAGTGGTGTATCCATCCAATTGGTTTGCCCTTTTTTATACCCCCACCCAACTATGCATTTATGTGGGTCAAGGTCGCGTAAAAATACCCTTTGAGCGGGGGATAAACCACTAAGCAGCATGCTAGTCCATTGCCGCAAAGTGATCTATCCCCCGCACTTCTCGTCCGGAGCAAAAAACTTTTTGGTCAAGGTCAAAAATTTTTTCCCAAAAAAAGTTCGGGGGGGGGTTTGCACTTTTTAAAAAAATAAGCCCCACTTGAGACATTTATGTTACCATAGCTGAAGCCTCCCAAGGAACCCAACTATAAACAACTCCAAAATTGTGGGTTACAAATACCTAACTGTTATATTTTTTAACAGACATTAATGTATTAATGTATTAACTGTGTTAATAAGACCTGACTGTTAAACACTTTGAAAGATTTTACATATTTAGGTCAAGGTCACAAAAAAACTTTAAAAAAATAGCCCCACACCCCCTTTGGGGGTGTGAGGCACTTAGGTTGTCATCGCTGTAGCCTCCGAAGAGACCCAACTATGACAACAAGGCAACATCCAATGTCG
Organism: Neoaliturus tenellus; assembly: GCA_030545055.2. Classification (NCBI taxonomy): domain Eukaryota; kingdom Metazoa; phylum Arthropoda; class Insecta; order Hemiptera; family Cicadellidae; genus Neoaliturus; species Neoaliturus tenellus. The sequence goes on along the minus strand of CM061536.1, from coordinate 19,930,757 downwards.
TGTACCCTTCGCCACGCAAGACTTGTAAACATTTACTGCATTGTCTTTTCAGTAGCTAACAAAGATTCATTTACATAATTTTGTGTTTCCAGAAGGAAACAAACAAACTGAGGACACCCTAGTGGCTTACGTCCTCGTCCGAGTGCAGAGGCCGCCGCAACCTTTTGCATGCCAGCGTACAAACGGACATGCTCCCAAATGCCATCCGCAACCTTTTGCATGCCTGGCAGGAGCCTACCGATAATTAAAATAGGCTTTACACGGGGGGCCTACTCCCGTAACCTATCTTTAATATTTTTAATTTACAATGCATTGAATTTTTACAAGTCTTTGTGGGTCAAGGCCACACGGACATTAAAAATTTTGGCCCCCGTACATCCATGGCGAACCACGAATGTTCGGGGGCCTGGGGACTAAAAACACAAATAGCTAACAAAGATTCATTTACATAATTTTGAGTTTCCAGAAGGGAAAACTAACTGAGGACACCCTAGTGGCTTACGTCCTCGGTCCGAGTGCAGAGGCCATCGGCTCATTACCCCCATATAGGCGTACAAACGGACCAACTCCTATTTCTCAGCCGCATTGAAGCATGCATGAGAGTTCTCAGCCGCATTGAAGCATGCATGAGAGGAGCCTACCAATTATTAAAGTGGCTTTACACGGGGGCCTACTCCCGTTCCCTGACTTTACAATTTACTTTGAGCATTGAAAAAGCTCAAGGGGGGATTGCTAAAACAAGCGTATACACTTTAGAAACAAATAACACACTTACAACACACAATTGAGCTCAACGTAGTCAATGCTGGAACAAGCACATACACAATAAACACATAACAAACAAGACACAAAGGATAAAAGACACAGGAGACATAAGGTATAAGTAAAACACTCTCATATAAAGCAATTCGCAATACCCAAACGCAAGCGCAATATCTTACAACTAATACAAGTCTTAAAGTTAGAGTAGACTTCGCTAAACACTGAAGGCGCCATTCAATGTTTAGTGATGCCTATGGCGGTCCGTCCCGGTCGTTCACGTTCAACGCGCGGGAGCGGACTGCGAGCCGGCTCTGGCTGGACCCCCTTATATCCCCGCCGGGGCTGCCACACCCAGGATATCAGGGGTGGGGGAGGGGGTGGGGGAGGGGGTGGGGGAGGGGGTGGGGGGAGGGGGTGGGGAGGGGGGTGGGGGAGGGGGTGGGGGAGGGGGTGGGGGTGGGGGGTGGGGGGTGGGGGGGGGGGTTCGCACTTTTTGCCGGGGGGGGGGAGGGGGTTTCGCACTTTTTGCCCGGGGGGGGGGGTTCGCACTTTTTGTCGGGGGGGGGGGGTTCGCACTTTTTGCCGGGGGGGGGGGTTCGCACTTTTTGTCGGGGGGGGGGGGGTTCGCACTTTTTGCCGGGGGGGGGGGGGTTCGCACTTTTTGCCAGGGGGGGGGGGGTTCGCACTTTTTGCCAGGGGGGGGGGTTCGCACTTTTTGTCGGGGGGGGGGGGGGGGTTCGCACTTTTTGCCGGGGGGGGGGGGTTCGCACTTTTTGGGGGGGGGGTTCGCACTTTTTGTCGGGGGGGGGGGAGGGGGGGGGGGTCAGGTAAGTTAAGTGGGTCAAGGTCACCCACGACACTTGTACTCTAAGTGTTGGCTGTACCCCCACCACAACTGGGTCCCTAGGCTGCACAACACCGCTTCGCCAGTATGTCTCCGGCTTCCATGCGGTGCGTCTCGCTGTTCCATAGCTCTCTATATGTAAGTAATTTTACAAGTTCTGAATGTAGGTCACTACACTTTAACTCTGGGACGATATCGACTTGTAGTATTTCAGTGTTTTGACTCAAGGTCATCACACTTTAACTCTAGCACATCGGTTATCGTACCAGAGGTGCTCAATAACCTAACTTGTAATGTTTAGGGTGGCGTTTGCACGCCACATGGTATCGCCATGACTGTCCAGTCCAAGTTTTGAGTTAAATTAATTTTACTGTAATCTTTTCCATTTCCGCTTCGTTTTGCCAAAGTATAAGGTGTCGCTTAATATAGTGGTATTTCTCTAAAGTTATAGGAGATTGCAGGGATACGATTAGTTTATTTAGGAGACTCTTTATCTTGGAGTTTAACACAATTTCCACTTTGACTTTGCTTCCTCGGCTCTCACAGCCTAAGCTGTACAGAAATGTTTCTTCTAGTGCCAACTCGGGCCAAGAGAACAGTGTGTTGACTGTAGGACAGCTCATGGTGAAGTGATGCGATACTCCAGCGTTAAGCCTCACCTTCCCCCGCCACTGTGACCTTCCCCACTCCTGCTGTTTCCCCCACCTCTTTTCCCTTGACTCGTGCGCTACAAGCAGTCTCTCAGTATTGTGTGGACTTTTGTGAGGAGACACCATGTCGCGGGACACTTTGGGTAAGAAACTTAGTCGTGTTAAGGCTTTATTAGTTGCTCACTGTCCACCACTCAAAGTTAAGAGGGTTTCGACTTTAGCTAAGTGGCGCAAACTATTGCGCGGACACCCTAAGTTTTATACAAAACGGACTAATGTCAGTTTTACTGATGAGGATTTGTTTAAAATATTGGATGAAATGACTTTTCCTTGCAAAATTCAGTTAGTTACTCCCATTCCTGACAGTTTAGAGTCTTAGTCTCTCAAGCCGATATACCTAGAGTACACAGAGCCGGACAGTCAGTCGCTCGGTGTCTGTCGTAGGGTGCACATCGCGGTTGTAGTACTGGTCTAAAGTAAGGCAGCTGGGCTAGTTCAAGGTCACCCGAGCGGTGTCACATGACGGTTTAGGCAGAGTCACGTTGCAAACTTCAAGTTTCCTCGGCACTTTTGCTGTTTCTCATCGCAAATTCGCTCCAAGTCGTCAAGGTCATGGGAACCGGACTAAAACTCGGAGCGTAGTGCGAGAAACCGCAAAAGTGCCGAAAAATTTTAGGTTTCAGCGTGACCTTGACCTTTGTGACATCGATGACGTCATTTTGGTGACGTAAGGGGTGATGGCGTCATCCGCACGTCATTTCTGTGACGTCATGGGTGTGACGTCATGGATGTGACGTCATTAGTGATGACGTCATCGATTGCGTCATCGATGACGTCATCGATGACGTCATCGGTGGGGTCATTGACCTCGATGACGTCATCGCTCAGGTGACCTTGAAGTGAGCCAGCAGCCTTACTTTTGCACTACTGGTTTAAAATAAATAAAGCTACACAGGAATGGAAAAGTCAAAGTCAAAGTCTTTATTAAGCCAAAATCAACATAATACATGCATTAGCCAAGTCATTTACAAAACTCAATATCCTTAATGCTAAAAAAAACTATTTACAGAGAAAAAATATTATTCTTCTAGGCCTATTTACAGACTTGTTCCGCCAGCCATGAACTCTTGGACGCTGTAAAAGGAGTTTTCTGCAACAAATGCCTTAGTTGTCTCCTAAATTTACCGTGATTTTCCTCGGCCTTCAGGGATAAAGGTAGGGCATTGTAAAGTTTAATACCGGAGTAAAAAAGTTGATTTTGAAAAAAATGTTGTTGAATGTTTAGGGATTCTTAGGTTATGGTGATTTCGAAGGGGATAACTGTGATTTACCATGGAGTTAAATAAAGGAATGTTGGAGTGAATGAATGATAGGGATTCTAAAATATAGATTGACGGGAAAGTGAGGATTTGGAAATTTTTAAAGGATTCTTTGCATGACTGCCGCACGTTCAACCCGAAAATGATCCTGATAGCTCTCTTTTGAAGCCTGAACAGAAAATGGGTTCGATGGTTTTCGTTGCCCCAGATAGGCACTGCATAGGACAGATAGGGATAGATAAGGCCATAATAAGCAGATAACAAAACTTCATTGTTTGCGGTTTTTTTAAGATTTCGGAGCATGAAGATGCCTGTACTTACTTTTTTAGATATATGTTGAATGTGGCCATAAAAATTTAAATTTCTGTCAAGGACCAGACCCAAAAACTTTACTTCCTCTGATGGATGGATAGTGGTGTCATTCTCGCTTGAGCTTAAGGATCTATTTGATATTTGGAAATGAAGAAGTTGTGTTTTCTCCGGGTTCATGGATAAGGAATTTTCATTGAACCACTGAAGAAGACTATGGGATTCTTGAAATGAAATTTGTTCAAGAGTATTTATGTTTGATGCAGAAGTTGAAAGAGATGTATCATCCGCAAATAGACAAAGGTTGGCCCTTGATACTGATGTTGGGAGTTTATTAATGAAGATCAAAAAAAGGGTAGGCCCAAGTATGGATCCCTGGGGCACTCCTCTCACTACCGAGTCTCTGGATGATGAAAAGTACCGTAAGCATCCTGACTTATCCACTGCAGGTATTTGAACAAACTGTTCCTTCCCTTGGAGATACGAGGTGAACCAATTAAGGGCTGTGCCTCTGATACCAATCTCACTTAATTTAGAAACAAGCAGACTGTGATCCACCATATCAAAGGCTTTTCTCAGGTCAAAAAATAATCCCATTGTGTGATGTTTGCTATCTAAATCCTTTGATACTTTATTTATAAGTGAGAACATTGCACTAGTGGTCGACTTTTTCTTCACAAATCCGTGTTGTTGCTCTGTTATAATATTTTGTTTGTTCAAAAAATCCCATAGCCTGATAAAAACAGTTTTTTTCAAACACCTTTGCTATGGAGGAAACAAGTGATATTGGACGATAGTTGCTCTTTTGGTTTTTGTCACCTTTTTTTAAATATAGGCCTAACAACTGTTAACTTCAGTTGATCTGGAAATTGCCCTTCCATAAAAGACTTGTTAATTAGATGGCAAAGTGGCTCGGCAACCAGGTCAGCTATAGATTTCAGCATAATAGGGGAGATCTCGTCTACTCCTGTTGATTTTTTGTTCTTTAAGGTGGCTATTATGGAAATCACTTAATTTACTGTGACAGGATTGAAGAAAAATGACGAATTTACGTTCTGTAACAGCTGTGTTCGTTGACTCTGGTTATTTGCTTTATGTTTTTTCCAACCTCAATGAAATATTTATTTAGTTCATTGGCTACTTCTGTTGGGTCTTTTATTTGCTTCCCATTTTCGTCGTTGATACATATTTCTCTGAAAGATTTACTTGTTGTTTGTCTACTTCCATTTATAACCTCCCAAATACCTTTAGTTTTGTTCTCGCTTTTATCAAGGTGTTCAAGTAATTTATTAGATTTTTCAAATTGTATCATCTTCCTGAACCGATTTTTTAGCCTTAGGTAATATTGTCGTAGAAAGTGTTCAGAATTTAAATGTTTTGTCTTTTCGTAAAATATTAAAACTTCTTCTTTGAGATCCAATAATTCTTTACTAAACTTGATCTTTCCTGTTTTCTTTTGTTGAATTTTTTTATGTTTTTTTGGAAAGGCTAAATCGAAGTAAAAGTTGAGACTCGAGGTAAAATAGTGAAACTGATCATTTAAGTTTCCACAATGGTATAGGTCAGCCCATTTCTCTTTGTTAAGTAAATACCTGAATGTTCGGAGATTAGCTTCATCGAATGATCTTACGATCTTAAATTTAGCCACTGGCTTCTGAATTTGGGCAAATGATAAAGTAGCAATTGTCGATTGAGCATAATGATCAGAGAGAGCAGTGCACACAACATCCGTCACCGCATTCTCTACGTTTGTAAACACATGGTCAATCATGCTCTTAGATCCTTGTGCCACTCGTGTGTATGTGTCAACCACGTTTATCAGCCCAAAAGATACCATAGTTGAATTAAACTTTTCAGCTTTAAAATCTTTTATTGCGAGATCGATATTGAAGTCACCAAGAACAAATATCTGAGAGTGTTTTCGCGAGAGCTTACCTAGACAGTTGTTTATCAGCTCTAAGAAGGTGTCATACTCGTATGTTGGGGGTCTGTAACCTGCTACTATTAGAACTTTGTTACACTCGTCAATTTCAAGTGAAGTCGCTGTTAGTTCACAAACTCCCTCGACACAAAACTCTGAGCAATCGAGAGGAAAACATTCGATATTATTTTTACACCAGATTCCTACGCCACCTCCATCCATCTGGGATCTGCAATAGGCTGAGTTGAATAATAAATCACTGACATTAATATTGGCTATTTCGTGGGATTTGAGAGCATGCTCTGAAAGGCACAATATATCTGGATCCTCTTCGTTAATAAACAGTGCAAGCATTTCAATTTTGCTTGTCAGTCCTCTGATGTTTTGGTGTACTAACTTGAACTTTGCAGTTTGTTGGATTGAGCCCTCTGTATGTAGAGCGCCCACGGGACCCATAGTGACTTGAGAGCCTCCCCTAAAAAATGTTTGGAAGTAAAAACGCGGTTCTTTGAATGACTAGAAGATTTTGTAATAAGATCTGGAGCAGATAATGGATTTGTAGTAGAAGTTGAAATCGGGTTGACAGAGTCTGGTGCAAGACAGTAGGGCAAGGACAGAAAAATTGTATCAGCTAGCTTCATTTTCCCTTTCCAGTTTAGGTGCAGGCCATGCCTAGTGTGAAGGGATCTTGGGAAGGAATCTTGTGGGGAGACAAAACAGACGTGGTTGTGGTTACTGGACAGGTTTTTTAAAGTAGCATTGACTTCAAAAACGGTTTTGGATAGGGATGGGTCGTCAAATCTTGAAGGAAGACCGACTAAAATCACTTTTTGCTCTTTGACTTCAGCAAACATGGAGTCTAACTCTAAAGAAAAATCATTACAGCGCCCATTCACAATGTTATTTGTACCACCTATTACAACAATACAATCATCTTTAACTAATTTCTTACTTTCTACTTTTACACGATTTATTATCTCTTCCATTTTTGCATTAGGCATCACCCAACCTAATACATTCGTCTCAGGTGACATTTTTTCTTTCAACAAGTTGGAGATGTTCCTACCATGGCTGTCTGAGATCAATACAACTCTGGGAGGAGGAATTATGGATGCTTTTGCAGGTGAGGTAGGCAAATTGAGGTTTTGGGAAGAGGATATTCCGTTTGCATTTGTATTTTTTTCAGGTGTGACAGTAGTTCTTTGCTCATTGAAGGGATGTATTGTTTTTTCAGGATCTTGTCGTATGGATATCGCTTTGGGGGAATTATTTGGGCTAGCAGGAGATTTCATGGTTACGGTGTCTTTGTTAAGAGGTTCACCTGATTCAATTTCAGGCAATTCCAACAAAGGAGAGAACCTATTGTTCATTGTGATTTTATTGGAAACACAAGGGGACAATGATTTTTGGTGCATGGGCTGATTTTTTTGATTGTCTTACCACTACCCATTTTCCCCCACTACGTTTTAGTTTTAATGGGGAAGCCTTGTTGTTTTGCTTACTTACAGAATGGCTGGCGGTTTTAACCTCATCACATATATTTAAGTAATCTGACCCGCAAAAAAACTTATTATACCAAGTTCTAAAACAAGACTTTTTTACTACAGGGATTGAACAAAAACAACTTAATACTAATTTTGCATTCAAGATCACATTAATACCACATTCAAAACTATTGTTTTGTCTTTCACAAGGTACAGAATGGAACTGTTCCTTATTGATACTTAGTTTACTGGCCAATAACAATGCATGTTTTAGATTGTAATCTCCAAGGGAATCAATGTGAAAAGCAAGGTTTTGAACTCTATCAATAAACAATAGACTCCAATGGGAAGTTGTGATACTTACTATTTCAACATGCTGGTAATATGCTCATTAAGTAGCTTAATTTTTTATCAAAAAATCTAATTGTGTCGAACACTTTCTTAGTTCTATAGTAAGATCTTAGCAAAATGTATGTAGAAAACTAAACTTAGAAAAGCTTTTATTGACAGTATTAATTCAGGTGATTATAAGCGTTAATAACATTACCTTGTAATGTAGATTACCTTTACAACAAGCTCTAAAGTGATTGGTGACTAGAACATTACGAGTGAGTAATATTGTGTTGCAGAACATTGAAAGGCAACAACGTTTTGACAACGCTACATGAAAATGCCTTCGCAGGACTTAAAAGCTTACGTTATTTGTAAGTATACCTTAGAAATTTCACTTTGTAGTTACGTTATGATAATAAATTCTTAAGATTGGTCTAAGGCTAAAAGAAAGTTCGATTATCAGCCTGTTTTATACAATAAAGTGTTGGGCATGATTGTTATTGATCTTGCTTGAACAAGGCATAAATTGACTAAAATTTAACTCTTTGAGCTTGATTAGGTAAGACCAGGTACAGCGAATATACAAATGTAATGATACATTACTGTAATCACAGCACTCTGGCATTGTTATTGACACAGTTGTAGTATCACCGAGCAGATCTGAGATTTTCATTAAAAGTCTTGTTATATAGGATATTAGATTTGATAGTAAAAACTGAAAGAAGGACTGAAACTGCTCCTTTCTGGTAAACAAAGTCTGACTTTTTTTTAAACACTCTAATAAACTACTATATAATGTGAGCTCTAACACTGTAACTGAAATAGTTTTAATATCTATGAAATTATTGATTTGGTTTTACAATTAATCTTGCTTCAAAATGACAAAAAAGTCCCACAAAAATCATTTTACAATACTCTCATTGTGTTGGAAGCCTTAGTCGGTCTAGCATTTAACTCAACTCTGATAACAATTATTCCGCAATGGCTGGACTATTGTGAGTAACTTTTTGACATTTAGCTAACCCAAAGCTCTGCCTAGAATTACATTTAAAAAGCCAACAAAGTTCAGTTCAATAAAAATGTAATTTTCATCATCCGGTTTTGCGTATTGGCATTAAAAAATGCGTTTCTTCATTTAAGAACTTTAAATGGTTAAATTATTAAAGTATTTAAAAAATACGTATTAGAATGCGTTAACTGAAAAGTAAAGTCGAACTTTACTCCTTGGAATGATTGTGTCTTTATTTGCTTGAGGGAGACAAAGTAAACCCATGTAAATTACATGAGAACTCACCAGAATCTGGCAACACTGTGAGTGATAACTGGCAACACTGTTACTATATTCGGAGAAGAAGCAAATATCCAGCTGATTATAATCTGGAAACCATTGGTGTCCGGAGTTTCGAGGTTAAAGGACCGATACAGTAGATAGGGATATTATTTATTGGTGCTTGGGAGGGGGGGGAATTGATTTTCGGGTGGGGGAAATATTGTATATGTTTCGGGGTTAAGGTGCATTGTCTTCTTTGTTGCAAAGTTGCACTTTAGTCCCTTAATGTACAAATACTGTAAGTAGAGGGGGGGAATTATCCGGTGGGTTTTACAAAACTCAAAATAGTTTTCATTCTTGACACTAGTAGCAATTCTAGAAAGTTGCGCTTTAAGAGTATATTTACTATATTGTTAATCAGCTGTTTAGATTGTTATATGCCTACATGTTAATGATATTTTCATTGCACTGCCAAAATTTATAGGGCAACCAAAAGGTTATTTACTTGAAATATTATTAATTAATTACCGTGTGATAAAAATAGCATTCATAACTCGGCTCGAAAGTGCGATTCCGTTCCTGGATCGGCATTCTGCTTCTACCCTACACCAGCCGCCACAACAGATGTCCGTTGAACCGTGCCCATATGGGATGAGCGCCGTGTTGCCACGTAGAACGCTTTATTTTGGACTGTTTACATACAATGTTTATATTGGAAATTGATATATTTTAAACGGTTATTAATGCAAATAGGCTCAAGGGGTATCGCTTAGTAGCTGAGTGGTTAAAGAGCTCGCCTTTGAATCTGAAGATTGCCGGTTCGATCCTGAGAACAATTAGTGCTTTTTGATGGTTCGATACTGGACCCAGCTGCCTTTGGTCATTGGACTATTTATTAATGATCCTGACAGATAAAACAGCTGATATTTTTCAGTAACAAACTACACATCATTTGATCCATCACAATCATCACACTTACCCCTTCAGTCTTACTCACCTTAAAATACGCACCACAGAATGCTTCGGTGTTTCAAATCAAGTATGGCACGGCAACATTGCTTGGATCTCATGCGTGGTCTCGAAGTCACGTTTTTGCTTGACCACTCTCTCAACCGACATATCTCGTGGTAGCTGGTGTAGTAATGGAATATACTATTTAAACCGAGAGTGTTTGTGAGATTGATGTTGTGTTCCAGAGACCTGTCGGAGACCGCCATCACCTCACTTCCCACGGAGGGGCTCCGGGAACTGGAGGTACTACGCATCCAGGACACGCGGTCCCTCAAGATATTTCCGTCCGTTTATAAATTTGAGGTAATCGGTGATAAAGATATATTGAAAGCTATTATTAAGAGTCATCTTCACCCCTGTGCCAGTAGCCCATTGTTGCAATGTTAACCATACGGCTTTTAATGCAAAACATGGTATTTGATTCCCTGTTTCGGACTCCGTTTTTCAACCGATTTTCCTTAAACTTGGTAAGTGTTTAGTTAAATAGTTATATTAGGTCCCTCATACCTCAAAATTCTGACAATTTAACAAATATTACTCTCCTCAGTGATGTTTCGAAATCCAGTACAATTTTCAAAATGTCGAGGTATGAGAGACCTAATATAACTATTCAACTAAACACTTACCAAGTTTTAAAAAATCGGTTGAAAAACGGCGTCCGAAACAGGGGAATCAAATACCATGTTTTGCATTAAAAGCCTTATAGTTAATATTGCCGACTGCGCAACAATGGGCTACTGGTCTAGGGGTGAAGATGACTCTTAAGTTTACCGTTACCGTTAAATCACACAACGACCTCAAAACTAACAAAGATTCATATGATTTTGTTTCACCATGTTTACAGTTCATTGAAGAAGTCTATCTGACTTACGCGTACCACTGCTGTGCTTTCAAGTTCCCGGCCAAGCATGACATTGTGGAGTACCACAAACATCAGGTAAGTCAGTTGTTCTCATCATATTTATGTTAGTTGATTAGTTAACAAATAAGGGCTTTGAGATAAATAATCTTGTTATAACAACCTCAAACAGTAGCTTATGTAAAAAAAAAAAAAAAAAAAAAAAAGTCCACCTCATAGAGACACCTATTCGATGTGTAACTTTAATAAAAAATATGTTGTAAATTTATAAACATCGTAAAAATGAAAATATGAGATATAAACTAACCATTAATTTGTAACATTAAATTACAGAGGTTTGTAAAGACACATTGAAACATAGTAAAATTTCCAGAGACACAATCATGTTTTTGTTAACAATACAGAATGATTACAGGTTAACAGGCGTGAAAACAACTTTTTAAATGATACATGGAAACGTACTGACAGTGCATAGAAGATCATAAGAATGTGATTGACAGTTTCTAGAAGTTATATTCTTTGGACTAAATAATGTAAAAGGACAACAATACATAATCTAAAAAACCATACTGTATTTGTGCAAACTATCTTGAAAGGGATTTTTTAAACTAAAACAGTATACTGTCTTACTGTTTTATGAATTAAATACTAGTTTCCAGAAGTTAAACTTTATGTGCGTTAACTACTCTAAAAATGACTACTCTAAAGTATTCTATAAATCAAATGAAAAATCCTTGCTACAAAAAATACACAGTATGTTCAAAACACACACACACACACACACACACACACACACACACACACACACACACACACACACACACACACACACACACACACACACACACACACACACACACACACACACATTTAAAATTATCATCCTAAAACTGAAATAAATATCAACAAAACTAAAAGTCTACAAAAATGTTTGTAGTTGCGTACCTAAAAGATGAATATTTCATAAACATATAAATCTTTTATAAAGACAATGTGCAAGGTAGAGATTTTACTGCTGGTATATAAGCTCTTTAACATACTAGATAAAGATCATTGAAAATAAAAATTAAAAAGGAACTAAACTCAGTTCTAAAACATTACTTGTAAATTAATACTTTCAACAAATTGTTGGTAGTGGTTTATGAATTAAAGTCAATTTCTAACTTACTATATGAAGACTTAAAAAGCTAAAGGAGCTAAGTGCCAAAAAGTAAATTATCGGAAAAAACAAAAAAAAAACACATCATTTAGGTTAAATAAAATAACTTATTTTTTGTTCATTGTACTTACATTTTTGACATTATAATAATATCACTGAAAAGGTTTTATTGTTATTAAACAAAAATAGTGTCAAGAAATAAAAAAAGAAAAATGAATGAGCTAAGTTCTTAGCTTCGGTATTGCTAAAGGAGCTAAGCACCACACTAAAGGAGCTTTCAAAAAAAGTCTGAGCAAAACACTACTAGAGCAGTTTTTTTTTAAAGTCTTTGTTTTTGTCATCTAGGTATGGTATCATTTTTGAAAGGTCTTGTTTTTTTTATTCAGATAGCGGAACTCCATCCTCGAGTTTACGCAAACAAAAGGAACCAATGTCTGTTTTCCCAGGCTTCAAAACCTTGACCGACCTCTTTCCAAACTTCAAGCTCACTGTAGTTGTTCTTGTAGTACACAGTGCCTTGATTAGTGCTAGTAAACTTCATTCCACTTATCTTGGAAATCTTCAGTGCCTTTGTTTGCAGGTACTATTGAAGCACTATCAAAGTCAAAAATTTGTCCTCCATATCCAAAACTTGGATGTCCTACTTGACAGAATAACTTCTTTTACATCATCAATTACTTGCATTTTGCAAACCTTTGCTCTTTTTTCAATAATCGCAAAGTCTGTCTGCGGCTGAGTACTGCATTTTTTATCCTTTGCCTTAAAGGAACTTTCCTCCTTTGAGTTTCCAATAGAAACTCCGCAATCGAAAGCAATAGAATCGTCGGTGTCAAAATTCATTGTAAATAAACAAGAGTGTTTAGAAACAACATCAGATTACAGCAACATAACCCCAACCGACCAGCTGACAGCAGACAGACGATTAGAACATAGCTCCTTTAGCACGCCGGTTGCCATGACGATTGCCGCGCATCACCTTCGCGCATGTTGTTTACCCACGCTACAATGGCGGGAGTATCTTAGCTCTTTTAGATGTAGATGGGCATACGTCCATACATCCTTTAGGTATTACGACCCCGAAAATTTCAATTTTGGCTCTTAGCTCCTTTAGCTTTCCAACTCTTCATATGTACATCATACGGGAGACATTGTTATTGTTGTTTTCAGTGTAAGCTTCTCTCCTACCTTTTCAAACTTCCTGTGCCATTCTTAGAAAACACTACTTGTAAATTCCTACTTTCGACAATTGTTGGTAGTGGTTCATGGATTAAAGTCGCTTTCTAACTCTCTATATGCACACCCTACGTGAGACATTGTTATTGTTGATTTCAGTGTAAGATTCTCTCCTACCATTTCAAACTTCCTGTGCCATTCTTGAACCAGTCTTGAGTTCTTGTGTGTAATGTGTTTTCCCTCTCTCTCTTTATTCTTATTACGCACGTGTTCTAACAGCCCCTTCTTTAATAGAACATGTTTCATAATGGTTAGCCTTTGGGTCATTTGATGAACTAAATTGAAGGTTTAAATACCTGTCGTTAAGTGATTCTCTCGTCTTCATAATATTTCGGTCGGACATTAGGGCTAACATATTTCTTGGAACCAGGTGCTGTAGGAACTTTGTTTTGATTAGACGTTTGTTAATGAGTTTATCGATCAAAGAACTGTTGTAACCAATTGACACAGCTATGTATTTTAAAATCTGTACTTCATTGTTGTAATCTTCTGGGCTCATTGTTATGGATAACAGGCGGTTGACGAAACTTTCGAGCCACATCCGCTAGCTCTAGCTCTATCTCCTCCAACTTCAAGATGGTAGTTTTAGCTTTACCGATCTCACGCTGGTCTGCTTAAGAAGATAATCCTTAGTGGAATGGAATTTGGCATCTTCAACAACGTTGTCAGAGGGCCCAATGGGAGAGATACGCAGAAGTGGGGTTGTTCTGCTCCTGTCTGGTCCCAATCCCAAGCTGTTGTTGATTGTTGTACTTCATTGTTGTAACCTTCTGGCTGATTGTTATGGATAGCAGGTGGTTGACGAAACTTTCGAGCCACCTCCACTAGCTCTTGCTCTTCTTCTTCAACTTCAAGGTGGTAGTTTCACCTTTAGTGATATCAGTCACGATCGACTTTGCTGATCTGCTTAAGAAGATCATCTTTAGTGGAATGGAAGTTGGCATCTTCAACAACGTTGTCAGAGGGCCCAATGGGAGAGATACGCAGAAGTGGGGTTGTTCTGCTCCTGTCTGGTCCCAATCCCAAGCTGTTGTTGATTGTTGTACTTCATTGTTGTAACCTTCTGGGCTGATTGTTATGGATAGCAGGTGGTTGAAACTTTCGAGCCACCTCCACTAGCTCTTGCTCTTCTTCTTCAACTTCAAGGTGGTAGTTTCACCTTTAGTGATATCAGTCACGATCGACTTTGCTGATCTGCTTAAGAAGATCATCTTTAGTGGAATGGAAGTTGGCATCTTCAACAACGTTGTCAGAGGGCCCAGTGAGAGAGAGATGACTTCCACCAGCGGGTTGTATGCAGGAGCTGGGGTTGTTCTGCTCCTGTCTAGTCTCAATCCCAAGCTGTTGTTGATGCTCAAGTTTGGGCTCTACCAAACGGATTTTCTTGACAGAAGGGCCCAAATCTTGCATACTGGTGGGCTGCGATGGTGGGACCACCACACATTCCTCTCTCCCGTTCCCTTTCCCGCTTTTTCTTACGATACAGTTCTCCCTTTAGTATCTAAGTTTCTAATATATTAGCAGTTGGTTGGGTAGCTCAGTAATTATAGAATCGTTATACCTAATAATTATACCTTCTACATCACCTTCATCTCAGGAGTTCGTCCGCATGATGGAGGAGCGGTGCCAGAGGCCGGATGACGCGGAGGAGCCGCACTCGAGGGTGGAGAGGAGCTGGGACAACGAGCCCTGGCTGACGGAGAACGACACGGCCGTGGTGTGGGGGGAGCTGCAGACCGCGCCCACGCCCCAGTT
>CM061536.1:19884924-19915748 GCA_030545055.2 Neoaliturus tenellus | reverse complement strand
TACATTTATTATATTACTATAGAAGTGATCACAATTAGCTACAAAGATATTAATTATTTCTTATTATCTAAATATTAAACATAGGTTATTACCTATGTTTAAATTGAATGCTCACAAACTACAGCGAACACGACAGTGCTTGGGTATTCCATTTACTCATATGGTTTTACTTTCGCTCGCAAAGTCGCAAAATGATTTGTTGTGTCGCGTCCGTTTCGGTGTGCGGCCGGCATTCTCAACGTGTAGTTTGGTAGCTCTGACTTCTTTTTATTTTCTTGTACCATATGCATAAATATCTAATCTAATTTTGTAGTTTGCCAAATTAATTTTCCTTTACATGAATAAGATTACAAAACATGTACAAGCTAGGTAAAGTCATTATTTTTAACTCTCTGAAAAAATCAACACAATTCTTATTACTCTTCCATCTCCCATGATAACTCTTATAGCCTTTTTCTGGCAAATAAAAATATTTACTACACCTGGACTATCACCCCAAAGCCTAACACCACAAAAGAGATGAGGGTGAAAAAGCATAATAAGCTGTGACAAGCATACTTAAAAATCAAATCAAAAACTCCTTTATTTCCATAAACTTTACAATAGTAATAAGCATTGGATTCCGTCACAAATTACACTATACCGTAAAACAATTTTACAAAAAAAGCAAATTATACATCACACAATTTTACAAAGTTGAACCTAATAAGTATTGCTAAAAAAACATTAAAAAGTAATAAAACTATACTAAACTCTTGGTGAAATTAGTACAATAAAAATGCTTTGAATAAAACTATTACCACACCTTGAAGGATCAGCAATATAAACAACCATACAATATTGTATATGAGATTGCTTCTGCCTCTCTAAATTCCTGAATTGAGTAAAAGGCATTCTCAATCAAGTCATATTTAAGTTATGATTTAAATTTTTTAATAAAATAAGTGTTTTTAACGTCATCTGGTAGATAGTCAAATAACTTTCTTCCAACCGATAAAAGTAATTTTTGATGAATTACTAATCGATCAAAAGTAATAATTGATCTTTGTCTTACACATGAATGAAATTTTCGCAAAAGAAAAAGTACACTAGAAAGTTTGGATGTAATATTTCTGCTTGCTTTTTATGAAGATCCAGTGAGCTGAAAGAACCCACTGTGGCTGTTTTAATGCTTTGCCCTCTTCAGCCTCGGTTAGGGTTTACGGATGTGGGTCGACATTATGACAGGACTGCTTTCATGCCGGGGTGGGGGTAAGCGTAGCAATTGACTCCGAAATTACAGTAGGGCTTTTTTATTTTTATTTTTTTCGGTTCCTACTTTTGATGACAGAGAGGGAATGGAGCCACTGCGGGCAGGATTTTGTGTTGACAGAAGATTGCTGAACGATATGCCTGTCACAGTGGGGGTGGGGTCTTGGTGTGCGACGGTCGCTGCAGGATTATGGTGAGGGTGGTTGGGTTATGGCTATTGAGGAGTTATGGTGGCAGATCGAGGTTGGCGAGATGGTGGATTCTGTGGGTCAGTAAAGTAGGGGTCAAAAAAAAGGGGAAAGGATTTCCGAGTGACAGGGATTTGCAAGGTATGTGGTGCTGAGGTAGAGGAGGAAGTCACGGAGCGGTGGGACAGAATGAGCCTCGTAAACCGTGTGTTTACGGTCCCAGGGGGGAAGGTGAGAAGCTAGGCGGAGGGCTCGTCTCTCGGTCATCTCCAAGCTGGAGATGTAGCAGTCATGGAGTTTCAGTAGGAGAGGGTGGGTGTAGGTAATGACAGGGTGGATTATGGAGGTGTAGAGCGAGCAAGGGTGTTGGTGGAGCAAGTATAGCGATGATTGTTTAGGACTCCGAGTGCCTGGAAGTGGGTGGTGGCTTTCTTCTTGGTGTCAGTGATGTGTGGGAGGAAGGAAAGGTTGGAATCTAACTTCACACCCAGGTAGACGCAGGTTGTTTGGAGGTTGAGGTGGACATTGTTGAAGATGACTTGTTCGGATCTGGTTTGACAGAGGCGGGGATGGTGGAAATTGAAAAAACAGAAATGGGGTTTTTTAAGCATTAAGGAGGAGGCACCAACGTTTGCAAAAGGAGAGGTAGTTGTTGAGTGTTTCGGTGGTTTTACGGATAAGGGTTTGATGTGGCCTTTTTAAAATCCAGCATAAAATCGTGTACTGTGGCACGATTGTATGCGGGCCAATAAATCATGGAAAGCCTCGGCGTTGCCTTGGCTGTCCTCGATGACTGTACCATCAAGAAGGAGGGGGGATGTTGGGTTGGGGGTTGTTTGTGCATTTGATGAGACGCCAAAATGCACGGGGGTTGTGGAAGTTGGAATATGCCTTCTCGCACACCCTCAGTGCCCTGGAGTCCCTGTAGGAGCGCATGACCAGGCCCAGATTAACACTTTTTGACGCCCTAGGCCAAAGGTAAAAATTACGCCCCCTCCCCTAGAACAACAATCATCAACAAGAAAATTTATGGTTTTTTTTTAATTCTTACTGCGTAGCCTGTTATAAAACTTCAGAGCTAACTATACTCAGTGTTTTCGTCACTTCAATCCACAGATGTAATCATTATACATAATTTTATTTTCATTTACTAGCATAATATTAAAAATGTGAAATAAAATATTATGTCATTGCAATAAAGAAATTAATTTGAACTGATGATAAAAGTTCAAGAAATGAACATAATTTTGTGAAGAAATTCAAATTATTTTCATTTCTGAAAGCAAATTGTTTTAAAATTATATACAGTGTATTTTAGTAATGAAGATAAAATTATTAAAAGGAGAATTGTACATCAATTGCTAAAACTAAATTACCAAAAATTCTGGGAGAGGAGCCATTTGACGCCTGTCCCCCTCCTATCTGACGCCCTAGGCCATTGCCTAGGTTGGCCTAGTGGATTATCCAGGCCTGCTCATGACAACCTTGACACAATCTACATAGCCCTGTAAGTGTCTTGAAGGTAGGAGGAGGAGCGGGCCTCAGAGAAGGAGACGACGAACTTATCGTTTTGCTTTGATGAGGTCAAGTACGTCAGGGGGCAGTCTCAGAGGGGTTTGTTGGACACGCTTCACAGGAACGGCAAGGTTTTTTGTCGTGTTGATGGCAGTGGTGATGGCAGAGTTGAAGTCTCCGACTTCAGTGTGAGTGGGGGGCGGTAGAGCACCGGTCGGTGGGTCGAGGGAAGTGGACATGGAGGTGGTAAATAGACCCCAATCCGCACTTCGATAATCAGTGACTACGAATGCGTCATGGGAGTCTACCTTGTAGGGTAAGACCTGACTATGTTGAATATGAATATGGTGGGGGATATTCAGGGTATATGGTGGGAGCCCAAGCAGTGGTCGGAGAGGATTTTAAGAATTTGGCTGGAAAGTACTGATGAAGTTAAGAGGAGTGAAAGGAAATCTGAAAGCTTCAGATTCCAGGGATTGGAGATGGGGGTGTGGGGTGTGACGATCCTGATAGGCGGGGTGCGTTGGGGTTAGTCGTGCCTCAGGGGTAGCGGGGGCATTGGTGCTGGCCAGTGTAGTGCACTTGTTGCAGGTCGCGCAATACGGCCTCGACAGGTCGTGCCGTCGTGGCCTCATGGGTCGTCCCTGAGCATAGTAAATAGTAAGACACGCGGCACAGGGGTTGGGGGCAGGGGCATTGGGGTTGCTCATGGCCGTACGCATGGCATTTCCCGCAAGGTCGGATGAGTATCGAACGCGGGACCTCCACCTTGTATGGTCGTCCGTGAACAACGAGGACGGCCTCACAAGTGTATATCTTGGCAAGACATAAAAAGCCTCACCAGTCCAGTCAGGCTGCCGCCCCTGCCAACGATCCGCTGAACACAGACAAACCGATGACACTCACATGGGCAGGATTCCGGGTGGCTTAAGGCCCCCAGGAACTCCTTGTCCCCTATGTCGGCGGTGACACCACGCACGACAACATGGACGATGGGGTGGCAGGTGGGTTTTGGCTTTTGAGGGGCTTTGAGTTTCGGCTGGGGGCGGGGGGCGGATGCATCTTCGACAGTGGTCAAAAGGTTAGTGTTTGGGATGGTAGAAGTAAATGCGGTCGCGTCCTGTGGCGATGCAAATACCAAGGTGGAGGAATTTTTGTGATTGGAGTAGTTGATGGGCGGCGGGAAGTTCAACTTGTGGGTGTTTACATTAGGCGGACTAGGTGGAAGGGATTGTTTGCGCCGGCTACGTGGTTTTGGATTACTTCCTGGTGACTGTCCTGTTGGCGCGGGTGTTCGGGAGGGGTAAGGGGACGGGGTTATGGTTGGTAGACAATGCAGCCATGGCGCGGGGCGGGTCGGTGATGTTGGTGGTGTTTGCGGGCATGGCAGACATGGTGGGTGTGAGGTCGGTTGTGGTGGTGGCACTGAGGTTTGGGAGGTTGCGGGATGGGGGTATTACGTGGGTGTTGTCAGTGGGGTGGGGTGTTTGCGGCGGCGTGGAGCGAGGTGGGAACAGCAATGGGGACGGTGAAGGTGACCGAGAGCTGGCCTGGGATGAGTGGTTTGAGTAGGTCGGGGTGGCTGGTGGCGAGTCGGACAGTGAGTGCGGGTCGGTAAGGCGGGCATCTTTGGGAATCGGAATGTGATTACTCGGGTCAGGTGGTGTTAGAGGGTTTTGAGTTGTCGGGTTTTGCTGGTATTTTGGTGGGTTTAGCATTGAAGACTGGGGCGGAAACCATTCGGAATTTGGGAGTCTCCTGGGTTCGGTGCTTGACCGTAGCAAGGGTGGGGTTAATTTGGGGTGGGGAGGCCTAGCCAGTTGAGACTTTTAGCTACACTTCATTGCCGCAAACGATTGCTCAACTGGTTTCGCCGGACAGGAAACCCTAACCTTAGCCTAGACGCCGTAACCGCAGGAAACTCACCCATCACACTGGAAGTACTCATAAGCTGGGGTGCTGGCGGGCAGCGCGGCTCGGGGGCTGGGGCAGGATCCAGGACGGAGGAGGCTCAGCAGTCGGGGGTGAAGGCGGCACAGCATACTCGGACGGTGATCCCTCGAAGCAGGCGGTGTCCACTGGGTGTCGTGGGCTGGCGGTGTACCAGGGGTGGTGTGTCGGGGGAGGTGCAAAATTCTAAACACCACATAAAGAAGTCCATGCATGGAACTAAAAATGGACTTAATTGCCTCTACTCTAGCTCCCTAACCGTTAGGTTTAGAGAAAGATTCAAAGAATAAAAAAGTCTTAAAATTAGCCTACATGAAAATTTCAAAAACACCATAAAATGTAGGGTGTTTTATAAAAAAATTTTAAATTGGCCGCCATATTGGAAAAATTGCGGGAAATTTTGAAAAGTGAAATACCTGAAAGCAACATAAAAAAGTAAGGCCCCCCATACACGTAGGGTCTAACGATCGGTCTCTCAGATCCGTACGAACAGACCTCGTCGTGCGACCGATCGTTACGTGTATGGGGACGCTTCCGACCGATTGACGACGATTTTGGTCGGACGACGACTGATGAGAATCCCATCAGTCGTCGTCCGACCAGCCTCCGTCGTGCGACCGATCGTTGCGTGTGTGGGGACGCTTCAGATCGGTCGACGGCGGAAGGCCGAGTGGAGCCCGCGTATGTAGGCTAGCTCGCTCATTGTGAGTTTAATCACGGTTATTATGGTTTCGTTTTTCAGTTGGTTACACAACTCTGTATACTGATAATTATCACTATCATATACACGTCCATTGATGCTCCTATTGAAGTAGGTACATTAATTCGTAATAAATTGGCGTTCGATACACAAAATAAAAAATAGAGACTATGGTATCTCTGTATCTACTCTTACATAATCCAGTTTTTAAAATCTACAGGCAGAAAAATCTAAAGTTCTAAGGACCGATTTCATTAATTTATCAGTCGTTTGAAAGCTGTGTAGATGTGCAAATAATTGTGAAAACTTGATTTAAAAAAAGGATTTATGGTGCAAAATAAAAACATATGTTTTCTATAAAAAAAACACATTAAACGGCTTTATTTTAGAGTTTTATTATTATTATATTTTTAGGCAAGGTTTGGCTGCCTTTTATCAGTATTTTATAAAAAATGTATATTAGCAATTTGTGAAAAATAAATAGTTTTACTTGAAGACATCGCAGTTAAAATCATCCCTAGCAAAAATCATTGGAGATCAGGGGTGGACTGAGCCGCCGGGACACCAGAAAAATTCCCGGTGCGCCCTCCCCATCAAGGCGCCCCGGCGCCCCTAGGACGAGATTTTTTCATTATAATGAATTGTAAAATATTTTATGAAAGTTCAATATTTGTGAATTTTTATTTTTCTAAAGTGATTAATATGTGTTTGCACTTCATGACTTCAACATTATACGTTTATCTTCATATCAATTGAATGTTCAACTTTGATGAGTTGCTCCAACTGGGAACTCTTTCGTGTAGCAATGACATACATTGTTAGTGACATAGTTGGCTAACCTGTGCGGCGAAACAGCTGTCAGCCTGGGCGCGACCATTGCGACGTAATACGAGTAAAAGGTCAATCCCAGGGGGATGATTTTGTTACCAACCTTACATAAAGTGTTTATTTGTATTTATTCTGAAATATGTACAATTTTGAATATAAATACGCGTATTAAAATGACTCTTGTAATCCATTTTTTAATAAATCGACAATTTTAACAGGTTAAGAACGATGCTGTATTTGCATTTTGCAGAAACTATGCAGTTTCCATGCAATCTTCATTGCAATGACTTTCCTGGTGAATTTTTAGCACACCACTCCACTTACAGATTACCTGCAAAACAAGGATCTTGAATATGTTCAAACATTGAGGCTAGTAAGCTGCACTTAGGAAAAAAAGCGCCTTTAGGATTTGAAAGGTGCTAGGTCCAAGTTTGCCGATCTCTTCAAAGCTGCAGAGGTCTTCTTCACTGAGATAACGAACAAAATCGAACACTTGTCGAGCACAGTTCCAAATATGGAAGAAATATCATAGAAACAAAACTGCCTGGGGTGAGAGTAAGAAGAAAAAGAAAATGCCAGTGGAAACTTCATCAGGAGACGTGGCCTAATTGATGACAGCAATCGCCGATTTGAAGTAACCGTTTTTAACTGTGTTATAGATCAAGCTGTCAAATGTATGAACGAAAAGTTTTCAGCAAAACAAAGTCTATGCTTAGATTTAAAATATTATGATCCCAAGCGGTTTAACAGCATTGACATTAACTCTTCTAGCTTTCAAAGGATAATAGAATTAGTTACCGATTGCGAGGAGGGGAAGCTGGAGGAATTATAGTATTTTAATCACTTTGTTTATCACCAGTTGTCGAAGCCGGTAAACATAACAGAACCAACCGATGATTTTGAAGGTGAGCTCTCGGAATAAGAATTGGTTTCCAACTTAAATGATGACGAATAAAGAGACCCAAACGATTTGCAGTATATATTCAGTGTAAAAGTGATAAAAATGCAATACTTGCTTCAAGTGTACATTTGACATCTTACTTGAGTACAATGTTTTTGTTTCAAGGCTGTACAAAAACCTTTTTAAAGTCTTTAAGTATATTTCTTGACATTACCAGCTCCTACCCAAGTGTCATGTGAACGGCCCTTTGCTGTATTTTACAAACTACAGTAATATACTTCTATAGATACATTGTAAATTGTTTAAATTTTAAGGAATACTGTTATTATAATCATTTGAAATAAAGACCAAAGTATCCATTTTTTGTCACATGTTTCAACTATGTAATTTTCAAGTAATTATACCATAAACTCTTAAATATTGTAAGTTTACAAAATTTTAATTGCTAGAAAATTATATGATCGTCGAAACATGTATAATAAATGTTCTTTATTTTATACATAATAATATGAATGTCATATGTATATATATATATGGCGCCCCTCCGGTACCCATTCCACCGCCCTTTTCATAGTGTCAGTCCACCCCTGGGAGATGGTTAAAAAAACTCAGATGAAGTATTTACAAAGAATGTTGTTTAAAGAAAAATACTGTTAATAAATACGGTTACATTTGATTTTTTTCTTATCTTGCTGTAAGAGGAAATTATTTTTTACAATTTCGTTCTTAAAGATAAATGATTTTTTATGCATTCAACAGGAAATAAAGCATAAATGTACTATTTTTCTAGAGACCATTGTATGTAACCACGGGCTCTATTCCTATCTTGGAGGTACTTCCTGTATGAGGGAATAACACCTCATCATGAGAATAACACCAACCATATGCGTTGGAATTTTTTCAGGTAGCAATTTTTATAACATTGTTATAAATGTAACACTTTATAACATTGGTTGCAAAATACCGACTGCGAGTTGAGGACCACGCTTCGTTCCGATCGGTCGTGGTTCGCCGGCCGTCGACCGATCGTTATGTGTGTGGGGAATCACGCTTCAGAGACCAATCTGTTGAGATCGGTCGTGGTTCGCCGGTCGTCGACCGATCGTTACGTGTATGGGGGGCCTAAGAGAGTTCCATGTTAACAAGTAAACTGTCAGAAAGTTGGATCACTTGGGAAACTCACCGGGTAGGGTGAGTGCACCAGTGAATGACCACCCCCCAGTGAATGACCGTTTCGTATAAAAAACAGTATATTAAGCTTTACCTTTTGCCTAGTCTATCATACACGGTCTTAAAAGTAACTTCGGATTCTGATTTGGATCCTCCCTGTCACTGGTTCAAAAAGAAAGTGTCAAACATGTATTTGTAACACAAACAAAATTAAGTGTTCCACCCAGTTCATCTTAGAGCTTCCCCACTATAGCGTATCGTACAAACAAGTTTAGCTGTATTCTTCATTGTTCTTTGATTATTGATTGGAACTGCAATATAATAAATTTAATTAACAGTAAACATGTTAAGGTGCAGTTCTGTATTCATTTTAATACCAAAATCATAACCAACAATTTAATTATACAGTCGGTCATTTACTGGATCACAACTATTGGTATAACCAGTGAATGACCATTTCGGTCATTCACTAGATTTTGATCAATTTTCTTTAAAAGTTTTGGAAACAATGTTTTCTGGCAGATTAAGTGCTAGGAAGCACTAAAAAAACATCAGAAATCATGTGGGTACAATAAACCAAAATTTGACCGGGGCTTAATGTTTACGGAAATTTACTACAAGAACAGTGGTCATTCACTAGAATCTCTATTTTAACGATCTGGAAATGGTTAGTGTTGTTAATATACAGGGTTCCAGCTTCGACTCTGTGAGAATCTTAACAGCTTATTGGGTGGCGAGGAGGGAGAGTGGTGTTAATACAATTTTAAAATGCGATGTAACATTTATTTTCTGTCTGTCGGTCTGTATGCATTTTATTTTATATAAATCTCATTGTCTCAAAAACGATTATAGATAAATAAATAATAAAATTTTGTAGGTAAGATCAACATTTGGTTTAAATTTAATTTTGGTTTAACTTTTAGATCCAAAATGGTGGTACTTTAAACGATTTTCAATGTTAAAATTTTTAGAGCCTAAATAATATATTTTTTTTATTTGCAAGAAATACAAAATTTACACAATTATTGTGTATATTTTTTGTGTGGTGGCTTTTGTCTTAATTGACCTATTTTTAACGGTCATTCACTGGTACATTCATTCGAAATATTTGGTATTCTGATACCAATGAATGACCGGTCATTCACTGGGGAAACACCGGTCATTAACTGGTGGATAGGCGGTCATTCACTGGTGCAATGATTTATGTATGATAAATTGTATTTTTCAATACTCTGTTTTAACATAATGCATTAAGTTTTACCATTAGGAACTAAAGAAGAATACGGGCAAGACATTTAAACTATTCCCTACACTGTAGCATAAAAACCTGTTTTACCATGTAAGATTCAAGTGGAAACTCAACCTTAAACGGTCATTCACTGGTGCACTCACCCTATATTCCATGTGCGAGAACGCGTGAGGTAATCTGGGCATCGCGCTCAGACGCGATTCTCCGAAATCTACAGGGACGCACCACTTTTATCTTTACACCTGTTTTCCGAGAAAACATTGTGTATTGACATTCATTTTTATATCATATATCGTTTTCTAGTTAAACATAATGGCAAAAATATTTACATTGTTATAATCAGTGACTCTTTTTTAATTATATATGTTTCAATGAATTTGGATAGTTAGTGACATGTACAGAAGCGTGTAAGTGAGCCCGCGCACAAAAGCTTTGGTTGCACATTTTGCGTTTTTGCCTCCCCTTCAAAACACAGGTTGCTGTTTTTTTGTAAGATTTTGCCTTGTGTGAGCGATCCAGGTGTACATAAAGAGTGATATGGTTTTTACTCAAGATAACAAGAATTTTCCCATAAACAGTGAAAAATATTATAATAAATTAATAAAAAGAGAAACACAAATTTTTGAATTTATCTAGATTAGGCTTTTGTTGAATAATAAAAAAATTAGCTTGCAAAATGTGCATTACAATTCATGTTTGCAATTCCTAAGTTCTAAACTAGATTAGACTTTTTTTGAATGCAAAATATTCCAATATTAGCTTGAAAAATGTGCATTTTAGAATTTATATTTACAATTCCTAAGTTCTAAAATGATAAAATTGATACCTAATAATATTTGAAATTTAAAAAATATATAAAAAACTAAGTTTGAGTGGATAGAGATTGTTTGAAAACATATTATTTACTTCAGTGTAAAATTTTGAGCCAACAAATTATTTACGATAAGACTCCATGAATAATAAATCCAGTAAATATTATTTTCCAAATAAACTAACATTTCTGATTCTTACTTATAATAAAACAGAATGTACCTTGGCCAAAATTAGTACATATTCCTGACCTGACTATGCCGCCGTCTTGTGGCCCGCAGAATTCTCTGCACCCTCCCGCCGCGCCGCCTCGTCCAAGGTTGACACTCGCAGCGGTTTTGAGTTTGCCGTCTTCTTTGTAAATGTTTTCCGTCAATACATACCAGGCTTAGGCGATTTCTTAACAAGTTGCATGAATCACACGCGCCCAAGATGAGTCAGATGGTCTTCGATTATATTTTGTTCAAGAGGCGTATAACAGCCTAGTCTCTTTGTCTTAGCTTCGTTGATCTATAATCCAAACTGCCTTTGTTCTGTTAGTTCGAGAGGTAATTTAAATTGCCGAAACACTAGGCGGGAGTCCCGACTTCGCAGGTGATCAGCAGTCGACGGGCTACGGAGATGGATTTGTGACTGTAGTCGATGTCCTGAGCACCCGCGGCTGGTCTCTGGAGAACAAAGTTAGCCCCCTACGTATACGTCGGGTGACCGACGGTAGGGGCAGATCTTTCACATATGGGCTCGTATGGGTTGGTATTTTGCTGACATCCGATGACGTGACCAACCTCCGACTACAGTGCACACAGCACGTTCACGCGGGCACACTACAGTTACAAGCTGACATCGTAGTCAACTCGGTAACTAACGTATTCGGCGGCACGTATGGCTCGAACACAAAAACACAAAGTCACAAAGTCACAAAAACACCAAAGCAAGCATCATAATCTAAAAAGTTGGTACGGTCGAAATTAAATGTTGTACAAACATTGTGAAACGCACTTAGAACGTATTAAAGAAATTCACTTTTGAATTTTAAACAACTTTATCGATGCAATAGGCCTCATACTTGAATATTACTGAAATATATATAGACGCAGGCAGGCCGACATTCCCGCGACGAGGAAACTATAGCCAAACGTCTGCTCGCAACGAATCGCTGATTAGAACTAATGATAAACTAAAGCTTCAATCCACGAAGAGGGAGGGAGACAGAGGGAGAGGAATGCACTCTTCCAGGTAGAGCAGCCCGTCCTAGACCCTTGTTATGGGCATCAATGTGATTGTGATTGTTCTGCACGTTCCTCCCGAGACTACAAGTAACAGTACTGGTATCCGCTTGTCTGAATTCCGAGAAATCCCATGCTCCACTTATAATTTGTAATTACTGTTGTAGTCAAATTACGTCCTAATCTTCATACATAGTTAGAGGGTAGCTAATTTGTTTCGAGTTGTGAAAGAAAACTTGACTAGACAAAACAAACCTTTTATAGCTTTTATCGTTCAGAAAGATTAATTTAATTGGCAAAGTGCAGCTAGATCATAGTTCGTTAAACACGCCACTTCCTTAAGGCAAAATGTATTTCTTTAGCAGAGGCGTGGTCTCAAAAATAATACTACTATGTAATGGAATAATATCGCAAAAAATTTCAAAATGGAATTTTACGAACAGCAACATATTTTGTGTTATGGATCGAATCATGTCTTAGCCCTTTTTTGCTCATCCACCAGCTTTATTCGAACTCGTGAAATTGTATTCCATAAATGATTAGGGACTAAAATGGTTCTGTTTTATAATATAATACTCCTAGTATAACACATATTGTTTTAAAATGTTTTAAATTGTCTAGAAACAATGTCTGATTCTATGTTTCTTGCATCACCGGGGGAGGGGGGCGTTATTTATTGCGGTATTCCAATAAATCATACAGTCCCACAACAAATTTCCGAGGTTGACCCAAAAAAATTATGGTAACCCAACCCATGCAAGGCTCTGAAGTGCGTCACACAGGAGAGCAGGTGACAGGTCTCGACGTCTCGACGCGTCGGTGACTCACTTGTCGAAACAGCCTAGTTTTGTTAACGGCTAGTACCGCATCAGTGTCCCATCAGCCGGCCGGCTTTTGGGCCAAACATTGATATATTCCCCTGTTTCGGACGCTGTTTATCAACCAATTTCCTTGAACAGTAACAATTTATTGAATAGTTATATTAGGCCTCTCATACCTCAAAAGTTTTATGTAAGAAATTTTGTCTCAAAGAATAGTCAAAAGTAACTCAATATTCCCTCTTTACAGATTTGTTTGTCCTAACGTATTTTTTCTGTTATATCAGGTACGGTATTAAGGACTTTAAGGGGGCCGTTCGGCAAAACGAAATGGGCTCGTCGAAATGTCGGTAATTTTGTAGGAAGATTGCCTGAGTTACCGACGCCCGAGCCAAGATATCGGAAGGCACAAAAAATGGAAAATCAGGAGCGGCTGTTGCGTCCCTGGTCTCCCCCTCCCCCAACCAACCCCGAAAGATTTCCATGAATGACACTGACCACACGCCAGCACAACACAGCGGCCGGCGCAGACCCGGTTTTCGGGGTTGTAAAAATTATCTCGCTTCACTGGCACTGTCGGTCCCGCACCGGGGGAGGCTCGACAGCCGTGCTGCGTGTATGAGGAATTCAACACGCGACTCTGAGTGACGGATTGCATGGTTATGTTTATTTTTGGATCAGTCAGAGTTTCCATAACATCCATATACTGTCGCTAAACAAAAAATTACACTACCATAATCACTTTATTTAGAATAGGGCATTGTCTTTTTAATGCTTTATGTAATTTCAAAACAAACTTTTATAGTTTTAATTTTAGATATCATTTTAAAACTAACTGTCATAGTTTAAATTTCAGAAGTCCAAATTGTCTGTAACCTAAAAATTATTATTTCAGTGTACGATTTTTTAAATAACGAACATTTAAATATTTTAATTAATTATAAAATAGTATTCAAATTATAAATAAAATAATTCTTACAAGGATTTAACATAACAAGGCAAATTTAAAAATATTTATAATTTATTTACAAACAAAATAAAAAAGCAAATTAATTGTATAGCCTACAAAATTAAAACATAGTCAAATACAAAAGTAACATATACAAAATGAGACTAATTTACAAAAATGATTTCAATTTTCAATTCGCTAATAAAATAGCAATTTAATGACGTAAAACAATAAATACAAATTTAAAACAAAACTTCCCTGCATAATTATAATACAGAAACGTAAATAGAAACAAATTGTAACTTCTTGATTAGCATTGTACGCGATGGTGCTGTTATTCAGTACTTGATTAAATTAAATTCAAGATTTGATGAGAACAGGATTTGATTGAAATCAACTAAAATAAGCTTCCCTACAAAGTTGTTCAGACAGATAGACTACGCAAATAAAAAAACTATACTATACGAAAAAAATAAAATACATAAAATACAGTGAGGTAAATTCACATAGGCTATACATTTCCAATTTGGAAGATGAATTTGATCTCTGAAAGAGAAATTTCTTGAGCAAAATTGTGAGCGTTCTACAAATCGTAGGAAGATAAGAGTGGTCTCAAATTAAAAATCTCGGTGCCATGCACGAGGAAAAATTATCGTGATGTCCGTAATGTTACCAGGAAATGAGAAATAACGTTAAACGTCCTCCATAAGAATAGCATGGGAAATCGGAATCGTCTGCTTTGTGTACATTGGAACACATGTTTTGGTTTATTTTAAAAAGAAAGCCGGGTGTAATACAATGAGTGAAGATGATCTTATATTATACTAATCACCTAAAGTGGCAATACTTTAGTAAAATAGTTTTTTTTTGCGTCGAATGACTACAAATTTCACTAGGAGTGTTACTTTAATCTTACAAACTATTATAAATTTACAGACGATTTTTACATCAACATTTAAATGAAAGAAAACTTTATAATCCAGCGTAGGCCTAGATGCAAATAAATGGAAAAATAGAATCTGATCTTGAAACTGGTACAATGAGCGATGAGTTATGGTTCAAGAAAAGGTTTTTTGTTTGCATTAAAGTATGTGTTTAGTTTGATTTTAAAAGGAGAATAAACTAAACCCATAGAATAAAAATTAAATTTTTATTTATTCAAACGTACAGTGTGGCAGCCAACGAACAAAGTGTTGGTGTTCTGAAAAATTACTCTATATATACTTTTTTGTGTTTTACTAATTAATTGTAGAATGATAGGATCGATAGAGTTTCAATTAAAGACGTTTGATCCAAAGACTAGGGAAAATAGAAACATGCCCAAAATCTTCCAAATAAATGAGAAAGAACGGGGAAATTGCTCCATAAAATTTACATGGATTAAAACAATTTTACTTTTTTACGAAAATAAGTTACGTGTACCTATTAGGAGAGCCTAATTTTGTATAGTGAATGAAGACACTGTACTTTAAGGAGGGTGTTCAAATTTAATTTTAAGACCCTAAAAATTAAAACAGGAGGGAAAATACTATTTCAACTATTGGAAAAACAAAATACAGAAATCAAATGGTTGAAAAAAGAATGGTGTATGATGCACACTATTGAAAGTAGGCTACTGTATTTATTCTGAAATTTGTGCTGAGCATCCGCACGGTTTTTAATAATTGCCCCTTTTCTACATTATATTAATTTTTGTCTTAGCTCAAGGATTATGATTCTTAAAAAGCCCATTTTTAGAATCGATATAGGTTTTAACCATAGACAAAATTAAGCATTCATTCACGGTATTATGACTCTCGAGATTGTAAAGAGTACTTTGGAAGCAGATGACTGCCTTTGGTCATTGTGCTATTATTTAATGATCCTGAATAATGAAACGGCTGCTATTTGTCAGTAACAAAGACACCTCATCTGATCCATCACACTCACCCTTCAGTCATACTCACCTTAAAATACGCACCACAGAGTGCGTCGGCGTTTCAAATAAGCATCAAATCCTTTGCAAACAGTATTGCTAAAATATTGTCGATAAAAAACAAATCTTCTGACAGCTTTCTTTGTAAAACATTTTCTTGGTAATCCACTAAGATCTAAATTATTATAGTTAGAGGCTTTTGCCCCTTTAAGCCACTAGTAGGCAATTAGGCAATATCATAGTTCTATAACATAGGCCTATTACCATATTTAAGCGATCAAAAAGATTACAGTGTAATGGATCAAATATTTATAATAATAACCAATGAACTGCTACAGAACGCATTTTCATATTGATTTTAAAAACAAAATTAAAATACCAGTTGTAATAATTAAAATCTAAAATAATAAAAACAACCAGTTTGTTTTTTTCAATTTATTACAATAATGGAAACAAATTCTAATAGAGGGTATTTTACAAACACTTATGTTATTATTTTACTAACGGTTATAATAATATTTTGTTTCTATCATAGTTAATATAATAGATGTGATAATAGAAATATGTACATATTGTACTATGATAGTGTAATACCGGACTTAATAAAATGGGGGAATTGCGAACTTTGGGGGCTTTCAAGGCCCTTCCTTTCGTATTGCTATTTACCAACAACAACTTCACGCTGAGCTATTAAATGCATTGGCCGCACGTATGAGAAGTGAGAACGACTGGCCGGAGCGGCGGTGTGCTGTGCGTGGCCGGCGGCCACAATGGCTAGGAGATCGACGACAGATCGATGGCGTGGAAGGTTGGGTTTATAACTTAAAAACTACTTTTGCTTGAAGACATTTGTAAGATGGATAGTATAAAGGAAACAGAAAAATTAAACAGGACTGGTAGTAGTTTCCTTCACGTAGTTCGTTGCCGCGCCGCTAGGTTCACCCGAAACAGTGGCCTTTTTCCCGCGCGAGGGCAAAACATGCAATCGTATTTCCCGTCTTCGGTTAGTGTTTACCGACCAAAATATTTTATTTTACGATTTATTTGAAGTTAAAGAGTGGTTCTAGTGGAAGGCTACCTGCTTTTTCAATAATTTGTGATATTATTACGTGAAAATGTATGTCAAAGTTAGTGAATTTCAGCATGAAATAAAAGTTATTATAAAATTTTTTTTAGAAAAAAACAGGTATACTTCCACTAGAACCACTCTTTGACTACCATATAAAACAAACAGCTTAAGTCTACGATGAACAGTTCCAACCGAAGGCTGGAAATACGATTGCATGTTTTTGGGTAGATTTTCGGTGCCGAACGGCCCCCTTAAGATCCAACGCTGTAAGATTTTATTAATACCGGTATTCAAAAACAAAACCACGCCCGAATCAGGGGACGAATGCCAAGGCAAGTTTTCAGTGCTTTTCCATGGGTGAAGACGACGCTTCACGTTTTGTCCGAAGCGTTGTTTGGTTGTTGTCGCTTGAGTCCCGCGACATCGGGAGCTTTTGCCACCCAATGGTCTCCACGATTCACGTTTTTTGTTCGGTTTAGCAGTGCAGGACTCGTGTGCAGGTACACACTTCGTCCGAGACTCCGAGCCGTTGCGCGCTGCGTAGACTGCCCCTCGCCTCCTCAACAATACACACGCGTTGTCATGGAAACGGCACGGCCTATACAACACCTGTTGTATAGGCCGCCGCGTTCGACGTGGCAACGCCGCACGGCCGAGAGCCGGTGTTTACTTCTGCGTTCTGCGAATGGCGGCAATCATGTCATGTCAACCCTCGCTACTGCTGCCTACAGTGCATTTTCCCTTTATTTCTCGTTTGTGATAATTCTTCGTTCGTTACTTTTACAAAATTATGGTGTCTTAAGGCCATTTGCAAAATACATTGTAAACTTAGTTCAAAAAAGCTGGAGGTGTAGACCAGTCCTAAGTTTGTATGTGCAACTGACTTTTAGGTTAAAATTGGGAACTGAAGATCGGGTTCAACTAAAGTGGTGCAAATGATCCTTAGCATTTAAAAATTAATAAATTTTAACAATCAAAATTGCACAAACATTATGGACTGCACTTTTCGTACAAATTTATGGTTGCTGTTTGAAACGGGTTGCGCGAAAATGAAATCTGCAAAACGATAACTACAATGCAGTTGTCTGCTTGCAACTGATTGAGCGGAGCGACTATTTTTTAAATCAATAATAGCAAATGTTTTATAGGTAATTCAAGTGAGCTCGTTCGCTACGCTCACTCGCCGTCACGGTTTACCTCATTCGCTGATCTCACTCGCCATTTGGATCAGCTCGTTCACTACGCTCACTCGCCGTCAATTTAGTTCGTTCACTGCGCCCACTCACCTTTTTTTCGGCTCATTCGCTGCACACACTCGTCGCCAGATTTAGGTTGTTCGCTGCGCTTACTCGCCACAAGTCTGCAATAGGTACTCTAATAATTTTTGATTACGCAGGTTTGCTGCGACGGGGTATCATATGTTTATAAAATATTAAATGGTGCGTCGTCCAAGATTTGTACCTCCTCTACGTAAACGTGGCATTTCATTCACGTACAAAGGTAAACAAACCACTAAAATAAACAAAACAACGATTTCACATAAAACTACTGTATTCACAAACGGCTGACAGTCTGCAGTTAAATTTGATCCTTATAACAGATGTATACCAGGGGGACCGAGCTTAAGCTCGGTAAAATTATTACTTTCGTTTCTCACACAAAGCTCGTTCGCTCCGCTCACTCGCCAGGCGGAAGGTTTGCTGGATGCACATTGGTATGATTTTCCTAAAACCACAGGTTAAAGATGTAACACATTGGTTTATTTTATCTACAGTTATCAGCTGATTTTTGTTCAGTTAATTAAAAAATTTCCATAAGGAGAACATGGGATCTTTGAAGGGCTCTAGCGCGAAAACCGGATTTTTCCCAGCTATGGGACCAGCTCCAATCGATTTCTGGTGGCCAAAACCCCCATATTCCAAAATTTGAAGGAAATCGTCGGAGCCGTTTTTGAGATAATTGTGCAAGCAAGCAAGCAAGCAAACAAGCAAACATTGCTCGTATAAGAGTATAGGATAATCAACACACAGTAAACAAACCAAATAATATATTTCTCCTATTAAAATAACATTGTAACTTTAAAGGGCCGTAGGGCAGAGCCCTTATGTCCGATTTGGACCATTTCAGATTTATACCTTCCCATAGATGGTTACTATGACCGAGCAAAATTTCGTGAGGATCACTTCAGCCGTTCAGGAGGAGTATGTGTAAATAAAAAGCCAGAGTGTAGTATAGGAGCTTCGCTCGCTTCGCTCAATCATTATAATTCCTAAGTAGACTATTGAACATCAGTGCAAAGGCTCGCAATCAAACAATCGATACAATTCAATCAGACAATCATTAAAGAATTCATGTTACTATAGTAGGATTCACGAAAATAGTCCGATGAGAGTCGATACATTGTTGCCAAATTTATTCTGAAACACATTTTATACTGGTACACACATGACACACATGAACCAATGACAATCATAACCAGAAATGACAACATTGCAGGGCGAGAGGGGGTGAGGGGGACACAGCTGTTTAAATTTCCATCGGACTATTTTCGTGCATCTTACTATAGTACACATTTTGCAGAGTTATAATTTGAATAATACATTTCTTGATAGATTTTTTTCTGTAGGCTATTTTATTATTAACTCGAAATCGAATCTCTGACTCAAAAACACACTGACTCAATAAACACAATACAAACAAAAGGTCATCTGATTAAAAATAAATTGCAATTAAGTATACCAGCAGTTTTGTTCCATTGTTACATAACATGAGAAATTTGATGTTGTTAACACTTACCCTTAACAACAACAATTCTAATTCACGAAACAAACAAAATAATTCACGAAACACTTAAAAAATTATTGGTTAAATTGTCTAATCTATAGCTCCTTACTAACGTTTTGGTTAACGTTAACGCATCCTTCTCATCCACACAAAAAAACAAATCCTTAAAGTCAATACAAAAATTAGTTCTCGTTTTACATTGTTCATGAAGTTCATGTAGGTTCTTCTGCCATTCACTGTCAAAATCGTTCCTTTGCTTCCCCTGTTCATGATCCGTGATTCCGTGTTGTTGGTTCCGTAACCTAACACTATTTCACTGTTTTAAAATATGAATACCAAATCAAAGAGGCTAGTTTCCCAGACCATCTCTACTGACAATCACATGACCATCTCATTCATTTTCTTCATTAATAATTGAGCACATTTCCTCATAATCAACCAAAGATTTTGCTTCACCTCTTATTTTTTTTCAAAGTCTTTCTTTGTTTCTCTCTGTTTCTTCAGTATTCGCTTCCGCTGCGTGTACACATACCAATGTGCCTCTTTCTTTATTACAGACATGTTAGTTTGCTTTACCATTTATCAATTCTTCACCTAAACCTGCCCATCGTAGGTGCATTCACCCCACATTTCAGTAGAACGTTTTCAAGACCACTGTTCCCTTTCGCTTTATCCTTTTAAAAGAACATCTGCCACTCTTGCATAGTCTTCATTTATTTAATCACATTTTACCAAACTGGAACCATAGAGGAAATATAATACATTACGTATCGCGGTATATTACGCTATACTTATGTGTGTATTATATTTCATAATGCTATAACTGAAACTAAACAACAGAACAACTCTGAAGATGTGCTGATGTGCTCAACTACCAAACTGAACTGCAAAAGCTAAAATCAATTAATAGTCGTCTAGAGTTACTTAAGCTCCAGCAATGGTGAGTTCTGATGTAAACAGATGGACGTCGCGCCAACGTCAGCGCTTCTTCGAATGGTGCAGTCCCACTAGATCCGAGTCCCACTAGATCCGAGTCCCGGTAGATCCGAATTCCAAAGCAACCCTAATTAGTCCGGTCGCTACCTCGGGGGAGAGTCCCGGTAGATCCGCGCTCTCCGTGAGGGTAATTAGACTCCTCCCGCCTTCTCGGAAAACCGCTCAGCAGCAGAGTAGTCGTGTAAAATAAAACTTTCCTTTTTCACTGGTAGGCATAAACCTTAAAATAAAATGCACTTCGTAACTTCTATCTCAGCAATGTCAGGGACGCACTGTTGTTCCTCTTGCCTAACAATTGCACTCACCTTCAATATCACCTTCCCCTTGCATCCCTTATACTTCACGCACCACCACACAACTTCGCCGGACCTATTTTCTCTTTTCATGAAATACCTGTAGCCGTTAAGCACTAAGGAGGATTTGTCATGCCGCGTATCTACAAACTCCATGGTTCTTCCTCGACAGCACAGAAACGAATGAAACATTCTCCTCTCCCCCCCAAAAAAGTAACATCCCTTGAACTACCTGTCCCCGTAAAAGAGGAGAACCTGGACATACCAGCCCGGAACATTTTCGCGAAGGGCATGGAAAACATTCCGAGCGCATCAGAGCCGCAATTCCAGAGGTCACTACCCCCTGGAGTAGCGGCACCTTGCAGATCCTTGGTGAAGTTCCATTGTGCTATTTACAATTTATATATTTATTTATAACTTTTAATCCAGAATATAAAGAAAAATTTCATAAAATATCTTTCCTTTGTAGCTAACAAATTTAAAAATGTTTAATGACATTTAAATCAATTTATTTATTTTCAGGATGTCTAACTTGTAAAATAATGCCAACAACAAAATTATACTGGATTATCGGGAAAAACTACAGAATTAAGTTACTATGGCATTGTTGTACCCTAAGGAATGTATTCACATAGGGAAAATGTGTTTTGTTTGCGTCAATAATTAAATATCAACCGATTTACATCAAACTTAGTATCAAAATAAATGAAATTTTATGGACAAATTAGTTATGTTAACGTAATTTATTCATATTGAGTCCCTTATTGTTGTATTGAAAATGATACAACAACACTGGGTTTCTAGCGCTTGTTGCTACCGAGTGCAGTCAAGCAATACTGTAGTAATAAGAAGGGTTGCCCTCGCCGCCTCGCGGATCCAGTGGGAATCGGTAATCCCCTCATTAGGACCACATATTTGTCGCGGATCTAGTGGGACAGTGTGCTGTCAATTTCATGTCCGGATCTAGTGGGACTCGGATCTAGTGGGAAGACACGCTTCGAATCTGCTGGTGATGGGACCGTGGGAACTTCCGGCTCGTCCGCAAATACCTCTACAATCCCTCTTCGTCTTCCCGCTCCCGCTTGCAATGCTTTCCCTATTTATTTCCAATAAATGTATGCAAAGAAATAATTTTTTGCACATTTCCTTGTGCAAGAAATTTGTTTTGACAATTTAATTCGTTTAATTTAATTTTAATTTAATTCCTTGTGACCATTTTATAATTACTCAAAAGGCTAAACTCAACCAGTCTTCAAAATTTTCAATGAAAAGAGTCTCTTTTACTGCAATTTTAAATTACGATTTAATTTAAAGCCCGTAACTTGGGATTAAGCCACCCCCCACTGGTCCGGCCTGTTCATAGCCAATGATAACAGAACTGAACAATGTGGTCACAAACATGGGCGTAGGTTATAGCTACGTTATTATATGGCGCCCCTTGGCGAAGAACTGCATGACCCCCTCCCCCCTCGCCAGGGGTTGGGGTCCGGATAACTTTTGTTATTTTTGTTACATAGATGCAAAATGCTCTGTTTTGTGTACTTTTCCTAAGTTTTATTCCAATATAGTTACCAGCCCGTCAAAAATGACGGGTAACTTTTATGATGATTTGTCTAAAGAGGTTTCATAAAATCAGGATTTTAATTTTGTCTCTGATACGACTAATTTTTAACGTTATTTATTTATTTTGCAAGTGGTCATAAAAATCTCAGATGATAGAAGTCAAGCCTCGTTTACACCGCAGTTGGCGACCAGGGGTTGCAGACTTTTATCGGCAATTTCGAGTTGCACGTATAAAAACAACTGCAACCGGTTTTAACTAGTTGTTAAAACAACTGCACTCCGGTCGGGTTGCTGACCGGAGTTGCAGACATATTTTTCGAGTCGTCAACCGAAATTTGGTTTTCCGACCGGAGTCGGTAAAGATCAAAGGCGGTTGCCAACCCCGGTCGGCAACCCGAGTTGCGGTGCCTATTTGATTTGCGACTTGAGTGTGCAACTAAAGGTGCTGCTATACATCGACGTCACGTCACGTCACGTCGCGTCACGTCCACGTTCGCATGGTATGCTCCCTGTGTATTCAAATGGAACCGGCTATACATCGACGTCACGTCACGTCACGTCACGTCGCGTCCCGTCCGCATTCGCACTCGAATGCTCTGAGGAGCATTCGGGTGCGAATCGGTGCGAATGGGTGCGAATGAGGACGCGACGTGACGTGACGCGACGTCGCTGTATAGCCTCTACCAACGTCCACTCGGCCGTTCGGCTTTCGCCTCGGGTATCTTCGTGCGTAATCGGGAAACTTCGGAACCAATGAGAGCAAGGGTGGATTTTGTTTGAATGTTTGTTTTGTTTACTTCCGTCTAGGCCTAGTTCTTAGGCCTATCAGTTGATGAGAGTGAGTGGTCCGCGTAGGGTATTTGGCAATTGTTATTGCCATGGATGATGAGTTACTAATTAGTTTAGTGGAAGAAAAGAAAGAAATTTACGACCCTTCCCACAAACTGTACATGAGCAATGTAAGAAGAAATGCTGTTTGGGAAGAAATTGCGACACAGATGAACAGTACTTCCATTTAGAACCCTACTCAAATATTGCACAAAAATTCTATGTGTTGACGACGGTTGTTTATATAATTTATCGAAACACAAAAGGTAACCTCTATATTGCCAGTAGTGATTATGTCGCTACTCGTATGTTTATTTATGCGTTTTAAAAATTATTTCAATACTTTATTAAATATGTTATTAGTTTATGCTAAAATGCTGGAATGTACGTACAATGACAGTAAAATGTTGTATTCCTGAAACAGTTACACAGGAAAACCTAATTCATTTGGAGTAATCACCAATTTGTCTTTGGATACAGTAAAACCCTCTTTATAATATAGAAAACAATACACTTCAAATATAATATGTTTACAGCCCTTACATATTTAAATACATTTATAGAAAACCCTCAACTTATTATCTACATGGAGTCCATATCTCAACCTTTTTTCAACGCTTTTCCATATCTCCCATATCTCAATGCTTTTTTCCGCACGCGCGCGCGGAATTCGTGAGAATTGGCGGAATGGACGTGACGTCCAGTGCGAATGCGAATACTTGACGTCGATGTATAGCACCCCCTCCGGAATCGCCGGATCCATCGGTGCGAATGGATGCGAATGAAGACGTGACGTGACGTCGATGTATAGCAGCACCTTTAAGGTGCTGCTATACATCGACGTCACGTCACGTCACGTCACGTCTTCATTCGCATCCATTCGCATCGATGGATCCGGCGATTCCGGAGGGGGTGCTATACATCGACGTCAAGCATTCGCATTCGCACTGGACGTCACGTCCATTCCGCCAATTCTCACGGATTCCGCGCGCGCGCGCGCGCGCGGATTCTGCGCGCGAAAAAAGCGTTGAGATATGGAAAAGATATGGGAGATATGGAAAAGCGTTGAAAAAAGGTTGAGATATGGACTCCATTTAGATAATAAGTTAAGGGTTTTCTATAGATGTATTTAAATATGTGAGGGCTGTAAACATATTATATTTGAAGTGTATAAGGTTTTCTATATTATAAAGAGGGTTTTAGTGTATCCAAAGACAAATTGGTGATTACTCCAAATGAATTAGGTTTTCCTGTGTAACTGTTTCAGGAAAACAACATTTTACTGTCATTGTATGTACATTCCATCATTTTAGCATAAACTAATAACATATATAATAAAGTATTGAAATAATTTTTAAAATGCATAAATAAACATACGAGTAGCGACATAATCACTACTGGCAATATAGAGGTTACCTTTTGTGTTTCGATAAATTATATAAACAACCGTCGTCAACACATAGAATTTTTGTGCAATATTTGAGTAGGGTTCTAAATGGAAGTACTGTTCATCTGTGTCGCAATTTCTTCCCAAGCAGCATTTCTTCTTACATTGCTCATGCACAGTTTGTGGGAAGGGTCGTAAATTTCTTTCTTTTCTTCCACTAAACTAATTATTAACTTATCATCCATGGTAATAACAATTGCCAAAAACCCTACGCGGACCACTCACTCTCATCAACTGAAAAGAACTAGGCCTAGACGGAAGTAATAATAATAATAATAATCTTTTATTGCAGTCGACAATTATTACAAATTTTATTGCAAAATTCAAATTACATATTGCACATTAGCAATATGGCTAAAATTTTTTTCAAGTAAACAAAACAAACATTCGGACAAAATCCACCCTTGCTCTCATTGGTTCCGAAGTTTCCCGATTGCGTACGAAGATACCCGAGGCGAAAGCCGAACGGCCGAATGGACGTTACCCCGCCACCCCTCCCGCCAATCGGCTAACGTGGTCGCGTTGTGTCGTTGTGTCAGTTGATCACTAGCCTTCCTGAGTGGTGATTGTTTTTGAGATAGTTGAAATGGATGAAAACGTTTTAAGTTAAATGGAGTGGGAAAATGACTAATAGAACTCTGTTCAAGGAGAGACCTGCCTCGTAGAATCAGGAAAATAAAAAATTTGAAAAATTATGCCTGGGCAGAAATATTGCAGTGTAAGACTTTCTCTTAGTAATTCTACCCTTGAATATACATTAGATTTTTCTACTCGCTTAGGCTAGTGAAAGGTAGGGATCAAATTGAGCAGGCACAGTATTTGTGAACAAATAATGATTTATTGCTAGCTATATCTACTAAGCATTCTAATAAGGAGGCCTCCGGTCCCTAATCTTCTCAACTATTTTGTACATGGTATGCAACAGTGCTCTCACTTTAAATAAGAGGTATTCTATATTCTATATGTTATATTAAGGTAGACGTGGCCTCTGGCCCCAAGTCCTTCTTCTTCACAATTAAAATCAGTAAGTAAATTCACTTAATCACATCTTGTCATGAGGGCAAGTCTTTGGTGAATCACTGTCCTTTCATTCACTTATATGTATTAAATATAATAAACGAATAAATTTAATATGCAAAATGACAATACAAGAATGAATGCTACGAGAATATTGACGACAAAATTGATTAGTTTGCAAGATTAACAATTATTTACAATGAGCCCATGTGGACTATGTTGAACATATTTATCAACTTGAATCAATATTTAACATAAGGTCTATTTATTTTTACTATTATTATAAATTTTGTTATTCTAGGCTATCATTAATTTGTTTCTTTAAAATTTACTATCAAATTTACTTCTCCTGTTCTTTCCTTTGAATTTTATTTAGTACTTTGGAATTATTCTGCATTAAATCCTCCTAATCATTTTTGGCCTCATCGCCCCTAACTTTGAAGGTGGTCGTGACATACCGTTGTCGGGAACTTAAGTCGTCCGGAGTGGCTGAGGGTGGCTGCGACGGCGGGTCCTTGGGCAGGTTCCTCGGGCAGTCCTTTGGGCAGGCTCCTTGGTCAGGCTCCTCGGGGTTCCTTGGGCAGGGTCCTCGGGCAGTCCTTGGGCAGGGTCCTCGGGCAGTCCTTGGGCAGGCTCCTTGGGCAGGGTCCTTGGAGTCCTTTAGGCGGTCCTTGCTCGGTTGTGTTGGACCACGTGCTCCCGGGGTGTGTGAGGGTGTCTAGCAGGTGACGATGGGTGGATGGTTGGGGCCTGTGACTGAAGTCTGGAAGTTATTGACTTGTCCAGAACTTCTGAATCTCCTGGTTCCCCAACTACCTCCTAATCAGTCGCCGTCATGTTCCACTCTAAACCTCCTTTTCCCCCTTCTTCTTGCTCGAATCTTTTCCCCCCAATTTCCTTGTCCCCGCCTACTGGCCAATCATATTCAAAATTTTGTAAACTTTTGTTCTGCTTTCTTTGTGATAGGCTGAGGTGGGGGATCAGCAATTGTTTTAGCAACTCTGCATGGTTGCAGAATTGCCGTTTATTGAACTGACTGACCTCTTGTTGAGTCAACAGGAAGTGCTTAACAATCACTTCCTGTTGTTTCATTGTGAACTATCTGAAATGAAATATTGCTTTTCCTGATTCTAATACTTAATAAATTATTAGTAACTAAATTTTTGTTTATATCTTTATATTCCCCCTCACGCTGAATAAACTTGTCCACAAGTTTATACAATCCTCAATTCTCTTGTAAATTTTTTTAATTATTTATTTTATTTTTTTGTTTGTTAAATTAATGCAGATTACAGCAGGAAATGAAAATCAACTCTGAAGTCCAGTCTAAAATGAGGAATTTTATTACAATATTCCAAGGAATTTGTAGGAAGGGGAAAAGTGGTTCTGGTGCCAGCTCAAAAAAAAAATGGTTTCCTTTTAACCAACTAATGTTTTTGAAGGACAAATCATCTCCATCATTTCTGTTCAAATCATTAAATGATTTGTTGAGCATTAAATTGATTATAAAACGATCTGTTAAATTTTAACAGGTCGCTACCGCTATACCTATAAAAAATAGCTATACCTAATAGCGCT
The DNA here is from genome assembly GCA_030545055.2 of Neoaliturus tenellus. Lineage (NCBI taxonomy): Eukaryota > Metazoa > Arthropoda > Insecta > Hemiptera > Cicadellidae > Neoaliturus > Neoaliturus tenellus. Next base: position 19,888,703 of record CM061536.1, on the reverse strand, counting down.
TGCCTGCAATGAAGGTCGAACCCAGTATTTTTTCAGTTTTCTACATTTAGCCAGAATAACACAAGCTGCCGCTGCAAGCACAACCTCCTCGGCACTCGGCATTATACTCGACTCTGACTGATCGTTTGGTTGCATGCAGGTTGCAGAAGCAAACTGTGTACAGTTGCAAGCACAGGTTGCAAACTTCTGTGTGATGCAACTAGCGTCTGCAATCAAAATTGTCTGAAACTCCGGTTGCCAACTCCGGTGTTCGCGGCTTCATGGTCTACCCCAAAGTAAAATAAAAGTAGGCCTATACGGTTGACCTATTCCATCAATTCCACCGATCACTGTTCAAACTTTATTCACACTAAATAGTAAATACAAAACTAAAACTATTTGAAACAAAGTTATTCATTACAACAAAATAATCCTAATAAATTAGGGTACTGGTTCAAATAGTTAATTATGTGACTGTTCTCGACAATCACGACCACCTGATGACCGTAAAATTACTTCACAATCTTGTCCGTGTCGTCTGCGGCGCTTATCGCAAAATTTTACTCCAAATAATCTCACCAATCACAATTTTCTACGAAACATACAACAAAAATTAGAAAATAACAAATTAATTCATCAATAGTGTAGTCACTTCACTCCGATAATGTTTATTGTATGCAAGTTGTTGTTAAAGAGTTTTTTTACTATTATACTTTTGTTAAGAATTCATAATTTTTTTAACAAGGGCAACTTTGCGCCCCTATTTGTTCCACGCCCTTGGCAGGGGCCCCTACCTCCAATGCCTAGCTACGGCATTTTAAGTTTACATCCCTGGTCACCAAATGTTCTAAATAAAACATTCAAATTTGGTGTATGTATAGGATTATCTCTATAAAATACTCCACACATCAAAGGAGTGGAAACCCTCCTTTCCACAGTCCTGGTTTGCTGTAGCAACTAATATTAGTAGCCTATAGTTACTGTGATATAAAACCCTATTAGTTTTTAATAGAAAAAAGGGTGAAATAGGTAAGGTAGGCCGTGGTAACAAAATGTTCTAAATAAAACTTTCAATTTCCATGTCCAAAGTACAGTATAGGCTTATAAAATACTCTAATCAGAGCCGCCGAGAGAATTTTTTGTGGCCCGGGGCAGAATTCAGGTGTGAGCCCCCCCCCCACCCAACCACTCGGCGCATCCCTGCCCGCTGTCTGTGGTTGAATCAGATACAATATACAAATAAATTTCTATTTTCATTTCTTTGGGTATTTTCTTCTGAGTTAGGTGGATACTATACACACAATAATATGCTTTCTTCTCTTTAGTGATTCATAAATATGTAATTACGAGGTGGCCCGTGCGCAAATTGCGCATTTTATGATTCTGTATGAGTGAAACTCACCTAAAATACGTGAATGTTGATTATCAAGTGACAGAGATCTATTTTTGTTTACTATCTGGCTTTTAAAATTCATCTGAAGGTAATCAGCTGTTAAATTACAATTCACATTAAAAAACTTGCAATAAAAGTTGGTCAACATTTTAAAGCGCCCTCTAGAAATAAATCAAAGGCGAGGGGGGTGAAGCCCGAAACGATGTGACCTTTTTAATTATGATTCGTCACTTCGCTATATCCTAAGCTTTAAAATTACACCTCAATCTTAAAAATCGGTTCAGTAGGTCGAGAGAAAAGGGGACGTAACAGACGAAACCCTTATAGAAATAAGAAGATAGATGTTATAGTATTGTAAGGTACAGATAATAAATGTATTTAGGTAACTTATACAGTGTATGAAATATTTGATTTAAACCTGCACTTTGGCTGGGTCCGAGAATCTTTATTGGAGAACTACCACGTGGTTTTAGGCCTAAGTATTTTAGAATGACTATAAGCTTACAGGAAATTTTTTTAAATGCAATTTATTTAAAGAAGGTTTACTTATTTTTTACAACAGTATTAATCATCAATGGAGTATTTCGTTCAACCACACTCATTTCAATCTAACTCAGAATTATTTAGGAACTGTAAAGTGTTTTTGGATGTACTACTATACTTCCTGCACTGATAAGGGCGCACCAAAACGTCGCGTCCACAGCTCGGCTGGACCGAGTCCTGCCATGCAAAACTGAACTAAAAAAACGTGGAGTCTGGAGCCCGACGGGTGGCAAAAGGATCCGACGTCCGGAACCCGAGCAAAGAACATCCAAACAGCGCTTCATGTAACCTGACATAAGCCATTCGGAATGAAAATAAATATGTTAAATTTATATTAAAATTTTCATCATGAAATTGTGAATGTAACGGTATGTATTTAAACTTTAAATGGTCTACTATTAATTTTTATTATTAGTTATTAAACCTGAAATTCTTTTTAGTGCGCTTTAATTAGTGACACGACAAAAGTAGTATGCGAGAAAGGTTTTTATTTTGGGGTCAGGTAAAAAGTGTCCGCAGAGAAGTTGTAGACGACATTTTAAATAATTTTTTCATCTCAAGTAATCTTTTCTAACATTATCCGTTTCCGCTACAGATAATATTTTATTTCAGAAGTGGATTCGGCGTAAGCGCTGATTCTTGGAAGCCCGCGAGCTCGACGCAACAGACACAATACCGTGCATTAAATAAAATCCTATCGTCTGGTAAAAATATGAAAAAATCTGTCAATATTTAGGACACCGTGGATGAGTTTGTGATCAGTTTTTACTTATAGTTTTTTAGCTGTGGTAAAATCTTAAGCATTTAATTGCACTAACCGAGCTGACGGGAAGAACAAAGACCTGTCATTTTTCAGGTGAGCTATTATATAATTTCAGTTCTAAACAACATAGAAATATCGGTAATATCTTTTAATATATTACAAAGAAAATTTTTTATATTACATATGTGGATTTATTGCCAGGAAATTGCAATCGAGATTGCCACGTAAACATTGTTTAAATGTAATTTTGTTAAGAGATTATAGTAAAAATGAAAGGTACGGTGACTTTGTAAATGTGGTTACCCAAGTAAGTAAAGATTTATTGCTCACTGTCAAAGCTTTAAGACTCAATTGTTAACAATTGTAACCAACGCAAATAACTATGAACTTTTGTTAACAAGATAGCATTGTTTGCATGCAATGAACTGGGGACAAGCGTTTTTTCTTCAAAACATCCACCAGTCGAGCAATGTAGGGTTGGCACTCATTGTATCACATTAATTGAGATGATAAGTTTTATGTTTATTGAAAATTCGTCTCCATGATTTGGCTAACTGCCGCAACAAATGTATCTCCAGGAACTAGACAAAAACTAAAAATGTTCATTTTATTTAGTCATGTTTAATAGGGATTGTAAATAAACAGTGTATGAGTGTTTAAAGTCTTTTATTCTACCACCCATTTATCTCTTAAACACCAATATGTAGCATCCTGAAATATGTTACTTCCTGTTGTATAAAAACTGCACCGTAATATCAGCTCTAAAAGAGTTGCGGGTTGCGAGATACTCGCACGCGCTTCCACGAAATCCTCAGACGCTCTAGAAAATTATTTGTACAACGATATCTGCTGGTCTCACAAAGAAATGCTTGAGATAAAAATTAAAATTCAGAATCTTAGCTACAATACTCCCTCTGACAGTTTTTATTTGGCAAAAAAAAAATAAAAAACTGTCCTGCATTTTACTTTTACTTTCTCCCCCTATACCATAGTATATGGAGAAAGTATTGTTTTCGTCAAAATTTTCGAATTTGAGTTGTTGGTGGATTTATCCATTATGGTTCCCCCTGAGTCCAAAAAAGTGGTTTTCGGAGTGATGTC